>CM070638.1:28152167-28530270 GCA_036346255.1 Ampelocalamus luodianensis | reverse complement strand
TTCCAACGGATCAAGAAAGCGCTCAATCGGAGAGTCGTATGCAAAAGTTAGCGTTTTTTTATGCGCGGCTCTTTCTATATCACGGTTGCCTTTTCCTTCTTTTCTCTGCTTTGCTCCCGTGGGCTGCAACCCTCACAAAGCGACAGCGTGTAATCAACAGATGATGGCAGCCCTAGGTGCGATATCAATAGCTAGTCTCAAGATGAAAGGATATAAAAAGGACACCAAATGTGGTTCGTAGGCTATGATGTAGTGGCGGAAACTCAAGATGGAGCAATTGGACTCAGATTGTGTTTGAGCTAGAGGTTGATTAGGACTCTAGTCCCCCGAGGAGTTCGGATAAAAGAAACAACACCGTCTCGGATTGTCTTTGGCAAGGCGGCGCTGCAGACGGTCGGATGATGAGTTTTGGGTGCTAATTGAGGAGTTCAATCAGCAAATTTTTTTGATAAAGATTAAGCTACATAATGGAAACACAAGGATCGGCACTAAAACAAAACTCTAATGGATGAAAACTTAACTAAGCGCACAAGAAATAACAGATTAAACTACGGTTTGGAACTGCAATTTTGGTTTATTGTGCGATAGGAAAGAAAACGAATCTAACTCTGTAAAGAAGTTCTCACGAGTAAACCTAGAATCGATACCACATGATACGGGGGCCGATCTTCTCGGTGAGAAACCGTGGATAGTTGATGCGAAGTAGGCGATGTCGCTAGGTGAACACTCGCGTAATGCACGAACCCTCAACTCTTGAATACGCCCACAATACACGGGTAGTTGTTCGTCGCGAGACCACGAGCGAGCGAACGCTTGAGTCCCAATTCCCAATGGAGCAGATGACTTGACCTTGGATTGCAGAACAAAACAAATGGATCGCCTAATTCTCTCTCAAAGTCCTCGCATGAACTGCGGTGTCGAAAGAACAAGCAATAGCTATGTTTCAATCTTATGCATAAACTGGTCTAATGGATACAAGGGAGGGGCAAGGGTATTTAAGGCGCCCTCCACGACTCACGCACGGCCTAGGGCCAGCCACATGCCGAATCAAACTCTAACTTTCGACTAAGACCTAAAAACACACAAAAGGAAAACCTAACTTAAGTCCGTCACATTGTTTCGGCCATAGCGGCGCGACCGTAAGTCTTCTGAAGCTGGGGCCAAAACCATTGTGTGGGCCTTGGAATAAGCTTTCAAACAAGTCCAAGAACACCCCAATCGGACTCCGTATGCAAAAGTTATGGCCTTTTATTACAGCCCTGTTGGGCTGTCCCGAACCAGATCCGAATTGAATTAGGTTGATTCCGAGATGAATTTCGGTTTGCACTTGTGGAAGATCCGAATTGGGCTTGAATTCTTGGGCTTTTCTCCCCTTGGTTGACCCACGTGAGCTTCTCCTCCATTGCTTTGACTCGACCTCCTCTTGGTTCCAAAGGCTTCACAATGTTCAAACCTGAGAATGCACAAAACATTTGCATGAGTAATACCCAATTCTCATCAATGACAATAGAAGATTCATTAAGAAACAAAAGCACCTGTTGATTTAGAAGTTTAGCTCTTGCTCGTCGGTGGACCAATATGCATACAGTACTTGAATTATTTGTAGCGTCACGTATGGCGTCCACCTCGGTATGTGTATGACCACCAATACGGAAAGATGTATAAGTGTTAGGGATGCCCTCATCACATTGTGCCCAAGTCCAAATTGTTTTGTTTTCAGTTTTAGTTTTGCAATTTGAACATAGCACAAACCTAAAATACAGAGATTATAATAAGTTTGTGTGATCAAGGTTATCGACGAGTCGATAACCGCCTATTTCTACCGATAGCTAAGCATGGCTAAGCAACAAACTCGTAAACTACTAAGTGACAAGGGTTCATCCAACGAACCCAAAATCACAGCAAGATAAATCTAGGCTCATTAGTAGTGGATAAACATTTGCCTACTAATAATGCATCTACTAGGTTAACTATCGACAATAGTTAAAACAACATAGCAATGCATGCATAGAATTTGCAAACAATATATTAGAATTTGAAAATAGTAGGAGCAACATGATCAAATGATGCTACATCTGCTTGTCTTGCTGGAGTGCAGGATCTGATAGCTGTGGCTCAGATTCGATATCAATATTATCTTGAAACCTAGCGAAAAAGCGATAAAATCGATAAAACGAAGAACACCAAATAACTCCTTCAGCAAAAGACATCCAAATCTAATAAAATTTATACAGACAAGATAATGATTTTAGACAATTTTAGGAATAAGAATCATGCAATTTGGTTTAGTATGAAAAGTTATAGCCAAAATACACTCTCGACCGGATAAATCAACTAAATTAATTGTTGATCTTGTTCATGGCAAAAATTTCTAGAATGATCTAAGGTCTGAAATTTTTATAGCAGGTAGATTATGACATCCTAATGACAGCAAAGTTGAGTTTACTAAATTTGGGGTTATAATGATTTACTCATGATTTTTCTAAATTGTAAACCTAGCACATGTTACTTTACCGAAATAAAACCATGTTCAAAACCTATCTTGAATTAAAGTACACTAACAGAGGAATTTAACAAAATTGATTTTGCACAAATTGGAATTATACATAAAAAAAATATGCATTTAACAAGTTTTCATTCTATTTCTGGAATATTCTTAAAATGGCTGATATCATGTTATTAATGTTTGCAAAACTCTCTGCTATCGAAACTTATCTAAATGCATTTTTAGATTAAACTTTTAGTTAAACATGAATTTATCCCAATTGGAATCAATTAACAAGGAATTATAACAATTTAGTTATGCATTTTTCAAGCCTTTCTAGAATTAGAAGGACATTAAATAATGGCAGAAATGAGTTAATAAAGCCTATGACATTTTCTGCTGCAAAAACAAGTCTAAATGTATTTTTAAATTAAACTATAGTGAAACATGAATTTAATGCAGTTGGAAACATCTAAAAAGGATTTAAAAATGAATTAGTTGTGAGTTTCTAAAGTTTACTACAATTTTCAGTTGATAAGAAAATGCTTCTTTGAAATATAACCAATCTTAACGAGAAATAAGCAGCGTGGGCGCTCGTGGGCGTTGATGCGAAATCCAGCGAGCCACACGCCGAGAAGAACGCGCCTTGCAGCATTCCAAAGGCCACCGTTGGATCTAGATCCAACCACTCATGTAGATGAAAACATTCGGAGTTCTGAATGTTTCGACCATCCACAGCCGCAGATCTCAAGATGAAACGGCTGGAGCGCACCTCCCGCCGAAGTGCGAGATGCACTCGCGATCGCGACGCGGATGTAATATCCCAAAAAATAATCCTTGAGGGCATATGCATAATTAGATAAAGGGATACGTAAAAGCAGAATATTTTAAGTTTTAGAAATAAATTGGTTCATCACGAGATAAAAAAATTGTGGAAAGAGTGGATTCTAAAACCTAGTGATCCTTTCTTTTTTTTTTCCATCGTGCGCGCCATCTCCCTATCGCCCGCCGTTTTCTTTCTGCGGCATGCGCATGTCTGTCGCTCGCACCTAGCCACCTCACGCCCGGCCAATCTCACGCCTGCGTGGCGGCCGCTACTCGATCCTTGCCACTGCGTGAAGCCTGCGCTGTGTGTGCGCGCTCAACGCATGGGCGTGGCGCCCAGCGCTTGTGTTGTCGTTTGGTGCCGCGCCATCGCATGCGCATGCATTGACTCAAAGCCGATCGGGTTGCGGCGTGTGGAAGGCTTTGCTAGTGTGCTCTGACGGCTACATGTTACTCACGTTAGGTGGGGATTGGTCGGGATGGCACCCTCTTCACATGCTCTGTTCTCACGCGGTTAAGGCAAGTACCTGGTTGATAGAATAAATATGAATGATTGATAGAGAGTGCTAGTATTTTGATACGTATTAGCTATGCATGGTTGATAGTGTGATATATGATTAAGGATGGTGAATCTTTGGAGATACGATTGATTGTTATTCATGAGTGATTGTTCATGATTGCTAGTATTATGAATATATGTGTTATTCTTGGATGGTAGAATGCTATGAATGTCAAATGATGATGAATGCTGGAAGTATGAATAAGTTTATTCATGTATGATGTTGTTGTGAATACAAATTTATGATGGTTTAAAGTTTTGTTCATATGCATCATGCTATCATATTGGGGGATTGGTCACGTGGTGACTATGCATATTCGAGGTCCCCGTCATGTAGATGACGGGCTTGAGGTCCCCGCATTCGTGGAATGTGGGCATTGAAAAGAGGTCCCCATCATGAAAACTGATGAGGGCATCCCTAACACTTATACATCTTTCCGTATTGGTGGTCATACACATACTGAGGTGGGCGCCATACGTGGCGCCACAAATAATTCAAATGCAGAAATGCATATTGGTCCACCGACGAGAGCTAGAGCTAAACTTCTAAATCAACGAGTGCTTTTGTTTCTTAATGAATCTTCTATTGTCATTGATGAGAATTGGGTATTACCTCATGCAAATGTTTTGTGCATTCGGGTTTGAACATTGTGAAGCCTTTGGAACCAAGAGGAGGCCGAGTCATAGCAATGGAGGAGAAGCTCACGTGGGTCAACCAAGGAGAAAAGCCCAAGAATTCAAGCCCAATTCGGATCTTCCACAAGTGCAACCGAAATTCATCTCGGAATCAACTCTAATTCAATTCGGATTCGGTTCGGGACAGCCCAACAGGGCTGTAATAAAAGGCCATAACTTTTGCATACTGAGTCCGATTGGGGTGTTCTTGGACTTGTTTGAAAGCTTATTCTAAGGCCCACACAATGGTTTTGGCCCCAGCTTCAGAAGACTTACGGTCGCGCCGCTATGGCCGAAACAATGTGACGGACTTAAGTTAGGTTTTCCTTTTGTGTGTTTTTAGGTCTTAGCCGAGTTAGAGTTTGATTCGGCATGTGTGGCCGGCCCTAGGCCGTGCGTGAGTCGTGGAGGGCGCCTTAAATACCCTTGCCCTCCTTGTATCCATTAGACCAGTTTATTCATAAGATTGAAACATAGCTATTGCTTGTTCTTCGACCCGAGTTCATGCGAGGACTTTGAGAGAGGACTAGGTGATCCAATTGTTCGTTCTGCAATTCAAGGTCAAGCCGTCGTTCCACTGGGAATCGGGGACTTGGCGTTTGTCGTTCGTGGTCTCGCGACGAACAACTACCCGTGTGTTGTGGGCGTATTCGAAGAGTTGAGGTTGTGCATTGGCGCGAGTGTTCACTAGCGACATCGTCTACTGCATCAACTATCCACGGTTTCTCACGAGAAGATCGGGCCTCCCCCGTATCATGTGGTATCAGATTCTAGGTTTACTCGGTGAGAACTTCTTTACCCATAGTTAGATTCGTTTTCTTTCCTATCGTACAATAAACCAAAAATTGCAGTACCAAACCGTAGTTTAATCTGTTATTTCTTGTGCGTTTAGTTAAGTTTTCATCCATTAGAGTTTTGTTTTAGTGCTGATCCTTGTGTTTCATTGCGTGAGCTTAATCTTTATCAAAAAAATTTGTTGATTGAACTCCTCAATTAGCACCCAAAACCATCATCCGATCTTCGTCTGCATACTGTCTTGCCAAAGACTGTCCGAGACGGTGTTGTTTCCTTATCCGAACTCCTTGGTGTGACTAGAGTCCTAATCAACCTCTAGCTCAAACACAATCCGAGTCCAATTGCTCCATCTTGAGTTTCGCCACTACATCATAGCCGGTAGAACCACATTTGGTGTCCTTTTATATCCTTTCATCTTGAGACTAGTTATTGATATTGCACCTAGGGCTGCTCATTCAAGTTGATTACGTTGGTGTTTTGTGAGGGTTGCGCAGTTCCACGGGAGCAAGGCAGAGGAAAGAAGGAAAAGGCAGCGCATATAGAAAGAGCGCGGCATATAAAAAAACGCTAACTTTGCGCACGACCTCCGATTGGAGCGTTTCTTGATCCGTTGGAAAGGAAGCGGAAAATAGAGCCAAATGGGAAATCGGGGTTTTACATCCGCGTAAGCCACCAGGCATACGTGTGCGAAAACCGACCCCAAAAAGGTCGTTTAGGGCCTCAAACGGGCCCGCAAACCGAGAAAAATTCGATTTCAGATTTCGCTCAAAATTGTGAGCCCCTCTGCGGTGATTCTAAGGTACCCGTGGCGATGACATCCCTTTTCGAGTTGATCCGCGCATACTTTTAGCTACTACAGTACCGGGTCATCTTTTTAGCTTGTGTTTTTCAATTTTGATTGAGCAATCTTGTGCCCTAGTATATTCCTTTGCAATTGGCTAGCGTCTATCCCCGTACTTGGTGCAAAACGAGCTGGTTTCATCTCTTTTCCTGCTCGCTAGCTCAGTCCTTTGTTTGCATTAAGTCTCATTTATCCTTGCGTGTGCGTTCATACACTTCGCTTAAACCTGTTGGATCAGCACATAGGCAAAATACTCTAGCTTGGATCATTACTTAGCTTTACAATACCTTGAATATCAGATTGCATAGGATATACACATACTGTCCAGCACCACCTACACCCGTTTGTGTACTCCTTGCTCTTGGTTACGCTCCTACATTACGGGTTAAGGTCGTTTATTGTCTGGCTGTCTGCTTTGCCGTCCTTGATTCACTTTGGAGCAGTAAGCTTGTCTTGTTTTCGGACGGTGAGTTGCGGCGTAATGCGCAGAGCTTTTGTTTTACTAACCGGATATAACCTCGTTTCTTGTTTGTGAGTTGTTGCTATGTCGGGTCACGAGGAGGATCCACCTAATCCGGAGGCGCCGTTCGTGGACAGAGTACACTTTCGGTTGCGCGAGATGCTACAAAACAACTTCAAGATGGTGACAATGGCGTGCGCGATGAACTCGGGGAAGTTGGATGGGTGAACACCCTCGGGAGGAGGTCACACAATTGCGTCGCCATCAACAATAACTCACCGAGCTACGGCGCCATGTTCGCTCAACACAATCTCGTGGGGTGCGCAAGCGATGACCGCAGTGTGCACGCCCTCCGGACGTTTTGCACAATGAGGCCGAGGATGAGCATGCTATTCGTGTGGATGAGGAGCGACGACGGCGGCGAAGCGCGTCGCATGGCGGTGCCGCCAAACATCGAGATGGCGGCAGCGCGGCACGCCCTCGAGCTCATGGGCGTGGCGCCGAGCAAGCTGCGGCCGGTGAGGCGCACCGCGCGGTGTCCACGCGGAGGTGTGCATCGTGCACCTCGTAGCATGGCGGATGAGGCCGAGCAATGGGATGACGATTTCCGTCGGCGACTACGATGACCGACAGCGCCACCATCGCAACAACGTGCAGGCGTCGACCACGACGACGGCCGGCGATTTTGTCGCTAAGCCCAAATTTACTCTTCCTATATTTTCGGTGGTACGGATGTGGAGCAATACCTCACTTGGGAGCTGAAGGTGGATAAGTTGTTTGAATGAACAACTATTCCAATGAGAAGAAGTCGTTGCTTGCTTCCAATGGCTTGGATGATTATGCTACACATTGGTGGGAGCATTCATTAAATAGCGCATGGAGCGCCATGAGTTGCCGATTATCACCTGGGAGCAGATGAAGCAGCATTTGCGGGCACGCTTTGTACCTCGCCACTACAAGCGCTCACTATTTGAGAAGTTGACAGGGCTGCGACAAGGTATGAGGTCAATTGATGAATATCATAAGGAGATGGAAACTATCATGATACATGCAGATGTCCGCGAGAATGAAGAACAGACCATGGCGAGATTTCTAGCTGGCATGAATCATGCCGCTGCCGCATTGTCAATCACCATCCCTATAATGATATGATTGAGTTGCTGCACCAAGCACGCGAAGCCGAGCGACAAGTGATTGAAGATGCACGGTTCGCTGCCCGTTCACGTCCTTCAGCCAGTCCAGGACAGCCATATAACAACAGCCAGCCAAACAAGAGCACTCCGGCCGGAAGCAATTCGGCAATGCGCAGTTCCGCAAGTAAGAAGCTGGAGAGTACACCAGCACCGGTGCGTCGACCTGCGGCGCCCGCTGCTAGTGCGACCTCGTCTATGGGGTCAACAGGTCGTTCACGTGACATCATTTGCCACAAGTGCAAGGGTGTTGGCCATTTTCAGAGGGACTGCCCAAATGTCAGAACTATGCTTATCACCGAGGATGGCGGTTATGTTTCAGCTAGTGATGACGAGTCGCCTGATGCGCAACGGTCTTGCATAATCGATGACATAGAACAATGTGAGTGCGATCCGAGTTTCTAACACCGGCGGTATTCCATTGTTTGCACCCAAGGTGCTTAGTGTGATGCCATCGCCGTCACTCGAGCAGCGGTGCAATTTGTTTCGGACTTAGGCGAAGCTTGATAAGGGTAAGATCGCAAAGTGATCATTGATGGCGGAAGTTGTCACAATTTGGCTAGAGGATATGTGTCATAAGTTGGGTTTGAAGTACTTGCCGCATCCACGTCCTTATCATGTGCAATGGTTGAGCGACAAAGAGGAAGTGAAGGTGAACTATATGGTGCAGTGGCGTTTTCTATTGGGAAGTACACGACAACGTGGATCTGTGATGTTGTGCCTATGACGGTGTGTCACTTGCTCTTGGGGCGGCCATGGCAATATGACCGTTCTGCTGTTCATGATGGGCGTACAAATCGCTACACATTTCGATGGAATAATATGGATATCATCTTGAAGCCCCTTACATCGCAGCAGATTGTGAATTCTTCAATGCGAGAAAATTGAGATGCGTTGAGACTCGCCAAAGAGCGAGAGAAGAATTTAGTGATGTTAGCCACCAAATCGAAATGAGAGAATTCAGCGAAGATCCCAATTTGGTGCACTTTGTACTATTGTACAAAGACGCCTTGCTTCGACTAACAACTTGTCTTCTCTTCCTAGTGGTGTTGCTTGTGTTTGCGGGACTTGACGTCTTTCCAAGCGAGGTACCATTTGGGCTACCACCAATTCGTGGGATAGAACATAAGATCGACTTGATTCGGGAGCGTGCATTGCCAACCGACCACCGCACGCACCAATCCCAGGAAACAAGGAAATTGAAACAAGTACAAGAGCTTCTCTCCAAAGGGTATGTACGTGAAAGCTTAAGCCCTTGTCTTTGTTCTGTTATTTTAGTTCCTAAGAAAGATGGTTCATGGCGTATGTGCGTAGATTGTCGGCGATTAATAATATCACAATTGATATCGTCATCCTATACCTCGCTTAGATGATATGCTAGACGAATTGAGTGGTGCTGTTATTTTTCTAAGATAGATTTTGCGATGGTTACCATCAAATTAGGATGCATGAAGGGATGAGTGGAAACAGCATTTAAAACAAAATTTGGGTTGTATGAGTGGTTAGTCATGCCTTTTGGTTTAACTAATGCACCTAGTACATTCATGCGCTTAATGAATCATGTTTTAAGGCATTTGATTGGTAAATTTGTGGGTGTGTACTTTGATGATATTCGATTTCTGATCGCAGTGAATCTGTACACATAGACCATCTTAGACAAGTTCTACAAGTTTTGCGTGAGGCTAGGTTATTCGGTAACTTAGAGAAGTGTACCTTTTGCAAAGATCGTGTCATCTTTTTGGGCTATGTTGTTTCTGCACAGGAGTTGAAGTAGATGAGTCTAAAATTGAAGCGATTAAAAATTGGCCAACTCCTGTGAATGTAAGTTAGATTAGGAGCTTTCATGGTCTCGCTGGTTTTTATCGTAGCTTTGTGAAGGATTTTAGCACCATAGCTGCCCCTTTGAATGAACTTACTAAAAGGGTGTTGAATTTGTGTGGGGGTAGCGCAAGACAATGCTTTTGCTGAACTTAAGAAACGCTTGGTGAAGCACCGTTGCTTGTTTTACTGATTTCACTAAAATTTTGAAATTGAGTGTGATGCTAGTGGATTGGGTATTGGCGGTGTTTTAATGCAAGAGGGTAGACCGGTAGCTTATTTTAGTGAGAAACTAAATGGTGCTCAATTGAATTATCCGGTCTATGACAGAGCTTTATGCTTTAGTGCGCGTTAGAAACTTGGCAACACTATTTATGGCCTAAAGAGTTTATTATTCATTCTGATCATGAGGCATTAAAGTATTTAAAGGTCAAGCAAACCTGAACCGTAGACATGCCAAATGGGTCGAATTCATTGAGTCGTTTCTTACATTGTAAAATATAAGAAGGAAAGGAAAATGTGGTAGTGATGCACTCTCTAGGAAAAGTGTGCTTTTAACTCAATTAGGAGTGCAAGTTCTGGTTTAGAGAGTTTGCGTGATTTATATGCTAATGACCATGATTTTTCCGTTCCTTATGCACATTGCAAAGAGGGAAAAGGCTGGGATAAATTTCACATCCATGATGGGTTTTTGTTTCGCACTAACAAATTATGCGTTCCAGGACTCCTCCGTCGTTTGCTATTCTGCGGGAATCACATGCGGTGGGTTGATGGGACATTTGGGCGTGAGAAGGCGTTATCTATCTTGAGCGATCACTTTTATTGGCCTAAGATGAGCGAGATGTAGAGAGGTATGTGCAACGGTGCATTACTTGCCACAAAGCGAAATCAAAATTGAATCCACACGGTTTGTACCCCTCTACCTGTTCCCAATGCACCATGGGAGGATATTAGTATGGATTTTGTTTTAGGATTACCTAGAACTAAGAGGGGGAGTGATTCTGTTTTTGTCGTTGTGGATCGTTTTTCAAAGATGGCACACTTTATTCCGTGCCACAAGAGCGGCGATCGTCGCATATTGCTAACTTGTTTTTCAGGGAGATCGTGAGGCTACATGGCGTGCCACGCACTATTGTGTCAGATCGTGACGTGAAGTTCATGAGCTACTTTTGGAAGACACTTTGGGGTAAACTGGGGACGAAGTTGTTATTCAGCACGACTTGTCATCCACAAACTGATGGTCAAACGGAGGTGGTGAACCGCACACTTTCGATGCTACTCTGGACCATGATCAAGAAGAATCTGCGCGAGTGGGAGGATTGTTTGCCGCACGTGGAATTCGCTTATAATCGGGCCATGCACTCCACTACGCAGTTGTGTCCTTTTGAGGTGGTGTATGGTTTCAAACCCTTTACGCCGCTTGATTTGCTGCCACTTCCAAGTCAACACCGTGTTCATATGGAGGCATCCAAGCGAGCTGAGTATGTGAAGAAATTGCATCTCAAAACAAAAGAGGAGATAGAGCGCAAGGTCAAGTCCTATGCTGAGAAGGCGAATAAGAAACGGAAGAAGATGATTTTTCAACCAGGTGATTTGGTTTGGGTGCACTACCGCAAGGATCGTTTTCCAGAACGCCGCAAGTCTAAATTGCTGCCACGAGGTGATGGACCTTTCAAGGTGCTTGCAAAGATTAACGACAATGCCTACAAGATAGAGCTTTCCAGCGATGACTATGGCGTGAGCTCTACTTTCAATGTCGCTGATTTATCACCTTTCTTTGGTGGTGATGATCCAGCGTCGAGGACACGCCTTTTCAAGAGGGGAGGATGATGAGGCATCCCTAACACTTATACATCTTTCCGTATTGGTGGTCATACACATATCGAGGTGGACGCCATACGTGGCGCTACAAATAATTCAAGTATGAAGTGCATATTGGTCCACTGACGAGAGCTAGAGCTAAACTTCTAAATCAACAGTGCTTTTGTTTCTTAATGAATCTTCTATTGTCATTGATGAGAATTGGGTATTACCTCATGCAAATGTTTTGTGCATTCTCAGTTTGAACATTGTGAAGCCTTTGGAACCAAGAGGAGGCTGGAGTCAAAGCAATGGAGGAGAAGCTCACGTGGGTCAACCAAGGGAGAAAAGCCCAAGAATTCAAGCCCAATTCGGATCTTCCACAAGTGCAACTGAAATTCATCTCGGAATCAACTCAATTCAATTCGGATTCGGTTCAGGACAGCCCAACAGGGCTGTAATAAAACCATAACTTTTGCATACGAGTCCGATTGGGGTGTTCTTGGACTTGTTTGAAAGCTTATTCCAAGGCCCACACAATGGTTTTGGCCCCAGCTTCAGAAGACTTACGGTCGCGCCGCTATGGCCGAAACAATGTGACGGACTTAAGTTAGGTTTTCCTTTTTGTGTGTTTTTAGGTCTTAGCCGAGTTAGAGTTTGATTCGGCATGTGTGGCGGCCCTAGGCCGTGCGTGAGTCGTGGAGGGCGCCTTAAATACCCTTGCCCCTCCCTTGTATCCATTAGACCAGTTTATTCATAAGATTGAAACATAGCTATTGCTTGTTCTTTCGACCCCAGAGTTCATGCGAGGACTTTGAGAGAGGACTAGGCGATCAATTGTTCGTTCGTAATTCAAGGTCAAGCCGTCGTTCCACCGGGAATCGGGGACTTGGCGTTAAATCGTTCGTGGTCTCGCGACGAACAACTACCCGTGTGTTGTGGGCGTATTCGAAGAGTTGAGGGTTCGTGCATTGCGCGAGTGTTCATTAGCGACATCGTCTGCGCATCAACTATCCACGGTTTCTCACTGAGAAGATCGGGCCTCCCCCGTATCAAAAACGATGGGCTTATGGTGCCCACACTTGTGGAGTGTGGGCTTGAGGTCCCCTTTACTTGCAGAGTATTGGGCAATTGGTCCCTGCGCTTGCGAGCACAGGCATGGGTATGCAGCGACGGTTGCATACTTTGCATTACCGGTAAAATGCAAAAGTGAAAGAGAAAGAGAAAGTGCACTTAAGCATCTTGCATAGCATGAGCATATGACATGTTTATAATAGAGACTGTAGATGGATGTTGATGATTACAGTTGTTTATGTTATTATTGTCATTTATTGTACTTGCTGAGTCTTTGGACTCACTCTTGTTGTTGTTGTGTTTTTAGGTACCCCTTTACAAGAACGACATGCATGGGAGGGAGTAAGACTTAGAGTGGTTGCACAATGGCACGAACTACTCACATTTGAATTGATAGAATGATAATTTAGTAGATCAGAAACTTGCTTAAAGAATTCTTTATGATTACTCCCTCTGCTTGGAATAATTTGTAATAGAGTTGATTAGAGGATCATGGATGTCCTTTTGTTTATGCTTGTAGTTGTTTAGTATGCTATGGATGATATAATGATGAGTAGTATAGTTTTGGTGGTCTCTTGTTGATGCTGGATGTTGGATTATTTAACTATGTTATATTTAAAGGTTGGGACCTCCGGTTCAGTAACTAAACAAAGGAGGTTCTGTCGGATTTTAGAGAATTGTATCAATGTTAAAATGATTATAGTGTTAGTTTAGTAGCATTCCAAGTCTTTGTCAGGCTGGGGTGTTACAGTTGGTATCAGAGCGGGCGGTAGGTCCGTGGTACTTGAATTATTAATTTTGACACACTAAGCACAGTAGGTGGGATTGGGTTTTTGCATTGCATTTACGTTTCCGCTATATCATATTGATGATTGCTGATATTAATTGAGTATGATTGCTGATTAATTGATTATATAATTATTATGTGTGGGGATAACCCATGTTGAGAGGTTGAGGTCGTGGTTGTTTTCCCAACCGATGAGTTATTCTTGCAGCTGATGAACTTGGTTGATTGTCAAGTTTGACTTTATATTGGAGTTTTGTCTTTCTCATTGGAAAACTTGACCCACTTATTTGTGTGATGTTTTTGGGTAATGAAAGCTTTCTTCTGCAAGTCCTTTAGTACGCGGGGGCTTTGACTCAATGTATCTGCTTGGGTATTTTGAGTGTTGAAGATTAATGGATTTCCTTTATGAAAGAAGATGTTAAACCTTTTAGTGTTGTGTTGTCTTGGTTAAGTGAGAGGTTATAGCCAAAGCAATTAATGGATATGATATGGGTCATCATGTTAGATCTGCAGTGTATGCATGATCGATCCTAACAAAGATCCTTGAAAGGAAAGTGATTAATTTGAAAGTGTCTTGTAGTAGTTCTCGAGGAGCTGTGATTAAGAGTATGGTTATACCTAGTTGTAATCAATAGAGTTAATAAGAGGTGTAGAACGTTGATGAAATTGAGTCGATGACTAAGAGTGATACATTTGGTAAGTTTCTTTGGTAAATTGGATTAACGAGTCTCAATGGTTTAATCTAACCTTTTGGGATGGTTAAGTTCAAAAGGAGTTAGATTATTGTCTTAGTGGGTACTAATCTTGAAGTAACCTTTTTGGGGATACCTAGTGATTATAAGTAATTTCTAGGTGCAAATAATGTCTATTAATGTCTGGTGATAAGCATCACTAAGAGTCAAATTGATGAGATTTAACGGATGAACAATGTTTACATGATGGTAGAACTATCAGATAAAAGTATGTCTTGATGAAAGGGTGTTGGAATAACCTTTTAATTCGTGCAGTAGTTTTCCTCTAAAATAAAGTGGTTGTTGTAGTGAGAATATAAGATTTTGGCATACATTCAATTGAGGATGAGATGATAAAGGGGTTTGTAACATCTTGGTAAGCCTTTGGGGGCTTGCTAAAAGGAAGAGTTGACGATAACGAGTCTTGTTAAGGGTAGATCATTCTTGACGTTAGTAAGTTTGTCCTCAAGAGATTCTGACTCGTCGTAGTAGTGATGATTCTTCTGGAGAGGAAGTAAGTTAATTGTCTTTCATAATATCAGTCAAATGAAATGTTCGGAGTTTTGTATTCGTGGACTTTTGGGAGTTCATGATTTAGGTAGTAGAGAGAATTAATTGACCAATGTGACGTATGGAAAGGTTCTAATTGGTTCCTAGGTGGTTAATGTGATTTGGTTAAGGGCATTTCTGGTTTGTGTTGGCAAGTAGTGTTGTAATCAAAGGAAAAAAATGTGTACCATAATTACTAGAGATTGGAGTTAAGTATGGTAATTTGCAATATTCCTGTTCTTACTGCTTAAAAGTTTCTTGGGTTTCCCATAGCAGTGTTTTATTTTGATTCTTGGGGGTTGAAAGTGCCTTCTTGTGGGACATGTGCCCTTGTCAGCAGACTTGTAATTTTGTTTTTAGAGATCATTTCCTTTTAACTGTTTCTCTTGGTCTCGTGCTCACTCCGAGGGGCAACGTTTTCTTGTGTGTTGAAACTTGTTTTAGTTTGTCTCTTCCTTCTTGAGAAAGAATTAACCAACTTGTGTTGCCGAGTCTTCTAATGTGTAATTTAGCAACTGATTGGTGGAGTACCAATATATGATAGAGGTGAGATCTTGGGAACCAGGCTATGTGAAGAGCAGTAGACAGTGGTTTGATTTTAACCTTTAACACATGGAGAGGATTCGATGGAATGCTTTGGCGATGAAATAAAATTTGATTAGTGTTATAACTAGTGGAACCTATGGCGAGTTCTGATCCAATAACCTTTGTCCATGTTGGAATGTTAGAGTTAACGAAAGTATAGACTCTTAATAAATTTATTAGAGTATCGCGATTTGGTGAATTTTAATCATCAGATTTGAGAGTTTCGTATCCGTTACCCTGAATTATGTTTATAGTAGCCTTGGGGATTGAATTTAGGTTTGGTGATCTATACTAGACCCTTAGTTGCTCAATGACTATGTGTAGAAGAGTTTTGTCGGTGAAGTTTAATAAGAATAGCGATGTGGAGAAACCTAAGTGTTGTGCTAATTAATGGGATAGTAGGAATAGTTGAGTATTGTCAAGTATGACTCGGCCTCAGTGACTAACCCTATAGGAGTTAGATTATCTCTAAGGATAGCTTGGTCAAGAATTTATATATTGATTTATTGACGCTAGTGATTGAGTATGTTTGAATCTTAGTCAATTAGTGAGGGTATTGCGAATGGGTGTATTGTAGTCGTGTAGCTGAATTTGATTAGTGTGGTTTAGTGAAGGTTCAAGATTGGTGAAATGAAATGCCTTGGACGGTTACTTGATTAGTGAGGAACGTTGATATTAATGACTGATGTTATTGTTGAGCTGTGTGAAATTTCAGTAAATGAATTTGAGGATTTCCTATCAATTATACCATAAATTCATGGTAGAAGGCTTGAAGGTTGAATTTGGGCTTTACATCTTTTATGCTAGAACTTTGGAGACCCAATATTATGTGTAGAGGTAGATGAACAGAAGCAAATTTTGAATAGTATGTTGATATTTGATAGAATACTTTAGGTAAAGTAAATAAGTATGTGTGCTGAGAATTTGAAGTTGAGTATCTTTAACAGAATGAGATGATGCGGTTGTGGATGAAAAATCCTTATTGAGGTGTTGGAAACCATTTGTCAAAATAATTCCTTTGGTATAGGAGTGGGCTAGAGAATCCTTTTGTGGATTAGTAGAGTCCCTCTAAATAAGTATGGTTATTCTTTCGGTTTGAGGATCGTTTTGGGATTGTTAGTTAAGAGGAAGGAGTTAGTGTGATAATTCTGGATACCCATGATTTGGGGAAAGGGTTTATTTCTTAAAAGAACATCTGAGGAAAGAATATTCTCTCGAGTAGAGAAGTGCTCTATTAGTTCTTATTTGTGTTGGATTTTTATGATGGAGATCATGTACAGTTTGAATTGACTTATGTTGACAAGATGGTTCTGTCCGGTTCAGGAAAATAAATGAACTATTTGATTTGGGCATTCGAGCAAATTCTCTTTTCGCTTATGTGGTGTTTAGTTGCAAACTGCCAAGTTGGAAGGATGGAAGGTTTTCGTGAAGAATCTCTAATTTTGGATTTGAGTGTTTTCGATGAAAGTTGGAATTGCATTGTGAATCCTTCGTTTTTCAGTTGGGTTCTTTTGTAAGAGGGTTGTTTGAAACTAGTTGTTTGTGCATCTGTTGTTAAATAAGATGCTTCTCGCAAAAGGTGAAGTGATTGTTGGAAGGTGGGAACAAGAGCCCTGTGTGATTTGTGTGGGTTGTGTGGTTTGGTACCGAATGATAGTTGGCCAAGGTACATTAGGTTGTATCCGATATATAGTTGCGGAGGTTTGGAAGTTGACATGTTCACAGGACCTTCTCAAGTCCATGCGCGGAGTTCACAATGTGTTTTACGTCTCGATGCTAAAAAAGTTTTTGAGAGACCCAGAGCATGAGATTTCCTTGGATCCGTCGATTATTAAGCAAGACATCACAATTAAGTCGCGTCCAGTGCGTATTTTGGAGAGGTCGGAGCGAGTGCTGAGGCTCAGGACGTTGGTATACGTCAAGATACTGTCGACGCATCAGTCCGAGAGAGAGGCGACTTGGGAGTTGGAGTCTCGCATGCGTGGGCAATATCTGGAGTTGTTCACGTCGGGTACGTGTGATTTGTTGATTAACCTCAGCAGTGTGGTTGTCTTTGAGTAGAACGGTGAGTAAAATTCGGGGTCGAATTCTGTTAAGGGGGGAAGGATGTAATATCCCAAAAAAAATAATCCTTGAGGGCATATGCATAATTAGATAAAAGGGGATACGTAAAAACAGAATATTTTAAGTTTTAGAAATAAATTGGTTCATACCGAGATAAAAAAAAATTGTGGAAAGAGTGGATTCTAAAAACCCTAGCAGTCCTTTCTTTTTTTTCCATCGTGCGCCGCCATCTCCCTATCGCCAGCGCCGTTTTTCTTTCCTGCAGCATGCGCATGTCCTGTCGCTCGCACCTAGCCACATTGCCCGCTTCGGCCAATCTCCTGCCCTGCGTAGCCAGCCGCTACTCGATCCTTGCCACACGTGAAGCCCTGCCGTGTGTGCGCCCGCTCCAACGCATGGAAGCGTCGCCCGGCCAACGCTTGTGTTGTCGTTTGGTGCGGCGCCATCTGCATGCGCATGCATTGACTCCAAGCCGATCAGGTTGCAGCGTGTGGAAGGCTTTGCTAATTGTGCTACGACTGCTGTTACTCACGTTAGGTGGGGGATTGGTCCCGGAGGCAGCACCCTCTTCACATGCTCTGTTCTCACGCGGTTAAGGTAAGTACCCTGGTTGATAGAATAAATATGAATGATTGATAGAGAGTGCTAGTATTTTGATACGTATTAGCTATGCATGGTTGATAGTGTGATATGTATGATGAAGGATGGTGAATGCTGGAGATACGATTGATTGTTATTCATGAGTGATTGTTCATGATTGCTAGTATTATGAATATATGTGTTATTCTTGGATGGTAGAATGCTATGAATGTCAAATGATGATGAATGCTGGAAGTATGAATAAGTTTATTCATGTATGATGTTGTTGTGAATACAAATTTATGATGGTTTAAAGTTTTGTTCATGTGCATCATGCTATCATATTGGGGGATTGGTCACGTGGTGACTATGCATATTCGAGGTCCCCGTCATGTAGATGACGGGCTTGAGGTCCCCGCATTCGTGGAATGTGGGCATTGAAAAGAGGTCCCCATCATGAAAACGATGGGCTTATGGTGCCCACACTTGTGGAGTGTGGGCTTGAGGTCCCCTTTACTTGCAGAGTATTGGGCAATTGGTCCCTGCGCTTGCGAGCACGGGCATGGGTATGCAATGACGGTTGCATACTTTGCATTACTGGTAAAATGCAAAAGTGAAGAGAAAGAAAGTGCACTTAAGCATCTTGCATAGCATGAGCATATGACATGTTTATAATAGAGACTGTAGATGGATGTTGATGATTACAGTTGTTTATGTTATTATTGCCATTTATTGTACTTGCTGAGTCTTTGGACTCACTCTTGTTGTTGTTGTGTTTTAGGTACCCTTTACAAGAACGACATGCATGGGAGGAGTAAGACTTAGAGTGGTTGCACAATGGCACGAACTACTCACATTTGAATTGATAGAATGATAATTTAGTAGATCAGAAACTTGCTTAAAGAATTCTTTATGATTACTCCCTCTGCTTGGAATAATTTGTAATAGAGTTGATTAGAGGATCATGGATGTCCTTTTGTTTATGCTTGTAGTTGTTTAGTATGCTATGGATGATATAATGATGATTAGTATAGTTTTGGTGGTCTCTTGTTGATGCTGGATGTTGGATTATTTAACTATGTTATATTTAAAGGTTGGGACCTCCGGTTCAGTAACTAAACAAAGGAGGTTCTGTCGGATTTTAGAGAATTGTATCAATGTTAAAATGATTATGTGTTAGTTTAGTAGCATTCCAGGTCTTTGTCAGGCTGGGGTGTTACAGCAGATCTCAAGATGGACGATCCAGAATGATTATAAAACCAGACGGTCCAAACGTCCTCTAGATCTGATTGGTTGATCACAAGATCGACGGCCCACGATCAACAAAGTGCAACGCACACACGCACGTGGGTTTAAAGCGCTGGGAGGAGTTTAACGAGAGGGCCCATATGTCAGTGACACAACAAACCAGATTAAGACACACTATACATCTCTAATGATTAACAATAATTATATCATTAATTGTGTCTTAACAACGATAGCACAGAAGGAGTCTCGTCCGGCAAAAACCTGAGCGAAAAGAATGGCTTGCCGCCGGCGGCTCCGGCCACGGCGGCGCAGCCTAAAGACTAAGATGGATTCGCAATAGCCTTGCGATCCTAATGGTGGTAACCTCGCCGGCGCAAAGGATTGGAACGCCGGCTAGCCGGAAAATAGCGGCGGTGACCAACTCGGCTAAAAGCGAAAACGCAAGAAAAACTCCGCAGCAGTCCAGAGAAGCGTGTGCCAAGCATCTAAGGACTAATAAGAAGCTACCTTGACCGAGATGAGCTTCAAAGATGGCCGGAGAAGGTCTGACCACGATGGAGCTTTAGGACAGGAAGAAGATATGAAAACAGAGACCTGAGCCAAAATGAACACCACTGGTGGTAAAAAATATCTACACAATAGCCCATATGAGCTTCATGAGCAATTAATTGAGAAATGGAGCACTCACCGGAGCTGAGGAAGAAAGGGGATGGTTTCGGCCGAATTTGAACAAACCCCAAATTTGTCAAATCCTTATAGTGAAACCCAAAATTAAGTGAGGGGAAATGATTAGGATATTAAGGAGTAGAAAAGAGTACAAGAATATTTGAAGAAGAACCACTGGAGCTTCATGATCCTCAATGGAGCTCCACGGGTCAACAATGGTGATTTGGTGTTTTTGGTGAATTAAGCTCCGAAAATGAAGAAGGAGCTTTGATGGTGTAAAGGAACACCAGACAGGGGTTTTGGGACCTTATATAGCTAAGGATTAGGGTTTGGCAAGAAGGAGCCTCTCGGGTGATAATGGTTTAGGGCACAAAAGGTGAGCCGAAAAGAAAAAGTGATGGGGATGTAGTAGTAGGTTGAGATCGTGGCCGAAAGCACCCTACAATCCCTAAATGTCGACTAGGAGTGGCTGTCGGGGAGCACGATTTGACTCAAACCATGCCGCTCTCTGTCTCTTTCACTGTTCACGCACGGCGCGAGGTTGAAGACGACCAGAAAAGGCTCGGGCGATTTTGAACCCTTGGATTTTGATCAGGCGGCTGATATCGCGCCACACTTCTGAGGTTGAAAAACAATAGAGGAGATTGTGAGCGTTGGATTCTAATCCAACAGCTCAGACCGGTGAAAACAATCAGAAGTCCGAACGTTTCTGGCTACACGGACGGTCCGATTTTAATCCAGCGGCTGAGGTTCGCCCAAGGCTTCTGATGTTTAAATCAACAGAGAAGAACGCGAACCCTTGGATCAGAAATGAACGGCCACGATGAGAGATTACATACGGACGTCCGAATATTCTCGCGAAGCTGGGCTATGCGATTAGGATCCAACAGCTGAGATTGGACGCGCGCTTTTAAAAGGAGGCCCGGTGCAGTTAGTTGACTAGACCAAGACAAGTGGCTCGAGCCCGAGTCTGACTCGAACCCAACGCACAGTGAGACTTGGTTTTGAGTTTTAAACAGAGCTGGGACTTTGGGGATTTATTTGAGATAGCAAAACAACTCCAAAATTTCTGAAATTTTTACTGGAGCTTGCTAACTCAGATATTAACCTTGTGTAAAATTTTCAGAGGTTTTTATGCAGTGCATTATTCTCCAAAAATTATGGAAGGCTCTGGTTTAAGGTTTGACTAAAAGTCAAACAGGTTTGACTGCCCTCTAAAATTATTCAAACAAATCCTAAAAATTGTGAAATTTTTCAGAGAGGTCACATACCATCCCAAGAACTTAAGAATGCACTTGATGCTTCTTTTTATGCCAATGTAACCCTTGTTGCCATGTCACCATATGTCTTTCTTGACCGCTTGCATGAGCAAGGGTTTTATCACGAGCACGTTCCTCTCGTTGGCCACATGGGTTTCTTCTCCTTGTTGGCGCATGTGTTTCTCCTCCATGAATTTGTTCCCGCCTCCCTCTCCTCCCTCTCGGTTCCAAAGTCTTTAAATTTGTCAAACCTGAGAATGCACCAAGTATTGCTTTAGGTAGTAACCAATTCTCATTGGCAACAAAAGGAAATTCATTAAGAAACAAATGCACCTGTTGTTTGAGAAGTTTAGCTCCTGCTTCACGAATAACCTCATAAGTAGTAGGGATATCCTCATCACAAAGGATGATCACAAGATTTGAGATCAATGTTTTTGGAAGACAAGGTTTTGGATGAAAAGACTTGTGACTTTGTATTTCCATAATTCTTGTACAGGAATTGTTTAGAACATACATGAAATACATGATGTAAGAAAAAGTTTTAATTTTTACTCATTTTCTTACATTTGAAACACAAGTCCAAAATTGGGATGTTACACCTGTAGTCCTGTGCAATTTGTAAATATATAGCAACACATTCCCACTGAGATGTGTGTCCAATTCTGTGCACTTTTTCCTGATCCATCTAACTAATATAGCTTGTTCCTACAAGAAGTTCTTTTGGAGCGTCCTCAGGTTGTATCCACACAGGTTTCTCATGCCTGGGACATGCCTCAGAACACATTTGGTGCCATGTATGCTCAGTTCATGGGATCAAGGAACTTCTCACCAGATGACTTTGGACCAGTATATAAAGTAGCACTCTATAACAAGCTCGGTGACAGTGGCTTTGGACCAGTATATAAGGTAGCACTCTATAGGAATCAATTCCAATGCATATGAATGCAAAGATTTTGAATGTAAAACTAAGTGGCATCGGGAACACTAATTAATTCAGTGGCAACTCATGATTTCAAGCATTAAAAGGTGACAATTTAGGTTTCTTGTCGAGGTTATCACAGGACAACATAAGCATTCCAAATGAACCAACATCAACGGCAATTTAAATTTTTCTGATCTAAATTCTGAACTAGTGCCACTGTATGTCTAATTGAAATGGTTTCTTCAAAATTACAGGGTAAGCTCGAGGATGGACAAGAAATAATTGTTAAAACACTTTCAAAAACATCCATACAGGGTCTTCAGGAATTCAAGAGATTATGTTGATAGCTAAACTTCAGCATCGAAACCTTGTTCGCATTCTTGGCTGCAGTATTAGTGGACAAGAAGGGATACTTGTATATGAATACATGGAAAACAAGAGCCTGGACTACTCTCTATTTGGTACGCTCTCAACCTTTCTTTTCTGACCCTGAAAATTGATAGGTAATTCTAAAAAAAGAAGTATTTGTGTGTGTCAACAGGAAAAATCCAATAGTGTCCTAGTTGATTGGCAAATGCGATACCCTATCATACAAAGCATTACTCGAGCTTTACTGTATCTCCACCAGGACTCGAGATAAGGAATCATCCATAGAGATATGAAGGCAAGTAATGTTCTTCTAGACAAGGAGAAGACTCCCAAAATTTTCGACTTTGGTATGGCAAGAATGTTTGGCAGTGAAGAGACAGAAATCAATACCCGAAAGTGGTTGGCACATATTAAGTATAGTAACAAGGAAAACACTATTGATTATATATATATATATATATATATATATATATATATATATATATATATATATATATGAATTTTTGATATTAATCATATTCATTATACCATTGAGACATATTTTCTTTGCAGACAATTATCCACCCATTGTTCGAATATCAAAACCAAATAGAATATGTAGTCATCTTACTAGTGTAGTGTAACATTGGACCAACAATTTTGTTCTATTAGTAAGCCGTGCGATGACACAAATGACTTTCAAGTGAGATGTTTATTAGTTTTCAATATTTCAGCAAGTTCCTTTTACAAATTGAATCTTATTTTTTCTAACAGGAAATTTGACATTACTAAGTTCTACAGTTTTGTTCAACCTACAAGTTATATATTTCTGCCTTAGGTAATAGATTTTTTGAAATGTCCATTGCATTGCATCACGTCCGTGATGGATTTTTGTGTTTCTTCGATAAATCTTCAGCACTTAAACCATCTACACCATTTAAGGTTAGGAAATGATTTACTATTGGGGACTTCATCTGATAGCTTATGTTTGCTTGATTGCCATATTTCATTTACTTGATTTGTTCTGGGCATAAAAGGCAGTCTTCCTATAAGCTTGCAATTAATGATTGGGAATTGTTGCTTCATGTATATACCTGCCAATTGTTTGGAAGAGTTGGAATGTTACATTTTACTTTAATAATTCAATAAAAGGACTTTATTTATCTTTTCAGATTGAGAAGATATGTTGATGGTTTGGACTGTTCGGCAAACTTGTGTGTAGAATGGAGAATGCTGGGGAATGAAGAATTTTTTTTATAGAACCACGGGGGCATAGAGAATGAAAACTTTCCACTAAAAGTATAGACATATATTTATATTTATGTTTTAGGGCGTATTATGTTATTAGATCAGGATGGTACCAACTGTGCATGCTTCGAGTCTAGACTTGTGAAGCCAGTTGGAATTTCTTTGTAATGAAACAATTTTTTGTTGATATCAATGAATTTTTTTTGTTATACACTTTGATATGTGTGTTTTATTTAACCCTGTGGGCTCTAATTGATAAGCCCAGCTTGGACATGAAAAGGACACCTTTTGCAATGATTAGATGCGTTATAAACAATCCTGGAAGCGATTTGCTAGTGTTTAGTGCCAACGCATATATATATATATATATATGTTGCCACTATATAAAAATATGTGTTGCAACCTTACAACGCTTTTATTTACATGTTACCAACACATGTATATGTGTTGTCATAGACCTTGGCAATGGCCTCAATAACAACGCATACTAAATGCGTTGGTATTGACCCTAACAACATTTATTTCGACTTCTGCCAACGCATATATGCGTTGCTAAAGGGGTGTTCATGTTCTAGTGCATGCGCCTTATCCATCCTGTCTCCCGTCGCGCCCATTCCGGCCAAAATCCCACTATTTTTGCGCCTGTTTCATCGGATTCATCACCGGACGATGAGATTCTCGCCATGCCTATCCCCTCCTCCAGTGTCTCTCTGCCCCTACAAATGGGAGCATCGCGTGCCCCTCCTTCTCATCTCACCCCGTAAGCCCATATCCCCTCTCCCTTTCTTGTCGTCGCAATCATCGTTTTTCCCACACCGACCGAACGTCCTTCCACCCCGATTGCATCGCTGTTGAAGGAGCTCCGCTGTTGTCATCTTCACCTCTAGCTTCGTCTCGCCGCGTTCTACCTCGTGCTCGCCGCCTTTTCGCCGGAGCCACCTCTCCGCTGTAAACCCGATAGTGCCGCCACCTGTCTCCTCACCGCCGGTGATCCCTGTGCACCTAACCGCTACCGAGGTGAGCACCGCCCTCCCCTTCACCTCCTCATTCTTTCCTGCACCTCGTCGCTGGCCGCCCTTCGCGGTGGCACCACCGCCACCCGTCCGCCACGTGTGCGCCACGCCACCGCCACCGCCACCTTAGCCACTCAAGCTGCATCAGCGTTTGCGTGTGAGCTAACGTGGCAAAGCCACTGTTCTATGCATCGGTCCACCATGGACCAAGGCGTAGTTCCGTGGACCTAGTCCACAGATATGGGCCAACCTGTCAATGATTCACCTCGATTTTTTCTTTTGGAAAATAATTCGACCGAAAAATAAAAAATCCTCACTGATGTCTTGCTGACACAGTAAAATATTTTTCATTTAGAAAAATAATTTCATAAATTCTCAGAATTCGCTCAAAATTAACAGAGCCCTTTTACAAGTGATTCTAAGGTTCCCTTGAAGACGACATCCTTTTTCGAGCTTTTGCCACACCGTGCTTTCGTTTGTGTTCTAGACTCGCATCTCTAGTACGGTCTAGCCTAGGACCAGCACTAACCGGCGTTGAACGATTTTTCAGCTTGCATTCTCTTATTTGATATTTGTTAATCCATTACTGCCATACTTGAGCCTTCCCAGCTACACATTTTCTACACCGTATAGGCTGAACTTCACCTAGCATTCGCTCTATCCAATCTTCGGAGATAGATTGACAACACTAGTTGTCGATCACCCCTGTTTGCTTGGTAAGAATTGGTAAGAATTCGATAGAAGGCTTGAGTGTGAGCAACTTTTGAACCACCACATCCTAATAGTTGCTAGGGACATATACTTCTATTTTGCTAACAATGGCAGGTTCTGCGGAGCATTTGGATGAGGATACATCTCATACTCCTTGTACAAAGGCAATCGTACAACATTTCCAGCGCATCATGAACCTTCGTACAGATGGTCTTGAGGGTCAGGGTCACGAATGAGCGACTTGCTCAACTTGAGGGAGCCCAGATTGAGACAAACTCCACGCTCACCGCGATGGAGAGAGCGCAAGACGTCACTAACACTTCTTTGGCAGGTATTATGGCGCGCCTTAACGAGATTGCCCAGGTATCCACTGTTGTTCCCCCTGCTGCCCAGTGGTAGAAGGACAAGATGAATTCGAGTACGTGACTGATACCGAGGACAATGACATGGATAACCTCAACAATAATCGACCTCATCGACAGTTGCGTTTTAATTGACAAGGTATGCGACGAGACCCCCCACGGTGTGAGGCATGTGACCACAATGATTCTTTTGCTAAGGTTAAATTCACTATGCCCTCTTTTAATGGTAAATATGATCCTGATGATTATCTTTATTGGGAACTAGTTGTGGATAAATTTTTTGCTTATCATGAATTTAGGGCTGCTACTAGTGAATTTAATGACTTTGCTTCTGTTTGGTGGAAAGAACATTGCCGTCAATATCCCAATAACATACCTAACACTTGGGAGGCTTTAAAATTGCTTATGCGGCATCGATTTGTTTCCTCATATTATGCTCATGATTTGTTAAATAAATTGCAACGCTTACGATAAGGTACAAAGTCTGTGGAAAACTACTATCAAGAATTGCAAATTGGTATGTTGCGTTGTGGTTTAGTTTAGATGAGAATGAGGAGGCATCAATGGCTAGGTTTTTGGGAGGATTGAATCGAGAAATTCAAGACATCCTTGATTATAAAGATTACAACTCCATTACTAGATTGTTTCATCTTACTTGCAAAGCTGAACGTGAAGTGCAGAGACGCCAGACGAGGACACGATCTAACTCTTCTGCAGGTTGCACAAACTCATGGACACCACGCACCTCTACGGCCCCGGCCACCAGTGCACCCCCACCGCCACCCTTTAACAACAAGCCGCGCCCCGCTACTTCAAATCCAGCACCACAAGTTTCTGAAGCAGCCAAATCAGTACCACAAGCTTCTGCAAAAACCTCATCTTAGGTTGCTTTGCCAAGACGAACTAAGGATATTCAATGCCATCGGTGCAAAGGCTATGGACATATGATGCGGGACTGTCCAAACAAGTACGTATTGATTATACACGACGATGGTGGGTATTCCTCTGCTAGTGATTTTGACGATGAAACATATGCTATGCTTGCAATTGACCCTACAGAAAATGATGATGAATCTGATCATGAGATGGAACATGTTAGCGCCAAAGATACTGACAAGTATTTGAGCATTATAGTGCAACGCGTACTAAGTGCTTAAGTTTCTCGTGCTGAGCAAAATCAACGCCACAATTTGTTCCAAATCAAGGGTGTTGTCAAGGAACACTAGCATATCCAAAGGAATCCGAAATACACTACTCATCATTATTACACTTAATCCATGGCATGAGGCATAATCATAATCAATCCTTAAACAGTTTGCTCATTTATTAAGGCACGATCTAAAACTTAATCAACTTTAAAGATGAGTGGCAGTGTGTGAATCCAAATCAAGTCTACTCCCTCCCATGCATGCCATTCTTGGATTGGGTACCTAAAACAACAAAAAACAACAAGGGTGAGTCCACAGACTCAGCAAGTACAAACTAAGGCGTACAATACGAAACCAAAACATAAGCATTCACTTCCATAAGCATATCATAACAAAGTCATTCCACATGCATATGCAATGCTCAAGGATCATTTCTCTTTATCTCTCTTTTTTGCATTTTACCGGTAATGCAAAGTTTGCAACCGACGCTGCATACCCATGCTAGTGATCGCAAGCGCAGGGACCAATTGCCTAATACTCCGCACGTAAAGGGGACCTCAAGCCCACACTCCACGAGTGTGGGGACCTCAAGCCCGTCACATAAGTTACGGGGACCTCAAAGATATGCATGCTTGGTCACCACGTGACCAAGTCTCATCATGATCTCAATATGCACATGCACAAGCTCTATTCATCATCAATATGCCAAATATAAATAACTTCATACATGAATAGAGCATAATCATACTTGTGAGTATACACTATTCTTAACACATTCATCATAACAGCAACCAAGCCTCACTATCATGTACCAAATACTCGCATTCATGCCCAAATATTTAGGACCAAAGTAACAAACAATGCACTTGCCTTAACCACGTGACAACGGAGGATGTGAAGAGGGTGCTTCCTTCAGGACCATTCCCCCACCTAAAAAAATCATTTAAAAGCTTACTAAGACAACGGTAATGGACCAAACAACTATATAAGCAAACACGAACTAGCAATAGCTTGTAACATGATCCCAACTCCAAATTCCTAAATGCTGATATGTCCCCTTTGTAAACAGTCGTGTTCTAAAATTTGTATCTTTCAGTACATGAGTCCAAATGAGGTGTTCTTGGACTTAATTGAAAGGTTACCAAATTCCCCAACTAAACCTAGTTGGTGGGCCTTCCTGATTCGGCCATCTAATACCCTTATCGTGCTAATTAATATAACATCGATTTCACGTCAGGTTCTTTGGATAGTACACTAAAACTACCATAACTTTCAGCTCGTTTGTCCAAATTTCACTTTCTGGGGCTTCCCTGAAAGCTACAATAATTATATACAACTTTTGTTATACTGAGCTCCTCTAATTTTTCCTTTAACTATTCGCTCAAGACATATTACTAAAACCTGTCAGAGTATTGGCAGATTCGTAGAACAGTCACGCTAATAAATTCAAAACTTCTGCTACAGAGGTCCAAATAATGCAATCTAGCATTTCATCAAAATCTATTGACGTCCTCTACAAAACTCTAGGAGACGTCCAGAACTGAATCTGCCCGTAACTATATCAAAACATCGGTTTAACGCGAACGGTCCTGAGCAAACCTAATTACCAACATAGATCAATTAAGCCGTAATGCATCTAAACAAGGGGAAAATTGAGGTTACCCTTGACGAACTACTGTAGACCACCATGTAGCCTGCGAACCTTCTCGTTCCCTCTCTTCTTCTTCTCCTCTCTCCCTTTTCTTTTCTTCTTCTTCCTTCCTCTCCTCCCTTTCTCCTCTTGGCATAGCAGTAGGGGGGGTTTGCTACAGTTTGATGCTA
This sequence comes from Ampelocalamus luodianensis, assembly GCA_036346255.1. Classification (NCBI taxonomy): domain Eukaryota; kingdom Viridiplantae; phylum Streptophyta; class Magnoliopsida; order Poales; family Poaceae; genus Ampelocalamus; species Ampelocalamus luodianensis. Next base: position 28,501,707 of record CM070638.1, on the reverse strand, counting down.
CAGTACCAAGGGGTGTGGTACTGTAGCAACTAGGGTTTACCCCCTCCTTTTATTAGTGGCCGGCCCCTCATAGGCTCCTGGGCCAAGGCCCGAGGCCTAGGTTGCCGAAAAACTACAGAAAACCCCCTATCTAATTGCTGCTAAATCTATTTTATATTTGATCCTTCTCCGAATTCACATAATCTCTCCCGAATACTCTTTCGAATATTCTCGAATAGTTTTGGGGTATTACATTCTACCCACCTTAAACAGAATTCGACCCCGAATTCTAATCACGCTTAAACGTCAAGAAACAATCACAGCTAGAATTTACCACAAAACCACACACCTGCTATGATCAACACCAGATATTGCTCGCACATGTGAGACTCCAATTTCCAAATCGTTCTCCTCTCGGAATTATGGGACCACCGCACTTTGACGTAACTGACGTGTTACGACTTATTACTCGTCCCAACTTGTCACGTGTCACTCCACGGACATGACTCGAAGGCACGGTCTTACTCGTAGGTCAATGGCCCTAACGAAACTTCACGCTCCATATGTCTCCCTCGACACTAGGTCATACAAAATGATCTGTGCCCCACGCCAGGACTCAAGACGGTCCTAGTGATACGTTATCTCTCAAATCTCCGCAACTTTCGGGAATAACCAACGTACCTTGGGCCAACATTCCCTTTAGTACCAAACCACACAACCTGCACATAACACACAAAACTCTTGTTCCTTATATCAATCGATCTCTTCACTTTAACAATGAGTATCTCCTTTAACCCGGGACACACAACATAACTCAACTGAGAATAAATGATTCTCATTGGAAACACGCATTACCAACTCCCCACCAAAGAGAGTTAAATCCAAAACCAAAATATTCATCATGAAACTCTTCCACTTTCTAAGTAGACAGTTTGCTAACAAACACCACATAAGCTAGAGGCGAAATCACTCAAATGCCCAAAATAACCATTTCCTTTCTTTTTCTTAACCAAAAAGAATCACGCATACCAAGAAGAATCAACTCAATTTATAATTGGTATATGTCTTTGAGACAAAGCTCAAATAAAACCAAGAGAATACATCATTATCCGAGAACACAACCTTTTCTCAAACATTCTTTTTAGAATGCAACTTTCTCTTAAACCATGAGATTCCAAATTATCGCATAACACACTAATTCATTTCTTTTAGTTTGGCAACCTCAAAGCTATGCTTAAACTGAACACAAAATCTACACCTATGTAAAGAGACTTTTTCAATCCACAATAGCATACTCTGGTCAACTTCTCTACCAAAGGAAATTACTTTGACAAATAATTCCCAACACAACTCGATATAGATTTCAGCCACAATCACATCACCTCAATCTTTTAAGGATAAACAACTTGAAATTCACCGCATTCACACTCTTTAACTGCATCCAAAGGATTCTATCAAAGATCATTATAACTCTTGGAACCTAATCATAGGAGACCAAGATGCTAGCATAAAAATACAAAGCCCAAATTCAACCTTTGAGAATCCTACAAAGAATTTCTGGTATACATGATAAGTAATCCTCAAATCTGATGACTAAAATTTCACACAGCTGAACAATAACTTCAATCATTATTGTTAACATCCCTCACTAACCAAGTGACCGCCCAGGCGATTCGATTCACCAATCATAGACCTTCTCCAGCCCACACCAATCAAATGCAGCTACTCGACCACAAAATACCCATTCACAATACCCTAACTGATTGATCAGGATTCAAACATACTTAATCACTAACGTCAATAAACAAATATATTCTTGATCAAGTTATCCTCACAGATAATCTAACTCGTATAGGGTTACTCACTGAGGCCGAGTCATACTTGACAATAACTCAACAATTCCTGCTATCCCATTAATTTACACAACTACTAGATTTATCTACACTGCTACTCTCATTAAACTACACTATCATAATTCCTCTACACAATCTTACCGAGTACCCAGTTGTGATATTCTAAAAAAAACTGATCAAGGTTTCCAAACTTGCTAAGTCTAATGTTCTGTCAAAATAAACACAAGATCTTGGACCACATCTCGCTATAGGCCCTACTAGTTGCGACAACGAAATCTGCTAACTCCAAAATCAAACACTCTATTTAAATCAAATCCGCTCCAAGAATTATTCTAATAGATCGTTTTATTGCTCAATGCCTCTCAAACAACTTGACACCCAAGGGCTCACAAAGTCATCTACTAGACCACCACTAACTAGTTGCCAGAACACAACTGAAAAGACTTTGCAACACAATTCGGTTAACCCTTTCATAGAAGAACAGGCAATTAGAAGTAAATTTCAACACATCGAAAAATGTTAATACTTACAGTAGTTACAAGATCAAGAGAAATAATCAAATAGTAATGATCTCGAAAAACAAAAGATGAGATCATAGATAAGGGCACAAGTCCCACGAGCAGATAATAGCCAATCTCAAACGAGAATAGAACATTACTTTTGGAATTCAGGAAACTCTGATGGGCAAAACAGAAAGTTTAAGCAAAATTCGAAAAACTGCAAGTTACAAAACTTGACTTCGATCTCAAATACTTCTACTTCACTCATACCTTTAACAAAGAAAACGGCTTTTGTTGGTTACAACATCACCATGCCAACTCCAACAAAAAGAGATTTGAAGACTACCACATATAAACTACTTAGAAACTAATAAAACCTCTCAATACGTCACTTTGCTCAAAACTATTTCAGCTACCACATCAACATGAGATCTGAAAGATCACAATTCCGAAACTAGAAACATTTTCGCTTAATCAATATCGGGCGAGCGATCCAATTTCTTTATACAAAACATTCAATATTATGGTCATAATCCCTTACAGACAGTCACACTAACAATGAAATAATACATTCCTAGCGAGAATCATTATAGCCTCTTATCCAATCATAAATCTCTCCAACAGAAGCACCAGCCACAATGATACGGGGGAGGCCCGATCTTCTCAGTGAGAAACCGTGGATAGTTGATGCGAAGTAGACGATGTCGCTAGCTGAACACTCGCGCCAATGCACGAACCCTCAACTCTTCGGAATACGCCCACAACACACCGGGTAGTTGTTCGTCGCGAGACCACGAACGACGAACGCCAAGTCCCCGATTCCCAATGGAACAGCGGCTTGACCTTGAATTGCGAGCGAACAATTGGATCGCCTAGTCCTCTCTCAAAGTCCTCGCATGAACTCTGGGGTCGAAAGAACAAGCAATAGCTATGTTTCAATCTTATGAATAAACTGGTCTAATGGATACAAGGGAGGGGCAAGGGTATTTAAGGCACCCTCCACGACTCACGCACGGCCTAGGGCCGCCACACATGCCGAATCAAACTCTAACTCGGCTAAGACCTAAAACACACAAAAGGAAAACCTAACTTAAGTCCGTCACATTGTTTCGGCCATAGCGGCGCGACCGTAAGTCTTCTGAAGCTGGGGCCAAAACCATTGTGTGGGCCTTGGAATAAGCTTTCAAACAAGTGCAAGAACACCCCAATCGGACTCCGTATGCAAAAGTTATGGCCTTTTATTACAGCCCTATTGGGCTGTCCCGAACCGAATCCGAATTGAATTCGAGTTGATTCCGAGATGAATTTCGGTTGCACTTGTGGAAGATCCGAATTGGGCTTGAATTCTTGGGCTTTTCTCCTTGGTTGACCACGTGAGCTTCTCCTCCATTGCTTTGACTCCGGCCTCCTCTTGGTTCCAAAGGCTTCACAATGTTCAAACACGAGAATGCACAAAACATTTGCATGAGGTAATACCCAATTCTCATCAATGACAATAGAAGATTCATTAAGAAACAAAAGCACCTGTTGAATTAGAAGTTTAGCTCTTGCTCTCGTCAGTGGACCAATATGCACTTCTGTACTTGAATTATTTGTAGCGTCACGTATGGCGTCCACCTCAGTATGTGTATGACCACCAATAGGGAAAGATGTATAAGTGTTAGGGATACCCTCATCACACAAGGTCGAAATAAACCTCTTTTAACAAGACCATACTATCAAATAACAACTTCGCCATGCATGTTTTCAGATATTACTTATTCATGCCATGCAAACGAACTTACAGCGGAAAACTCTCACTAACCAAGCTATCAAACGAGTAAATGAGTCATTCTTTTTCAATGAGAAAGAAGGAGCAACCATGAAAACATCAATCTTGTCAATTGACAACGACCACAAGTGGTAAAAGTAACTCAATAGTTGAAAAGCAATATTTGTTTCAGAGAACCAAGAGGGATCTATTGAAAACCATAAACTATCATGAACCACAAACCTAGGAGAAATTCATCAACCACCATAGGACAAGAATTGCCAAATTCAGAAATCAAGAAAGAGAACAACTTTCTAAAGCAACTCACGCTTAACGCCTGAAACTATGGTACTCGGGGTAACTACTCCTCTAACCACATTCTGCGAACAGTGGTGTAACCTGGTGAATCCCAGAGTAACAACCACGACCCCCACTTCTTATCATCCATTAACAACACGCTTCACCAAAATACTCCATTATGAATATACAGGATCATCTCATGACAATCATAGAATTAGTTCATAGATATTGAATATCACAGCAGATCATAGATTAACCACAAGAATGATAGTACGGAAGCAATTCAAGAACAGTTCAACATGATGAATCACATCACTAGAAATACGGATATGCTGGATTACCCAAACCCCACCTACTGTGCACAATGTGTCATTTTAATATCTTAATTAACACGGACCTAAAGCCCGCTCTGATACCAACTGTAACACCCTGGCAATTCGGAAGCCAAGATGTCACCTAAAACATCTAACATACATCCATAATGCGGAAGAATTTGAATAAAATCAACTAATGATAGTATCAAAACAACCAAGACATGATGAAGGTATCCTTCCTTCACCATCTAATCTATTTATTTCAGTTCATTGATAATGAAAGTTCACATGCAGTAATAATTCAACATCAATGTGGAGAAGGTATCCTTCCTTCACCAATTATAAATTTATTATTATAGTTCATCATTTACGAATGTAAGATAGAACTAAATTTAATCTTGAACATGAATTGGATGATGTGAACAAGTAGTGCGTGTCTACTCCCTCCCAAGTGAGCCAACATCAGGGGTTACCTAAAATAAACAAACAACGCAAGAGTGAGTCCACGACTCGGCAAGTCTGATAAAGGGACATAACACACATATGAACAAGTCATCATCATAAGAGAATATGAGCATACATCGAATGAAAACTTAGGAATGCATGGCATGAATGAATGTACTCAAGGATGGACTGCACACATGTTTATACGGTATAGCGAGTGACACACCGTCGGTGTTCACTTAAGCCCGCACCTTAACAAAAGTGCGGGGATCCAAGTCCTATATGAAGAATGTTTCATATAGGTGTCCAAAGCTGCCCATACTGGAATTGATGGGTCTTACGTGCCCATCTTTGGAATTGATGGGTCTTTCAATCCACTCCGTGGATGGGACATGACAATGTCCAAACCGCCCACATTGGAATGGTGGGACTTACAGTCCACTCCGTGGACATAGCATGAATAAAAGGATGCATGATATGAACATGAACAATGCTAATATCATCTTTCGGCATTTACTCCACATATTGATAGAACATAACCAATTCAACATTTGGGTATCACAAGATGTCACATCATATTCATGTAAACATTCACAATCACAGCACTTAAAACCAACAAAGTACTCGCGTTGCGACGCGTTAGCAGGCAACGATGGCGCTCCCAAACCCGTAGACTCGCGGCCTAAACAATTAAATAACCGAAATAAGAACAACATAGAGCCCATCATGAATTAATATTCTACACTACCTCTTGCACACCCAAAACATAGTCATAACCCGAATCTGAAATTCCAGTGCAACATGGAATCCCATCAGGACAGCAGCACGGTAAAGACCAAAACTAATGATCTGGGACTCCAAAGAGATGAGCCCAGATCCTACACGAGCTTAACAAATATATCTACAACTTTGTAGTTGACGAGATAACCAATTCGGCCCAACTAAATTGCTAAGCTGTCAAACGAAACAGCAGAACAGAATCTGATGAGCAATTAGAACAGCAGAACTAAAACGTCCATAACTTTTAAACTACAACTCCGAATTGAGTGTTCTTTAACAATCTGAAAAGGTTATGAAATTACCTACAATAACCTAGTTGGCACGACATTCATATTTTTCCTTTAACAAAAAGTGGCACACGGGTCAAAACTAAAGATAGAAACTGACATACAATCTGGACAGACTGACCTACAATCTGGACAATCACAATGAAAAGTGCATAACTTTTGATCTATAAATCCAAATGAGGTGTTCTTTATCAATACTGAAAGCTAGTGATATCACCTTCAAAATTTGTTATGGGCAAGACCTCTGAATCACCCTCTAACTAGGCCATATATCAACCTATACAGAGACTGCTAATTCTCGTCAGGATTCTCGACAGCAGATAATAAATCTATCATAACTTTTGACTCGAAAGTCGGAATTTAGTGTTCTTGGTGGCCACCGAAAGCTAAGAACAAAACCTACAATACTCTAGGAGATGGGATCCTCTGATTCGGCCTCTAAGATTGCGAAAACAGCCGCGCAAACTACTGGACAGAATTGAATTTCCAACAGACAGACTTTGATCTAATCAAATTTAATCGGTTTCACTTCTACGACTAATCAAACAACAACAACCGGCAATCGTTACCCTTGGAGACACATGTGCCCGCTGAAATACCCCCGCTAGATGCTCATCTCCTCTTCTTCTCCTCTCTCCCTCCACCTTTCTCCTTGGCCGACAAAGCAATGGGAGAGCACCACCAAGAGAGACAACGGAGTGCAAGGAGGGTGCGCCTTTATGCGGCAGCTGTAGCGGCGGCAGAACACTGTAGCAATGCGTGCTACTGGTGGTGGGCTAGGTTTCCCCCTCCTTTTATTAGTGGCGGCCCCTCATGGGCCTCCTAGGCCAAAGCCCAAGCCAGTTGTCAAAGAATTGCAGATTTTCCTCGTCTAAGTTTAATTTCTCTTTTCACTGCTTCCTTCATTACAATAAGTTGAGTATTACAGAAAAACCCCTTTTCGTTTACTCTCCTTCCGTAGAAACATTCGGGGTATTACACTAAAACACCAAGCGAATGAATGGGTCAAGTTTGCCAACAAGAAGGTAGAACTCTCATGACAAGGAACAATATTGCCAATGACGACATTTACAAGTAGCAAGAAGTAAAAAACATTTTTTTTTGCTCTATAAAACAAATACAAACCAATTGAAACCCATCAACTGCATTGTAACCATTATCCATCCAAAGAAGGTTCATCAACCGCAGGCGGCTCAACAGTTGAAAAAACAATGTTTGCTTTAAGGGTCAAATTAAATCAATGGAAACTCATCAACTGGAATTAACTACTAATCCAAGAGAAATTCATTAAGCACAACTGAACAAGAGTTGACTAAATCAAATTCAGGGAAGAGAACAACCTCTCCAAAGATACTCACTATTATCATACTGCGAACGGTGGTGTAGGCTGGTAAAGCCCAGGGCTACAACCACGACCTCAACCTCTCAACATGGATTATCCCCACACATAATAACCATAGTATTATAACACAGATATATCAAATCTTCTCATAGCAGGAATGATGAATAGAACATAATGGAAGCGCAAATGCAATGCAATAACCCAAACCCACCTATTGTGCTTAGTGTGTCAAGTTTAATAATTCAAATACCATGGACCTACAGCCCGCTCTGATACCAACTGTAACTCCCCAGCCCAACATGAGCCTGGAATGCCACTAAACTAACATTAAGTAATTCTAGATCAAGGCATACTACCAAATTTCAGCAGAACCTTCCTTGTAAAGTTAACTACACGGAGGTTCCAACATTTAGATAAATCATAAATAAATAATCCAACATCCAGAATCATCAATAGGCAATCAAAACATGCTAAGCAACTAGCATATCTAAAGGAATCCGAAATACACTACTCATCATTATTACACTTAATCCATGACATGAGGCATAATCATAATCAATCCTTAAACAGTTTGCTCATTTATTAAGGCACGATCTAAAGCTTAATCAACTTTAAAGATGAGTGGTAGTGTGTGAATCCAAATCAAGTCTACTCCCTCCCATGCATGCCATTCTTGGATTGGGTACCTAAAACAATAAAAAACAACAAGTGAGTCCACATACTCAACAAGTACAAACTAAGGCATACAATACGAAACTATAACATAAGCATTCACTTCCATAAGCATATCATAACAAAGTCATTCCACATGCATATGCAATGCTCAAGGATCCTTTCTCTTTATCTCTCTTTTTGCATTTTACCGATAATTCAAAGTATGCAACCGTCGCTGCATACCCATGCCTGTAATCGCAAGCGCAGGGACCAATTGTCTAATACTCCGCACGTAAAGGGGACCTCAAGCCCACACTCCACGAGTGTGGGGACCTCAAGCCCGTCACATAAGTGACGGGGACCTCAAAGATATGCATGCTTGGTCACCACGTAACCAAGTCTCATCATGATCTCAATATGCACATGCGCAAGCTCTATTCATCATCAATATGCCAAAAATAAATAACTTCATACATGAATAGAGCATAATTCTGAGTATACACTATTCTTAACACATTCATCATACCAGCAACCAAGCCTCACTATCATGTACAAAATACTCGCATTCATGACCAAATATTTACGACCAAAGTAACAAACAATGCACTTGCCTTAACCGCGTGAGAACGGAGGATGTGAAGAAGGTGCTGCCTCCGGGACCACTCCCCCACCAAAAAAATCATTTAAAAGATTACTAAGACAATAGTAATGGACCGAACAACTATATAAGTAAACACGAACTAGCAATAGCTTGTAACGCGATCCCGATTCCAAATTCCTAAACGCCGATATGTCCCCTCTGTAAACAGTCGTGTTCTGAAATTCGTATCTTTTAGTACAGGAGCATAAATGTAGGACCGAAATGGCAACAAGAGGGGGGTGAATAGGAGCACTATCTATTTTTCGCTTTGATCGGATTCAAATATGATATTAACTCCAATATCTATGAGAACTATGAAGATCAAATATACATAAGCGTAGCGGAAAGCTTGTATTGAATCTCCTTGAAACCCCCAAAAGAAATGATCAAAAACACAAAAATCAGCTTAATGAAACCGCAGTGAACAGTAAAAACAGACGAACGAATAGTAACAACCTGAAAATGAAATAAAAAATTGGCGTAACTTTTGATTCGTAACTCCAAACTTCACGAAACTTGAAACACACCTTCCTATGGATGTCAAGAACTTATTCCATGCAACGATCGTAAAGATCCATGCCAAAGTTCCTGTCTTTTTCAGATTGAACGGGTGCCCAAAAACCGAGTCAAAATCGAAATATGATCTAGAGACTTGCTCGTGGGTGATTGATGATCAAGATGATCCTAGATGTGTTCCCATATGTCACAGCAAGCTAGATCAAGAGAAGAAATCAAGCAAAAACTCGCAGATCAAAGAAAGACTCAAAATCATCAAATAGAGAGGCTGAACACAAAGAGACTCATCTTACGAAATCTGATTGGATTGATTTCAGAATGATGATTGTTGGTTTATAGCCACTCCAACATGGAGGACAAAGCTCTATGCAAGAGCACACACTCAATATTATGGAGACGGGGTGCCCGATCTTTCGATGAGATTGATAACTATCGATTTTGGGTGGAGGTGACTCTCGCTATCCGACTCAAGGTTATAAAAGTCGGGATTAGGCGCCGCCTAGGCGCCGACTACGCGCGCGTCGGGTCTCTACCGTGGCGATTTCCCAGGCGGCGCTCGGCGGAACCGGTCAGGCGGTCCACGGCGGTCGGCGGTCGTCGCAGCGCTCGGCGGTGTAAGCGGCGGGCGCCGAGGTGGAAGATAAGAAGATCGGCGCCGACTCCCCAACCGCCGTCCACTCGTGCGGCGCGCTAGGGTTCGGTCTCCCGCCGTCGAATCAAGCTCGCCGGGTTCCGGCCATCTTGCGTCGCCGGTTGGACCTCGCCGCCGACGCAGTCGAGCTCGCCGCCACGGCGCCACCGGTCGAGCTCGCCACCTCCAAAACGCCGTCGTCCCGCCATCGACTCGAGTGCGTATTCCTCTTCCGGTCCCTCTGCTCCCCCGCCGCCGACCTCCCCTCTCTGGTCCCCTGCGCGCGCCGCCCTCCCCCCGCGATGCTCCCGCGCCGCTGCTTTCCCCTCTCCCCTCTCCTCAGTTCTCCCGCGCTGCCGCCTTCCCTCCTCCGATGCCCCCTTCTCTGCTCAGTTCTCCGGTAACCCATCCAACCTCCTCCTCCTCCTCTTGTTCTTGCTACCTTGCTAATCGACCCTTTGGATGAGTGGCTGAGCAGGGGTTGCTGCTCTTGGACTTGGCACCTATGGAGCGCACATGTTCCTCCCCAAGAACCCTGCTTACAAGGAGGTACCTACTTGGCTACTTGGTGTTCATCCCTACCCACTTCTTTGTTCTAATTCCAACTTGTTTCTTCCAATTGTTTATCTATCTACTTCTTGCAATTGGGGGCAAAATTAACAGGTTTGGCACACTGCGTCCCTCTACCATCTCATCCACACCGCGGCGTTGCTCGGGGCTCCCATCGTCAAGCGCCCCAACATCGTTAGTGTACTTGCCATCCACATTGCTATTTTTAATTGCTTCCCAATTTCCACGGACCGTTCAGTTCTTGTCATCTTTGCAGTTCGGAGGGCTTCTTACCGCTGGAATTGTGCTATTCTCTGGAACGTAAGTATATTTTTGTTTTCCTCCTTAACTGCAACCTAAATAGTCAGGGAAAGCAAAGAATATATATGTCACTACAACCTTGTGACTAGATATTGGTCTCAGAATTGGCTAACTTTACTTCTTTGATCCATTAATTGCGGACTGGAATTACCACTAACTTGTTTGTGGTCTCTTCCTGTATTTACAAAAACATTGCAGGCTGTCTTGTTCTTGTCGACCAGGCCCTTGTCGAAGGGATTGTACCGGCGGATCAACAGATTCTTGGCTGAGCTGCTGTGGCTTCAGCTGATTGGCTCGTGGACTGGTGGGCAGGTGTTAAGGTATAAGATTTGAGCTAAATAAAGGTAATTGTTTTTCTTCCTGATACGTCAATTGGAATTTGTGATGCCATCTGAGGTTGCTCTGTACCATATGAACTTTCAGTTATATTGTTAACAATTAACATAATATAAATAAGATCAACCTGAATAAATGTTCTTTTTACCCTTTTTTATAAGAGCATATTATATCCAAATCAACAGAGAGAGATAAGAGTGCAGTGTATAAGCAGGTTAATAATGTTTGCAGTACATGCTACTTATACATAGAATGGACTTTACTTTTGACAAGAACTTTAGTTACAACAATGTATAGAGGTTTGACCAAATGGTGGCATGAAATGAAACTGGTGCTGCTGTCTTGTTATTTGGCCTTATAGATATAAATGATTTGACGTATGATGTTTTCCTCGGCACTATTGTTCGAGCATATTTTTGACATGCCTTGCCTCATGGTTGCAGGATTGGACGGTAAGGTTGTGGCATGGGATTCTTGGCAGTGAGCTAGCCCTGCAGGTTTTGAAGATCCAGGGCCAGGTAGATATTGCTTGTTTTCGTTGTACCTGTGGTCCTGTACACAAACCATTTTTAGCAAGCTCTTTAGCATAGGGGCCATTGGTATCTCTACAAACTGGCTTCATTTTTTGTGAGTAATTCGGTGACTTTGAATGTTGATTGTTGAATGTAACACATGTATAATGAAGCTGCTGATCAGTTTACATATTGCCATATTGTGCCTTGAGCCTTTGAATGCTGAAATCATGTCTGAATGCTTTGAGCCTTTGAATGGTTGTGCTAAAATGAAAGTCTGGACTCTGAAATGAAAGCCTGAACTCTGAAATCATGTCTGAGTGTTTTGAGCCTTTGAATGGTTGTGCTGAAATGAAAGCCTGAACAATGTCTGAACTCTGAAATCTTGGCTGATCAGTTTACATATTTACATATGTTGGATTGATTGTTGGGAGCATATGCTTACATAGTTAAGTTACATATGCTGATTGTGGATCTCTGAAATCTAAAATCAGTTTACATATTGCCATATTGTGGATATCTAAACTCTGAAATCTGAATACAGTCATACACAACTCATCATTGATGAAATATGCAGGTTTGCATCATTATTTGATTACAATACATACATGTTTACATCAAGCTCTTAGAGCCTTGGAGGGGAGATAATATACATGACTACATCATATTGCAAATGTCTTGCTTCTTCAGGTAATTTTTCTTCTATCTTGCTCAATTTGATGCCTGCTGCTTGCTCAATTCATCAAATTATTCTGTTCGGGCTTATCGCACAGTAGCTGCCGGCGGCCTGGCCACCGCCTAGTCACCGCCTAGGCGCCGCCTAGTCCGCCTAGGTGCTAGGCCCCGTGCCAGCGCCCGCCTAGCGCCTAGCGCTTTCTTGAACCTTGATCCGACTACAACCGTACGACGACGCTTGCGCCTTAGCAATCGTTGAACCAACTCCGAGACGTTATTGACCGTGATGAAAGCGCGATCAACCTGAACACGAGGTTCAATTCCTGCGAGCAATCGAAGAACTAGCAAGAATAAGATGTCTGCAATCTGATATTGCGAATAAAATTGTAGTATAGATGGTATTGAAAACAAAAGTGGGATCCCGAAGGCTGTCTTGACAGGTGGTCGTCCGACACAACTGAAGAACAGAAGTTTACACAATGGCTAAACCTAAATTCAACAAAATCCGAGTTCTAGCCAGGGGGACGGCGGCTCCTATATGGGAAGACGACCAGAGGTGGCGGCCAGGGAAGTGGACGCACGCCCCTATGGTTACAAGGCCCATGGGCCCAAGAGGAGGTGGCGCAGCACCCTTTTTGACTCGGTAAAAAAAACAGACATGGATTGTTTTGTTTATTGTGGTCAGCTCGGTTGGAATTTGAAGCTGAGGTTGGATCCATTGGAAAGTACACTTGATAAGCTTTCAATGAAGTCCAAGAACATCCCAAACGGAGTCGGTATGAAGAAGTTACAGCCGTTTGAACTTAGTGCTGTCGCAGCAGTCCGAACTCGAATTCAGAACGAGCCCAACTCGAACTCTTGCTTGGCTCGGACCCAAAGTGACGTGATGTTCTCCATTATGCCTCCTATGCTTGTCCATGACTCCACATACCTCTCCTTGGTCCTTTCCCATGTTCTTAAGCACAATTAAATCACTTGCATTAGGTAGCGATCTATTCTCAGTAATATTAACCCTATGAACGAATTCACCTGGTGATTAAGTTGGCGAGCATGAGCTCGAGTAATTGGTCCTTGTAATATTGGTTGTGGATCAGCTGTGTGTGTAGGCGCGGTTGTATCCAAATTAGGGATGTCCTCATCATCCTCCCCTTCTTGCATTTGAGTCGTTCTCGACTCAAGCTCATCCTCTTCTCCCAAGTATGGTTTCAAATCTGCAATGTTAAATGTGGGACTAACCCCAAAATCTACAGGCAGGTCAAGTTTGTATGCATTATCATTAATCTTTTCTAACACTTTGAGAGGACCATCCGCTCGAGGCATCAATTTTGACTTTCTCAATTCAGGGAACCTATCTTTTCTCAAGTGCAACCAAACAAGATCTCCTTGTTCAAAAGTTAAATGTTTTCTCCCTTGACTACCAGCAAGTTTATATTTAGCATTCATGCGCTCTATATTCTCCTTAGTTGTCTCATGTATTTTTAAAATCAATTCAGCACGTTGGTTAGCATCAAAGTTCAATTTATCCGAAGATGGAATAGGCATTAAATCAATAGGAGCACGAGGCACAAAACCATAAACAACTTCAAAAGGGCACATCTTTGTAGTAGAATGCAATGAAGCGATTATAAGCAAACTCAATATGAGGCAAGCATTCTTCCCACAATTTTAAGTTCTTTTCAACACCGCCTAAGCATTGTAGATAAAGTTCTATTCACAACTTCAGTTTGTCCATCAGTTTGGGGATGACAAGTAGTAGAAAATAACAGTTTAGTCCCCAATTTAGCCCATAAAGTTCTCCAAAAGTGGCTAAGGAATTTAGCATCACGATCTGAAACTATAGTATTAGGCACACCATGCAATCGAACAACTTCACGAAAGAATAAATCAGCAATATTGGCAGCATCATTGCTCTTATGACATGGTATAAAGTGAGACATCTTAGAAAATCTATCAACAACCACGAATATACTATCGCTCCTTCTTTGTTCTAGGCAATCCTAAAACAAAGTCCATCGAAATATCTTCCACGGAAATTGAACTGGTAGAGGCATGTATAAACCATGAGGATTAAGTCGTGACTTAGCTCTTTGACATGTAGTGCAGCGAGCAACGTAACGCTCGACGTCTCGTCTCATCTTTGGCCAAAAGAAATGATCAGCAAGTATATCCTCCGTTTTCTTCACGCCAAAGTGTCCCATCAGCCCGCCTCCATGCGCTTCGTGTAACAACAACAAACGAACGGAGCTAGCTGGAATGCATAGCTTGTTAGCTCTAAACACAAACCCGTCATTAATGGCAAATTTGTTCCACGTTTTTCCTTCTTTACAATTCAACAATATATCTGTAAAATCAGCATCATGCACATATTGCTCTTTAATAGTCTCCAATCCAAAAATTTTGAAGTCAAGTTGTGAAAGCATGGTATATCTCCTAGACAAAGCATCAGCAATAACATTCTCTTTTCCCTTCTTGTGTTTTATGACATAAGGAAAAGACTCAATAAATTCAACCCACTTTGCATGTGTACGGTTCAATTTACTTTGACTTCGAATATGCTTTAAAGATTCGTGATCAGAATGTATAACAAATTCTTTGGGCCATAAATAATGTTGCCATGTTTCCAAAGTTCGAAATAGTGCATATAATTCCTTATCATAAGTAGAATAGTTCAAACTAGGCCCACTCAATTTCTCACTGAAGTATGCTATAGGTTTACCTTCTTGTAGCAATACGCCACCTAAACCAATTCCACTAGCATCACATTCTAGTTCAAAAGTCTTATTAAAGTCAGGGAGTTGGAGTAGTGGTGCATGTGTTAACTTATCTTTCAATGTGGTGAAGGCGTTCTCCTGTGCGGCGCTCCAAACAAATGGCACGCCCTTCTTGGTGAGCTCATTCAATGGTGCAGCGATGGTGCTGAAATCCTTCACGAAGCGGCGGTAGAATCCAGCAAGTCCTAAAAACCTTCGTACCTGTGTGACCGTGTTAGCAGTCGGCCAACTCTGCATTGCTTCAATCTTGGCTTGATCAACTTCAATTCCCTGTGGAGTAACAACATATCCAAGAAACACGACTCGATCGGTGCAAAAGGTGCACTTCTCCAGGTTACCAAATAAACGTGCATCACGTAAGGCATTAAAAACAGCACGTAAATGGTCAAGATGTTCCTCTAAGGATTTGCTATATATCAATATATCATCAAAATAAACCACCACAAATCTACCAATGAAAGCACGCAAAACCTCGTTCATTAGTCTCATGAAAGTGCTAGGTGCATTAGTTAATCCAAAAGGCATTACTAACCACTCATATAACCCAAACTTAGTTTTAAATGTTGTTTTCCATTCATCGCCTAATTTCATGCGAATTTGGTGATATCCACTCATAAATCAACCTTCGAGAAAACAATGAGCCACTCAATTCATCAAGCATATCATCTAATCTTGGAATAGGATGACGATACCTAATGGTGATATTATTGATTGCTCTACAATCTACACATGCGCCATGATCCATCTTTCTTAGGCACTAAAATGACCGAACAGACAAGGACTAAGAGATTCACGCACATACCCTTTAGCAAGCAATTCTTGTACTTGGCGCTGAATTTCTTTAGTTTCTTCTGGATTGGTCCTTATATGGTGCGCGGTTGGGCAGTGATGCGCCGGGAATTAAATCAATTTGATGCTCAATCCCTCGAAGTGGTGGCAACCCCGGCGGTATGTCCTTCGGAAAGACATCGTTGTACTCCTGCAAAATGTTAGTGACAGCAGGAGGCAAAGAAGAAGGTGTATCCTCAAATGAAAACAAAGCTTCTTTGCAAACTAATGCATAGCAAATAGAATTACTAGCATCCAGTTCAGTCATATCAGATTTGGTAGCAAGAAAACTAGCACCTTTCAATTTAATTTCTTTATTCTTCACATGAGTAGATTTAGGTTCTTTCTTTTTATGTTGCTGAAGTTCTTTTGCTACAATCTGATTTTCGCTCTTAGCATTCTCCTGATTCTTCTCTCTACTAGCTCTAGCAAGTTCATCTTTAACAATTTGTTCAGGAGTCATAGGATGCATCACAATTTTCTTTCCCTTGAACATGAGAGAGTATTGATTATTCCTACCATGATGCACACAATCAGTATCGTATTGCCAAGGTCGTCCTAATAACAATGAACAAGCTTGCATAGGAACAACATCGCAATCAACATAATCATGGTATGAACCCATAGAAAAGTTTACTCTCGCCATTCGTGTTACCTTCAACTTACCACTGTTGTTGAACCATTGAATATGGTATGGGTGGGGATAAGGGTTGGTCGGCAAAGCAAGCTTCTCCACCATATCCATACTCGCCAAATTGTTGCAACTCCCACCATCAATAATTATGCGAATCGAGCATTCCTTGGCAATGCCCTTGATTTGAAACAAATTATGGCGTTGATTTTGCTCAGCACGAGAAACTTGAGCACTTAGTACGCGTTGCACTATAATGCTCAAATACTTGTCGGCATCTTCGGCGCCAACATGTTCCTCCTCATGATCAGATTCGTCATCAAGTCCTGCAGGGTCAGTTGCAAGCATAGCATATGTTTCATCATCAAAATCACTAGCAGAGGAATACCCACCATCATCGCGTATGATCAGTACGCGCTTGTTTGGACAATCCCGCATGATGTGTCCATAGCCTTTGCACCGATGGCATTGAATATCCTTAGTTCGTCCTGTCGAAGCAACTGAAGAGGAAGTTTTTGTAGATGCTTGTGGTGCTGATTTGGTTGCTTCAGAAACTCGTGGTGCTGAGTTTGAAGTAGCGGGGCGCGGCTTGTTGTTGAAGGGTGGCGGTGGGGGTGCACTGATGGCCGGAGTAGTAGATGTGCGTGGTGTCCATGAGTTTGTGCGACCTGCAGAAGAGTTAGATCGTGTCCTCGTCTGGCGTCCCTGCACTTCACGTTCACCTTTGCAAGCAAGATGAAACAATCTAGTAATGGAGTTGTAATCTTTATAGTCAAGGATGTCTTGAATTTCTCGATTCAACCCTCCCAAAAACCTAGCCATTGATGCCTCCTCATTCTCATCTAAACCACAACGCAACATACCAATTTGCATTTCTTGATAGTAGTATTCCACAGACTTTGTACCTTGTCGTAGCGTTGTAATTTATTTAACAAATCACGAGCATAATATGAGGAACAAATCGATGCCGCATAAGCAATTTTAAAGCCTCCCAACTGTTAGGTATGTTATTGGGATGTTGTGACAATGTTCTTTCCACCAAATAGAAGCAAAATCAGTAAATTCATTAGTAGCATCCCTAACTCGTCTAATCTCGGGAACTTCATGGCAAGCAAATTTTTGATCAACAACTAGTTCCCAATTAAGATAACCATCGGGATCATATTTACCATTAAAGAGGGCATAATGAATTTAACCTTAGCGAAAAATCATAATGGTCACGTACCTCACGTCGTGGGGTCTCGTAGCATACCTTGTCGATTAAAGCGCATGGCGCCGATGAGCTCGATCGTTGTTATTGTTACCCATGTCATTGGCCTCGGTATCGATCACTTAGTCGAATTCATCTTGTCCTCTACCACCGGGCGTGGGGAACACGGTGGATGCATGGGCCATCTCATCAAGGCGCCATAATACGCCAAAGAAGTGTTAGTGAGGCCTTGCGCTCTCTCCATCGCGCCGGCGTGGCGTTTGCCTCAATTTGGGCGCCCTCAAGTTGAGCAAGTCGCTCATTCGTGACCACGACATCTTCCTCAAGACCCTCCGTGCGAAGGTTCATGAGGCGTCGGAAATGTTGTACGATTCCTTCGTACGAGGAGTATGAGATGTATCCTCATCCGAATGCTCATGAGATCCCGCCATTGTTAGCAAATCACAAGTATATGTCCCTAGCAACTACTAGGATGTGGTGGTTCAAAAGTTGCTCACACTCAAGCCTTCTATCAATTCTTACCAATTCTTACCAAGCAAGCGGGGGTGATCGGCGACCAGCGGTGTCAATCTATCTCGAAGATTGGATGGAGCGATTGCGGTGAAGATCGATGCATGCGGTTGTAGAAAAGGTGTAGCTGGGAAGGCTCAAGTATGGTAGCAATTGATTAGCAACTATCAAATCGAGAATGCAAGCTGAAAAATCGTTCAACGCCGGTTAGTCTGGTCCTAGGCTACTTTGGACTAGACGCGAGCCTAGAACACAAGCGAAAGCACGCAGTGCGCGAGCTAGAGAACGTGGCACCACGAGTTCGGAGGCTCGAAAAGGATGCCGTCTACACGGGAACCTTAGAATCACTTGGAGAGGGACTCTGTCAATTTTGAGCGAATTCTGAGAAACTTGATTTTTTTTCTCGGTTTGCGGGCCCGTTTTGAGGCCCTAAACGACCTTTTTTGGGGTCGAAGTTGCTGCGCGTGTGCCCGATTGCTTACGCGGATCTAAAATCCCCAGATTTCCCAGACTTTTTTTTTGGCTCTATTTTCCCGTTTCCTTTCCAACAGATCAAGAATCGCCTCAATCGGAGGTCGTATGCAAAAGTTGTGTTTTGTTTTCTTTTTTTTTCTTTTTTTTTTTCTTTTTTTTTTGATCGCGTTGCCGAAGTCAAATGAATCTCAGGTTTCCTTTTGGCAGCACGAGCTTTTTTTTTCTCTCTCTCTTTTTTTGTCACAAACTGAAACGAGCTTTTATTTTTTGGTTAGGGTTTTCCTTGGAGTGGAGGCGGCAGGAGGATTGTAGCTTGCCGCGACAGGAGGATGGTGGCCACAGAAGGATGCGGCAATGGATGGCGGCGCGGGTGGTCGTGGTAATGGCTCTGGTGGTGGAGGCAGACGGCAGATTGAACCCAACCACAACGGTGCGACCAAACGTGAGTAAACTCAAAACTCTAAAGGAACTAGACACTAAGACCAGCAAAGGACACGACGATGCAATCGAAAGTTTAACAATGCAATGCACTGAAAAGAAAGATGCAATGGCGCAATTGGTCTTGGGCGGATAGGTGATCTAATCCTATAGTTTTTGGCTTTTTCGGACTTTGAATTAAACAACCTAACTACGAAAAACAGTAAATTCTCACCGAGCAACCTTGGGCTCTGATACCACTTGATGGAGACGGGGTGCCCGATCTTTCGATGAGTTGATAACTATCGATTTTGGGTGGAGGTGACTCGCGATCCGACTACAACCGTCGACGGCGCTTGCGCCTTAGCAATCGTTGAACCAACTCCGAGGCGTTATTGGCCGTGATGGAAGCGCGATCAACCGAACACGAGGTTCAATTCCTGCGAGCAATCGTAGAACTAGCAAGAATAAGATGTATGCAATCTGATATTGCGAATAAAATTGTAGTATAGATGGTATTGAAAACAAAAGTGGGATCCCGAAGGCTATCTTGATAGGTGGTCGTCCGACACAACTGAAGAACAGAAGTTTGCACAATGGCTAAACCTAAATTCAACGAAATCCGAGTTCTAGCGAGGGGGCGGCGGCTCCTATATGGGAAGACGACCAGGGGTGGCGGCCAGGGAAGTGGACGCACGCCCCTAGGGTTACAAGGCCCATGGGCCCAAGAGGAGGTGGCGCAACACCCTTTTTGACTCGGTAAAAAAATAGACGTGGATTGTTTTGTTTATTGTGGTCAGCTCGGTTGGAATTTGAAGCTGAGGTTGGATCCATTGGAAAGTAGACTTGATAAGCTTTCAATGAAGTCCAAGAACATCCCAAACGGAGTCCGTATGAAGAAGTTACGGCCGTTTGAACTTAGTGCTGTCGCAGCAGTCCGAACTCGAATTCAGAACGAGCCCAACTCGAACTCTTGCTTGGCTCGGACCCAAAGTGACGTGATGTCCTCTATTATGCCTCCTATGCTTGTCCATGACTCCACATACCTCTCCTTGGTCATTTCCCATGTTCCTAAGCACAATTAAATCACTTGCATTAGGTAGCGATCTATTCTCAGTAATATATAAACCTATGAACGAATTCACCTGGTGATTAAGTTGGCGAGCACGAGCTCGAGTAATTGGTCCTTGTAATATTGGTTTTGGATTAGCTGTGTGTGTAGGCGCGGTTGTATCCAAATTAGGGATGTCCTCATCATCCTCCCCTTCTTGCATTTGAGTCGTCCTCGACTCAAGCTCATCCTCTTCTCCCAAGTATGGTTTCAAATCTGCAATGTTAAATGTGGGACTAACCCCCAAAATCTACAGGCAGGTCAAGTTTGTATGCATTATCATTAATCTTTTCTAACACTTTGAAAGGACCATCCGCTCGAGGCATCAATTTTGACTTTCTCAATTCAGGGAACCTATCTTTTCTCAAGTGCAACCAAACAAGATCTCCTGGTTCAAAAGTTAAATGTTTTCTCCCTTGACTACCAGCAACTTTATATTTAGCATTCATGCGCTCTACATTCTCCTTAGTTGTCTCATGCATTTTTAAAATCAATTCAGCACGTTGGTTAGCATCAAAGTTCAATTTATTCGAAGATGGAATAGGCATTAAATCAATAGGAGCACGAGGCACAAAACCATAAACAACTTCAAAAGGGCACATCTTTGTAGTAGAATGCAATGAACGATTATAAGCAAACTCAATATGAGGCAAGCATTCTTCCCACAATTTTAAGTTCTTTTTCAACACCGCCCTAAGCATTGTAGATAAAGTTCTATTCACAACTTCAGTTTGTCTATCAGTTTGGGGATGACAAGTAGTAGAAAATAACAGTTTAGTCCGCAATTTAGCCCATAAAGTTCCCTTGTATTGTGAGCTTTCCTTCTCTTAGCTTGCGCGAATTTGTTCGATGCACTTGATGCTTCTTTTTATGCCAATGTAACCCTTGTTGCCATGTCACCATATGTCTTTCTTGACCGCGCATGTGCTAGGGTTTTATCACGAGAGCACGTTCCTCTCGTTGGCCACATGGGTTTCTTCTCCTTGTTGGCCGCATGTGTTTCTCCTCCATGAATTTGTTCCCGGCCTCCCTCTCCTCCCTCTCGGTTCCAAAGTCTTTAAATTTATCAAACCTGAGAATGCACCAAGTATTGCTTTAGGTAGTAACCAATTCTCATTGGCAACAAAAGGAAATTCATTAAGAAACAAATGCACCTGTTGTTTGAGAAGGTTAGCTCCTGCTTCACGAATAACCTCATAAGTAGTAGGGATATCCTCATCAAAGACAGCCTTCGGGATCCCACCTTTGATTTTCAATACCATCTACGCTACATTCTTATTCGCAATATCAGATTGCCTATATTTTATTCTTGCTAGTTCTTCGATTGCTCGCAGGAATCGAACCTCGTGTTCAGGTTGATCGCGCTTCTAGCACGGTCAATAAGATCTCGGAGTTGGTTCAACGATTGCTAAGGCGCAAGCGTCGTCGTACGGTTGTAGTAGGACCGTGAGAGTCACCTCCACTAAAATCGATAGTTATCAATCTCATCGAAAGATCGGGTACCCCGCCTCCATCAAGTGGTATCAGAGCTCAAGGTTGCCCGGTGAGAATTCTTGTTTTCGTAGTTAGGTTGCTTAATTCCGAAAGTCCAGAAAAAGCCAAAAAAAATTATAGGATTAGATCATCTATCGGTCCAAGACCAATTGCGCCATTGCATCTTTCTTTTGATGCATTGCATTGTTGAACTTTCGAGTGCATCGTCGTGTCTTTTCTTTGGTCTTAGTGTCTAGTTCCTTTAGAGTTTCGAGTTACGCTCACGTTTGGTCGCACCGTTGCGCAGGTTCAATCTGCGCTTACCTCCATCGTTGCGGTCCTTGCGCTTTTGGCAGAGCAGCTGCTTGTCTTTGCCTTCACGCCGCCACGACCACGAGCCGTTGCGCGACCACAGCATTGCCACCATCCCTTGTCGCGTCCTACCGTAGCCACCATCCTCCTGCCGCGGCAAGCCACCATCCTCCTGCCACCGCCACACCAAGGGAAACCCTAACTAAAAATAAAAGCTCGTTTCAGTTTGTGACAGAGAAAAAAAATGAGAGAAAAGAAAAGAAAAAAAAAAGAAAAGAAAAAAAAGAGAGGTTATTTTCGTGCTGCCAAAAGTAAACATAAGTTTCATCTGACTTCGGCAACGCGATAAAAAAATCAAAATCTTTTAATTACCTTTGTACCCCTACTTTTTAGAAAAAGTTTGTGACCCATATACCTCCCTAGGCCTAGAAGAGGACTTGCAAGAGTTTTGAGTGAGGTGCACATTTGTAAGTGATTCTAAGGTTCCCCGTGAAGACGGCATCCTTTTTCGAGCTTCTGCCGCATCGTGCTTTCGTTTGTGTTCTAGGCTCGCGTCTCTAGTGCGGTCTAGTCTAGGACCAGCACTAACCGGTGTTGAGCGATTTTTCACTTGCTTTCTCGATTTGATAGTTGCTAATCCATTGCTACCATACTTGAGCCTTCCAGCTACACCTTTTCTACAACCGCAGTGGTGAACTTCACTTGGCAATCGCTCCATCCAATCTTGAGATACATTGACACCGCTGGTTCTTGATAACCCTGTTTGCTTGGTAAGAATTGGTAAGAATTCGATAGATGGCTTGAGTGTGGCGACTTTTGAACCACCACATCCTAGTAGTTGTTAGGGACATATACTTGTGATTTGGCGGGTTCGCAGAGCATTGGATGAGGATACATCTCATACTCCTCGTCACGAAGGAATCGTACAACATTTTAGCGCCTCATGAACCTTCGTGCGGAGGGTCTTGAGGAAGATGTCTAAATGAGCGACTTGCTCAACTTGAGGGTGCCCAAATTGAGACAAACGCCACGCTCGCGCGATGGAGAGGCGCATGGCGTCACTAACACTTCTTTAGCGGTATTATGGCACGTCTTGACGAGATGGCCCATGCATCCACTTGCTGTTCCCCTCTTGCCCGGTGGTAGAGGACAAGATGAATTCGACTATGTGAGCGATCACGAGGCCAATGACATCGGTAATAATAACAACGATCGAGCTCATCGGCGATTTGCGTTTTAACCGGCAAGGTATGCGACGAGATGCCCCACGACGTGAGGTACGTGACCACGATGATTCTTTTGCTAAGGTTAAATTCACTATTCCCTCTTTTAATGGTAAATATGATCCTGATGGTTATCTTAATTGGGAACTAGCTGTTGATCAAAAATTTACTTGCCATGAAGTTCCTGAGATTAGACGAGTTAGGGCTGCTACTAATGAATTTACTGATTTTGCTTCTATTTGGTGGAAAGAACATTGCCGTCAACATCCCAATAACATACCTAACACTTGGGAGGCTTTAAAATTGTTTATGCGGCATCGATTTGTTCCCTCATATTATGCTCGTGATTTGTTAAATAAATTACAACGCTTAAGACAAGGTACAAAGTCTGTGGAAGACTACTATCAAGAATTACAAATTGGTATGTTGCGTTGTGGTTTAGATGAGAATGAGGAGGCATCAATGGCTAGGTTTTGGGAGGGTTGAATCGAGAAATTCAGGACATCCTTGATTATAAAGAATACAACTCCATTACTAGATTGTTTCATCTTGCTTGCAAAGGTGAGCGTGAAGTGCGAGGGCGCGAGGCGAGGACACGATCTAACTCTTACGCGGTCGCACAAACTCATGGACACCACGCACCTCTACTGCCCCCGCCATCAGTGCACCCCCACTGCCACCCTTCAACAAGCCGCGCCCTGCTACTTCAAATCCAGCACCACGAGTTTCTGAAGCAACCAAATCAGCACCACAAAGTGCGCAAAACCTCCTCTTGATTTGCTTGACGGGGCGAACTAAGGATATTCAATGCCATCGGTGCAAAGGCTATGGACACATGATGCGGGATTGTCCAAACAAGCGCGTACCGATCATACGCGATGATGGCGGGTATTCCTCTGCTAGTGATTTTGATGATGAAACATATGCTATGCTTGTAACTGACCCTGCAGGACTTGATGATGAATCGATCATGAGGAGGAACATGTTGGCGCCGAAGATGCCGACAAGTATTTAAGCATTATAGTGCAAGCGTGTACTAAGTGCACAAGTTTCCGTCTTGAGCAAAATCAGCGCTATAATTTGTTTCAAATCAAGGGCGTTGTCAAGGAACGCTCGATTCGCATAATTATTGATGGTGGGAGTTGTAACAATTTGGCGAGTATGGATATGGTGGAGAAGCTTGCTTTGCCGACCAACCCTCATCCCCACCCATACCATATTCAATGGTTCAACAACAGTGGTAAGTTGAAGGTAACACGAATGGTGAGAGTAAACTTTTCTATGGGTTCATACCATGATTATGTTGATTGCGATGTTGTTCTTATGCAAGCTTGTTCATTGTTATTAGGACGACCTTGGCAATACGATACTGATTGTGTGCATCATGGTAGGAATAATCAATACTCTCTCATGTTCATGGTAGGAGTAAACTTTTCTATGGGTTCATATCAGAAGAATGTTATGAGCGAAAATCAGATTGTAGCAAAAGAACTTGAGCAACATAAAAAAGAAAGAACCTAAATCTACTCATGTGAAGAATAAAGAAATTAAATTGAAAGGTGCTAGTTTTCTTGCTACCAAATCAGATTTGACTGAATTGGATGCTAGTAATTCTGTTTGCTATGCATTAGTTTGCAAAGAAGCTTTGTTTTCGTTTGAGGGTATATCTTCTTCTTTGCCTCCTACTATCACTAACATTTTGCAGGAGTACAATGATGTCTTTCCGAAGGACATACCGCCGGGGTTGCCACCGCTTCGAGGGATTGAGCATCAAATTGATTTAATTCCCGGCGCATCACAGCCCAACCGCGCATCATATAGGACCAATCCAGAAGAAACTAAAGAAATTCAGCGCCAAGTTCAAGAATTGCTTGCTAATGGGTATGTACGTGAATCTCTTAGTCCTTGTGCTGTTCCGGTCATTTTAGTGCCTAAGAAAGATGGATCATGGCGCATGTGTGTAGATTGTAGAGCAATTAATAATATCACCATTAGGTATCGTCATCCTATTCCTAGGTTAGATGATATGCTTGATGAATTGAGTAGCTCTATTGTTTTCTCTAAGGTTGATTTGCGTAGTGGATATCACCAAATTCGCATAAAATTAGGCGATGAATGGAAAACAGCATTTAAAACTAAGTTCGGGTTATATGAGTGGTTAGTAATGCCTTTTGGATTAACTAATGCACCTAGCACTTTCATGAGACTAATGAACGAGGTTTTGCGTGCTTTCATTGTTAGATTTGTGGTGGTTTATTTTGATGACATATTGATATACAGCAAATCCTTAGAGGAACACCTTGACCATTTGCGTTCTGTTTTTAATGCCTTACGTGATGCACGTTTATTTGGTAATCTTGAAAAGTGCACCTTTTGCACCGATCGAGTCGCGTTTCTTGGATATGTTGTTACTACACAGGGAATTGAAGTTGATCAAGCCAAGATTGAAGCAATACAGAGTTGGCCAACTCCTAACACGGTCACACAGGTAGCTATTTAGGACTTGTTGGATTCTACCGCCGCTTCGTGAAGGATTTTAGCACCATCGCTGCACCATTGAATGAGCTCACCAAGAAGGGCGTGCTATTTGTTTGGAGCGCCGCACAGGAGAACACCTTCACCACATTGAAAGATAAGTTAACACATGCACCACTACTCCAACTCCCTGACTTTAATAAGACTTTTGAACTAGAATGTGATGCGAGTGGAATTGGTTTAGGTGGTGTATTGCTACAAGAAGGTAAACCTATAGCATACTTCAGTGAGAAATTGAGTGGGTCTAATTTGAACTATTCTACTTATGATAAGGAATTATATGCACTATTTCGAACTTTGGAAACTTGGCAACATTATTTATGGCCCAAAGAATTTGTTATACATTCTGATCACGAATCTTTAAAGCATATTCGAAGTCAAAGTAAATTGAACCGTAGACATGCAAAGTGGGTTGAATTTATTGAGTCTTTTCCTTATGTCATAAAACACAAGAAGGGAAAGGAGAACATTATAGCTGATGCTTTGTCTAGGAGATATACCATGCTTTCACAACTTGACTTCAAAATTTTTGGATTGGAGACTATTAAAGAGCAATATGTGCATGATGCTGATTTTACAGATATATTGTTGAATTCTAAAGAAGGGAAAACGTGGAACAAATTTGTTATTAATGATGAGTTTGTGTTTAGAGCTAACAAGCTATGCATTCCAGCTAGCTCCGTTCATTTGTTGTTGTTATAGGAAGCGCATGGAGGCGGGCTGATGGGACACTTTGGCGTGAAGAAAATGGAGGCTATACTTGCTGATCATTTCTTTTGGCCAACGATGAGACGGGACGTCGAGCGCTACGTTGCTCGCTGCACTACATGTCAAAGAGCTAAGTCACGACTTAATTCTCATGGTTTATACATGCCTCTACCAGTTCCCAGTGTTCCGTGGGAAGATATTTCGATGGATTTTGTTTTAGGATTGCCTAGAACAAAGAAGGGGAGCGATAGTATATTCGTAGTTGTTGATAGATTTTCTAAGATGGCTCACTTTATACCATGTCATAAGAGCAATGATGCTGCCAATATTGCTGATTTATTTTTTTCGTGAAGTTGTTCGATTGCATGGTGTGCCTAATACTATAGTTTCAGATAGTGATACTAAATTCCTTAGCCATTTTTGGAGAACTTTATGAGCTAAATTGGGCACTAAGCTACTATTTTCTACTACTTGTCATCCCCAAACTGATGGACAAACTGAAGTTGTGAATAAAACTTTATCTACAATGCTTAGGGCTGTGTTAAAAAAGAATTTAAAAATGTGGGAAGAATACTTGCCTCATATTGAGTTTGCTTATAATCGTTCATTGCATTCTACTACAAAGATATGCCCTTTTTGACGAGGATATGACCTCTATGGATATAACCATATTTACTATGCTTACTATTCCAAGTATAAGAGCTCGTACGCTTCACGTAAATTATGAGGTGAGCTTGTTTTTAGGAGTGTATTTATATTATATGAACTATATGATGCTACCTAATCATGAAATATATATATGTGCAGCACCATGTCACTTTTGGTCTAAGACAAGCAAGCAATTCGAGCTGGACCTGTTTTGGAATCCAGTTCGGCCTCCGGAATTAGCCTGACAACACCAACTTAAAACAGGCATAACTTTCACATACGGAGTCCGTTGGAGGTCCACGAGTACTTGATTGAAAGCTTATTTCGTCCTCTTTCAAACGGATCCGGCCTCACCTTCAAATTCCTTCTGGACTGATCGCAATCATCTAAAGAAAACGTCATATCACCTGTTTAGGCCAATCTGGGCTTTGTAATTGAACTCAACTTGGCCCATATGCCGGCGGCCCACCTAGAGTTGTGGTTACTGTTCACGTGAACAGTACGTGCGAGTTTAGTCCCTCCCCACTATTTCTTTTAGATTTGTGGCTCTTCCTCTCCTATATTAGGAGGCCACACCCCCTCTAGTTTTCTTGGATTTCGTTGAGTTTAGGTTTAGCCATTGTGCAAACTTCTGTTCTTCAGTTGTGTCGGATGACCACCTGTCAAGACAGCTTTCGGAATCCCAATTTATAAATATTTCAATCCATATTTGCAATTTCAGATTGCGTTTTACCTTGTTCTTGCGTGTTCTTCGATTGCATGCAGGAATAAGCCTTTGTGGTCAGGTTCATCGCGTTTCCAGCATGGTCAATAACGTCGCGGAGTTGGTTCAACGATTGCTAAGGTGCAAGCGTCGTCGTACGGTTGTAGTCGGATCGCGAGAGTCACCTCCACCAAAAAAATCGATATTTATTAATCTCATCGAAAGATCGGAACCCCTCCTCCATCGGTGGTATCGAGCTTGATTGATCGGTGAGATTTTCGATTTTCTAGTAGTAGATTCGTTTTCATACCTAGAGTCCAGAAAATTGCCCAAAAAATTATTGCATCTATCATCTGTACCGAACCCCTTTGAGCCATTGTAATTTTCTTTTCGGTATTTTGCTTGTTGAATAATTGGTTGCATCGTCGTGTCTAGTTGCTGATTTCTAGTTCTAGTTATTGTCTAGTTAGTCTTTGTCTAGTTGCATCTCGTGTTTCCTTTGCGTCGCTTGATCTTTCTTTTAGGGTTCTTAGTTTTTGCATCTAAAAAAAAGAAAATTCGCGGGTTAGAACTCCTCTAATCCGCACCAAAAATAGAAAATTCGTATGGTTGTTAATCAAAAAAAAAAAGAGAATTGTTGTGATCTTTTGGGAGAGTTGATGTTATTTGCGACTTGCGGTAAATCCTAGGGTTGGCCAAATAGTAGAAGGAGAAAGAGGCAACCGCAAAAACAAAAGCCGTGGTAGAAAAAAAAAGAAAAAGAAAACGAAACGAAAAGTGCATAAAAATTAGTGGAGACCTTCTGCACATAGCCACAAGCTTCCATAAAAAAATTCAGCAAGTTTGGCCCACGGAATCAAAAGATATAGTCTTTTCAAGATTGAACACGAGACGGTTTTGAGTCCGAGTAGGATTCTGTTTCCGAGAGACCTTCAGTAAAACGGGCATAACTTTTGCAAACGGCGTCCGTTTTTTACATTCTTATGCTCGTTTCGAAGCTAATGACGAGGCGCATCTTTTCTACTTAAGCCACTAGTTGCCCTCCAGGTGCCCCAAAATCGGCCATCTTCGGCCCCGAATTCGCGTTGCAAGTTTTCGGTTTCTGTTTTTGCCGTTTCCTTCGATCTTCCTTTCGGAATTTGGACTTCGCCTCAACTGCAAAGTTGTAGATCTTGTAGAAACCTTTCAAAAGAGTATATATAAGCCATATAAAACTTTGAGTTTTTATCTCTTGAGACTAGTTATTGTTTCTGCTCAATCTAGAGGGCTGTTTACATTGCACGTTATTGCATCTTTGTGCTATATATCGTGTGAACAATCTTCCCTACACACAGGTTTGAGTAGTTGTCTAGCGTCTCTCCTAGCATTTGGTGTGAGAATTACCTTTGCTTGCATCAAGTCACATTAATCTTTGCATGTGCGTGCATACACTTCTCTTGATAGGCTTTGATTAGCTAGCTTTGATTAGGCTAGGATCAGCAATATTGACTAGTACTTTGAACATTTATTCAACTTGCATTTGCTAAATTGATTGTTGCTAATCCTTGCTACCATACTTGAGCCTTCCCAGCTACACCTCTTCTACACCGTACAGGCTGAGCTTCTCCTAGCAATCGCTCCATCCAATCTTCGAAGATACGTTGACACCGTTGGATGTCGATCACCCCTGTTTGCTTGGTAAGAATTGGTAAGAACTCGATAAAGGCTTGAGTGTGAGTGACTTTTGAACCACCACATCCTAGTAGTTGCTAGAGACATATGCTTGTTTTACGCTAACCATGACGGGTTCAAGATCACATAGTAGAGAGTTTGGAGATCAACAACACCATTAACTCATCTTACGTGCTGAACGAGGTAAATTTAAGTATGCATTTCCATCCTTTGCTGGTAACTTTGATCCGATGCCTATGTTGGTGGAAATAGCATTAGAAAAAGAATTTGAATTTTATGATTGGTGCGATAGGCAAAAGATTAGAGCTGCCACTAGTGTTTTTGTTGAGGATGCAATACTTTGGTGGAAGTATTTAAATAGACATGTAAGAGTGCCTCAAACTTGGAATGCATTAAAGAAGCTCTTGAGAGATGAATTCGTTCCTAAATATCATGTTGATTATTTACTAGCTAGATTGCAACGTGTAAATCAAAGTAGTAGAACTGTAAGGGAATACTATCATGAATTGAAAACTCGTTTGTTGCGTTGTCGTTTAGAGGAACATGCTGAAGCTACAGAAAATAGATTCTTAAATGGACTTAATCAGGGAATTCAGGACCTTCTTGTTCATAAAGAATATAATTCTCTCTCTCATTTGTTTATACTTGCCTGTAAGGTTGAAAGTCAGATTGAGGAGAAATTAAGAATACATGATGATAGGAAACATCAGAACAAGCCTATGTTTGTGTCTTTTTCTGTGACTAACGACTTGCGGGAAGTTGAGATCCATGCCGAAGAGGAGAATCAGTTGATTGCACCACCTACTCCATTGGTTGAGAAAGAAGATGAGGAGATGGAAGCGCCTACATCATCTGAGGAGAGCCAAAAAGGTAAAGATCATGGTGCTATCATCACTCAAGGTGAGTATGATTTTGAAGAACTACATTTGTCCGCTGTTCATGCTATTTTAGAGCAAAAATTAGTGGAAAACAATTCTGATATGCACATATTTCAAGTAGAGAATACAGACTGCATTGATTTGATTGCACCATGTGATGAAATAATTGAATTGCCTGCTGTTTTGAGTGATTTATGTGATGCGTTAATCGCATATAATGATCATGTGAAATTGGTTAGACATAAAGAAGTTTTGACTAGAATTTCTCCTGCTGATTCTTTGTGTTACATTATGTTGGATTCACCTATGGAATTGTCACATGCTATGGAGAAAGTTTCTGAAATTGTATGTTCAAAATGCTTGTCTAGTGCCTACACCCCTAGGTATAAGTTTAATTTGATTGGAGATTATGGTGTAGACAATCAATTTATTGTTTATCGAATATGCATAACTTGTGATTACATGGATAAATTAAAGCTTGCTGTTTTGAACAACAATTCTTGTGTGCTGAATCTTGTTCAATATGAGAGTAAAATAAAATTTAGTGCTCATCCTATGCCTATGTGTTCACCTTTTATTACACCATCTAGTGTGGACAATCTGAATGAAGATGTTGAATTATGGAAGAACTTACAAATCTTTTCACCATTGCTAGATGAATTTGCTATTGCTCGATTGAAATCTGATTATATGGATGAATTTTGTTTGATTCCAAAAGTTGTAGATTTGCCCATATGTGCTACCCCTGCAAGTTTACAACTTCAGAGATTTGAAT
Organism: Ampelocalamus luodianensis; assembly: GCA_036346255.1. NCBI lineage: Eukaryota > Viridiplantae > Streptophyta > Magnoliopsida > Poales > Poaceae > Ampelocalamus > Ampelocalamus luodianensis. The sequence goes on along the minus strand of CM070638.1, from coordinate 28,470,446 downwards.
TGCATAAACACTTCACTTACATTTGCAAAACTAGTTGCAATAATTGTTGTGTGAGAACTTTTGTTTTGATCATTCACATATATGATTACTCTTGGGTTAATAATACAATGATTTTTATGGTATTGTTGTCTTCTAACATTAATTGTGCAACAACGAAGAACCGTTAAAGCAGATGACATATACATATACCACGCATACACTTTGGCTTCTTTGTTACCCTATTTTTAGCTTATCAAAAGTCGAGGACGGCTTTGTTTTCAAGAAAGGGAGGATGATGAGGACATGACCCCTATGGATATAACCATATTTACTATACTTACTGTTCCAAATATAAGAGCTCGTACGCTTCACTTAAATTATCAGGTGAGCTTGTTTTTAAGAGTGTATTTATATTATATGAACTATATGATGCTACCTAATGATGAAATATATATATGTGCAGCACCATGACACTTTTGGTCTAAAACAAGCAAGCAATTCGAGCTGGACCTGTTTTGGAATCCAGTTCGGCCTCCGGAATCAGCCTGACAACACCAACTTAAAACAGGCATAACTTTCACATACGGAGTCCGTTGGAGGTCCACGAGTACTTGATTGAAAACTCATTTCGTCCTCTTTCAAACGGATCTGACCTCACCTTCAAATTCCTTCTAGACTAATCGTAATCATATAAAGAAGATGTCATATTACCTGTTTGGGCCAATCTGAGCTTTGTAATCGAACTCAACTTGGCCCATATGCCGGCGGCCCACCTAGAGGTGTGGTTACTGTTCACATGAACAGTAACCCACGAGTTTAGTCCCTCCCCGCTATTTCTTTTAGATTTGTGGCTCTTCCTCCCCTATATAAGGATGCCACACCCCCTCTAGTTTTCTTGGATTTCGTTGAGTTTAGGTTTAGCCATTGTGCAAACTTCTGTTCTTCAGTTGTGTCGGACGACCACCTGTCAAGACAGCCTTCGGGATCCCACCTTTGATTTTCAATACCATCTACGCTACATTCTTATTCGCAATATCAGATTGCCTATATTTTATTCTTGCTAGTTCTTCGATTGCTCGCAGGAATCGAACCTCGTGTTCAGGTTGATCGCGCTTCTAGCACAGTCAATAACATCTCGGAGTTGGTTCGACGATTGCTAAGGCGCAAGCGTCGTCGTACGGTTGTAGTCGGATCGCGAGAGTCACCTCCACCAAAATCGATAGTTATCAATCTCATCGAAAGATCGGGTACCCCGCCTCCATCACTTTTGAAGTTGTTTATGGTTTTGTTCCTCGTGCTCCTATTGATTTAATGCCTATTCCATCTTCAGATAAATTGAACTTTGGTGCTAAACAACGTGTTGAATTGATTTTAAAAATGCATGAGACAACTAAGGAGAATATAGAGCGCATGAATGCTAAATATAAACTTGCTGGTAGTCAGGGGAGAAAACATTTAACTTTTGAACCAGGAGATCTTGTTTGGTTGCACTTGAGAAAAGATAGGTTCCTTGAATTGAGAAAGTCAAAATTGATGCCTCGAGCTGATGGACTTTTTCAAGTGTTAGAAAAGGTTAATGATAATGCATACAAACTTGACCTACCTGCAGATTTTGGGGTTAGTTCCACATTTAACATTGCAGATCTGAAGCCATACTTGGGAGCAGAGGATGAGCTTGAGTCGAGGACGACTCAAATGCAAGAAGAGGAGGATGATGAGGACATCCCTAACTTGGATACAACCGCGTCTACACACACAACTGATCTACAACAAATGTTACAAGGACCAATTACTCGAGCTCGTGCTCGCTAACTTAATCACCAGGTGAATTCGTTCATAGGTTTATATATTACTGAGAATAGATCGCTACCTAATGCAAGTGATTTAATTGTGCTTAGGAATATGGGAAAGGACCAAGGAGAGGTATGTGGAGTCATGGACAAGCATAGGAGGCATAATAGAGGTCATCACGTCACTTTGGGTTCGAGCCAAGCAAGAATTCGAGTTGGGCTCGTTCTGGATTCGAGTTCGGACTACTGCAACAGCACTAAGTTCAAACGGACGTAACTTCTTTATACGGACTCCGTTTGGGACGTTCTTGGACTTCATTGAAAGCTTATCAAGTCTACTTTTTAATGGATCCAACCTCAGCTTCAAATTCCAATCGAGCCAGCCACAATAAACAAAACAATTCACGTCTGTTTTTGTCCGAGCCAAAAAGGGTGTCTTGCGCCACCTCCTCTTGGGCCCATGGGCCTTGTAACCCTAGGGCGTCGTCCACTTCCTGGCCGCCACCCCTAGTCGTATTCCCATATAGGAGCCGCGTTCCCTTGGCCAAAACTCGATTTCGTTGAGTTTAGGTTTAGCCATTGTGCAAACTACATTCTTGATTGTGTCGGACGACCACTGTCAAGACGACCTTGGATCCCACCTTTGATTTTCAATACCATCTACGCTACATTCTTATTCGCAATATCAGATTGCCTATATTTTATTCTTGCTAGTTCTTCGATTGCTCGCAGGAATCGAACCTCGTGTTCAGGTTGATCGCGCTTCTAGCACAGTCAATAACATCTCGGAGTTGGTTTGACGATTGCTAAGGCGCAAGTGTCGTCGTACGGTTGTAGTCGGATCGCGAGAGTCACCTCCACCAAAATCGATAGTTATCAATCTCATCGAAAGATCGGGTACCCCGCCTCCATCAATACCCCTTCTTGATCTTTCTCCAAAAGACCAAGTCCAATCCTCGTGAAGCAATTCCATGCTTTGTCACGTGTAAGTTGATCAACGGCTCCATGTCGGCAAGTCTCTCCCGTTCGGATCCCACCGGCACCACCGAGGCACTTACACCGACTCCCGCACCGCTTGATCCAACCAGTCGCACCGAACCGCCCGTTCGGTCATCCATGTACATTCTGCGCCCCGCTCGAGTCTTCTGACCTCACCCAGCATCCTTGATCGTTCTGGACCTCAGCTCTCCAAGCTTAGTCAAGATCCTCCTCGCCGTTGACCGTCATAGACCTGCAAGCCACCTACACAGCAATAGACCAAGAAACCATCTCCGGGAACAAGTTATTCACAACTTGACCCACGTTAGCCAAAACATGCATCATGCAACACATATGCAATGATCAACGTGAACTTGACCTAACCCAAAACAAATCTCCAAGAGATTTGACAATCAGCTTAATTCATCCCACAAGCGGTACTACCGCCACATATCCACCAGTATTACCGCAACGCGGTCATACCGCTCAAAACACTATGGTTGTACCGCTCCTCGGAGAATCCCAAAATCTCCCAAAGACAACTCCTCTGGAAATTCCATACCGCTCTCAAGCGGTCACACTGATATGCAGTACTACCGCCATTCAACATGCGGTACTACCGCTCCCGGAGAAAACCAAAGTCTCCAAAACATGCCTTCCAGAATTTTTCACCGCCACACAAAGTCCGGTAACACCGCATCGCGGTACTACCGCCACTTGCCCTGCGGTACTACCGCTCCACTTAAACGCGCAAAAGCCATAGAAACGAACGCCCTGCCATGTGGACGGCACAGATCAACGTGAATGTTCGGACCACTCGACTTGCGGTAGTACCACAACCTCACCTGCGGTCATACTGCTCTGCGGTAGAACCGCACAATACACGCCAGAACTACCGTTCCACTTGACACTTGCTGAAAACTCCAGATTTCAACAAACTCTCAAAGCAATTGCCAATTGTATCATCACTGATACGGGGGGGAGGCCCGATCTTCTCAGTGAGGAACCGTGTATAGTTGATGCGAAGTAGACGATGTCGCTAGCTGAACACTCACGCCAATGCACGAACCCTCAACTCTTGGAATACGCCCAAAACACACGGGTAGTTGTTCGTCGCGAGACCACGAGCGACGAGCGGCAAGTCCCCAATTCCCAATGGAGCAGCGGCTTGACCACGAGTTGCGGAACAAACAATGGATCGCCTAATTCTCTCTCAAAGTCCTCGCATGAACTCGGTGTCGAAAGAACAAGCAATAGCTATGTTTCAATCTTATGCATAAACTGGTCTACCTCTATAGTGCGGCCATGGGGGTTATATAGCCTCCCACGCAAGCACAAAACTCGGTTAAACGATGGCCGAGTGCTACGATAATCCGAGTCCGACACTTCATTCATCGCTACGATGTCGAGTCCGATTACTGTTCACGTGAACAGTAATCCGATTCAAAACGTCCTACTTTAATTTGGAAATTTAAACTAGTCTCCTCTCGGTTTCCCTTGTATTGTGAGCTTTTCTTCTCTTAGCTTGCGAATTTGTTCGATGCACTTGATGCTTCTTTTGATGCCAATGTAACCCTTGTTGCCATGTCACCATATGTCTTTCTTGACCGCCGCATGTGCTAGGGTTTTATCACGAGAGCACGTTCCCTCTCGTTGGCCACATGGGTTTCTTCTCCCTTGTTGGCCGCATGTGTTTCTCCTCCATGAATTTGTTCCGCCTCCTCTCCTCCCTCTCGGTTCCAAAGTCTTTAAATTTGTCAAACCTGAGAATGCACCAAGTATTGCTTTAGGTAGTAACCAATTCTCATTGGCAACAAAAGGAAATTCATTAAGAAACAAATGCACCTGTTGTTTGAGAAGTTTAGCTCCTGCTTCACGAATAACCTCATAAGTAGTAGGGATATCCTCATCACTGAAGATGTGCTAGACAAATAATACAACGTATATGCATGGTATATATATTTGTCATCCAAACTCTTTTCGCTTAGCACATGATGATTTGCTGAAAGTGTAATAAACAAAAAGAACAACGTATATACGTGGTATATGTATGCATCAATTGTTGTGACATTCTCGTTGTTTCGCACAAAATAATTAGGATCATAGCAGCCATAGGATGTATTTGATATATACATTGCGATACTTTCATTCACATCAATCACCTAAGATCATGAGCATGCCCCTATGACATCCACAATGTCCTCATGACATCCACAATCTCCCCCTTGATGAACACATTGATAATTTCTCAAAAATGTAAGTTTAGAGGTTTGAAAATGAAAATAATTGACATTTTCGCGCAAAGGCTCAACTTGGCTCAAAAGCAAGAGAATGCAAAGAGAAAGACCAAGTTGGCTTCAGAAATGTTTCAGCAAGTGAGACACGGCAGAACAAGCAAGAAAAGCTTGAATTTCCAGAGAAGTGACAAAAATCCCACTTAAGGTCCATATGAAAGAACAATTGTTCTATTTGACCTTTAATCATTGTGAGTCTTCAAGAATTGCAATTCAGATTCAGAAAAGACAATAAGATCAAAAGAATGCAATTTAAATGCTCCCCCTCAATATGATCACCAAATTACAAGAGAAATTTTCAAAATTTCCATTTTCTCCTATTTTCTCCAAAAAGTCCTAACTTCTCCCCTTTACAAAACTTCTCTACCTTAACATTCAGAAAGCTCTTTTTCACATTTTTGCCTAAAACTTCTCCCCCTTTGAGAATGGATTCATCAAGGAATCATTTATTCCTCTCATCCAGATATGACAAATGCACAAGTAGGGAAGAAGTATAAGAAAGAGCATGCATGAATGCAATGGAGTGGCTTCATTTTTTATTTTTCAATTTTTAGGTAAAAGAAGCTTTGGAGATTACCCAAAAGAACATACTAGCATTTCTATTATCACTCAAGACATATCAAGCCTGACATAGCTAGCAAAATTATGTTAAGATATATATAGCAAAGCTAGGCTAGAGAGCTCAAAATACCACTTGTTGTTGGATTAAATTAAGCAACGTTTCAAAATTAGCAAGATCAACAACAGGTATCCTAAAGTGATAATGGCCATGTCAGAATGTCATTGTGAGATCCAGAAGCTAGCAAAGACCATTTTAGAGACAAAAAGATCTAAATTTAATCATTTTACTCAAATTATTTCAAAAGCCCAAATTTCTCAACAGATTTCATTTTCAATGAATATTGAAGTTGAGTAAAGGTCTATCTTGGTGAAGATGATCCTGGACTAGGAGCCATCCACAAACTCTTCCCAAATTTCAACCAATTTTCACAATTTGTTTTCTAAGCCATGTGCTAGATCTCAAGTCTTGCTGCGACCATCCCAAGCAAAAAAACTTAAAAGAGTGGTCTAGGTCATCCAAAACTCCCTCTGAGTTCATGCCTAGTGTAATGGCAAGCCGCCTCATGAAAAAGAATTGGTGAGATCAGTTTTTTCGCACAAAAGAGATTATTTTTCATTGTTCAAAAGAGCAATTTTAGATTCTTAAAAGAACAAGAAGTTCTAGAAATGCTCAATTCTAGATTCAAGAGCTAACAAAGCAATTTTGACACGGCCAATGTCACAAAAGGATCATTAATTGTGCAACTAGCTAAAAGATCCATAAAATACAATTTTTAGTTCAAGTTGTCTTAAAGTTCTAGCTCATTTAACAAAGACATTGCTGCACATGTAAAAGCATGGTAATTGTAGTAAGTCAAAGAACTAGACACGATCTTGAGCAGAATTCAAATACTAAAGCTCCTAGAGGGTAATAAACAAAGCTTCATCAATTAAAAAGACTAGCTGTAAAGCTTATATTACAAGGCATCTTTTTGGATTTTCATATGAATGCAATATGATACAATGAGATGCACAAAAGACTTAAAAGCCTAAAAAGATCAAAAAGATAAAAAAGATCCGAAGAAGATACCACTTGAAGAAAGTATCAGTAAAGATCCACAAAAGATCCAATGAACAAGGAAAACTCAAAAGAACAAGCAAAGTTCAGATGAACAAGAAAAGTTCAAAAAAGAACTAAGAAGGTTCAGAAAAGAACCAACTGCCCCTCAAACCAACCCATAGGGATAAATTATCCCTATCTTGCATCTCAATGTGGCAAACCTTGTTGTGTCAAAAAAGCTTTGAGAGGAGACCTGCCAACAGTGCCTTGAACACCACAAACTAGCACAAGGACTTCAAACTCCACAAGATGATGAGGGCATCCCTAACACTGATACATCTTTCCCTATTGGTGGTCACGCACATACTGAGATGGACGCCATAAGTGAAGCTACAAATAATACAAGTGCAGAAGTGCATGTTGGTCCACTGACTAGAGCAAGAGCTAAACTTCTAAATCAACAGGTGCTTTTGTTTCTTAATGAATCTTCTAATTTCATTGATGAGAATTGGGTACTACGTCATGCAAATGTTTTGTACATTCTCAGGTTTGAACATTGTGAAGCCTTTGGAACCGAGAGGAAGGAGAGGGAGGCCGGAGCCAAAGCAATGGAGGAGAAGCTCACGTGGGTCAACCAAGAGGAGAAAGGCCCAAGAATTCAAGCCCAATTCGGATCCTCCACAAGCCCAACCGAAATTCATCTCGGAATCAACTCAGAATTCAATTCGGATTCGGTTCGGGACAGCCCAACAGGGCTGTAATAAAAAGGTCATAACTTTTGCATATGGAGTCCGATTGGGGTGTTCTTGGACTTGTTTGAAAGCTTATTCCAAGGCCCACACAATGGGTATGGTCCCCACTTCAGAAGACGTACGGTCGCGCCGCTATGACCGAAACAATGTGACGGATTTAAGTTAGCTTTTCCTTTTTGTGTGTTTTTTGGGGCTTAGCCGAATTAGAGTTTGATTCGGCGTGTGTAGCCGGCCCTAGGCCGTGCGTGAGTCGTGGAGGGCGCCTTAAGTACCCTTGCCCCTCCTTTGTATCCATCAGACCAGTTTATGCATAAGATTGAAACATAGCTATTGCTTGTTCTTTCGACACCAGAGTTCATGCGAGGACTTTGAGAGAGAATTAGGCGATCCATTGTTTTGCTCTGCAATCCAGGGTCAAGCCGTCGTTCCATTGGGAATTAGGGACTTGGCGTTAAATGCGTTCGTGGTCTCGCGACGAACAATTACCGGTGTGTTTTGGCGTATTCGAAGAGTTGAGGGTTCGTGCATTGGCGCGAGTGTTCAGCTAGCGACATCGTCTGCCATCAACTATTCACGGTTCCTCACGAGAAGATAGGGCCAATGCGAACCGTGGATAGTGAGAACCGGGTTCCCAATCGGCCGATCTTCGGTGAGGAACCGTGGATGGTTGATGCGAAGTGAGCGATGTCGCTAGCTGAACACTCGCGCAATGCACGAACCTCAACTCTTGGAATATGCCCAAACACACGGGTAGTTGTTACCATGAGCGGCGACGCCAAGTCCCAATTCCCAATGGAGCGGCGACTTGACTGGATTGCGAACAAACATTGGATCGCCTAATTCTCTCTCAAAGTCTCGCATGAACTCTAATGTCGAAAGAACAAGCAATAGCTATGTTTCAATCTTATGCATAAACTGATCGATGGATACAAAGGAGGGCAAGGGTACTAGGTGCCCTCCATGACTCACGCGCGACCTAGGGACTACACGCCGAATCAAACTCTAATCGCTAAGCCCAAAAAACACACAAAGAAAACCTAACAAATCCGTCACATATTTCGGTCATGGCGGCGCGACCGTCGTCTTCTGAAGTTGAGCCATACCCATGTGTGGGCCTTGGAATAATCTTTCAAACAAGTCCAGAACACCCCAATCGGACTCTGTAATCAAAGTTATGGCCTTTATTACAGCCTGTTGAACTGTCGAACGAATCAATTGAATTCGAGTTGATTCGAGATAATTCGGTTGGACTTGTGGAAGATCAGGTGGGCTTGAATTCTTGGGCTTTCTCTCTGCTTGACCCGTGAGCTTCTCCTCCATTGCTTTGGCTCGACCTCCCTCTCTCTCTCGGTTACAAAGGCTTCACAATGTTTAAACACTGAGAATGCACAAAACATTTGCATGAGTAGTACCAATTCTCATCAATGAAAATAGAAGATTCATTAAGAAACAAAAACACTGTTGATTTAAGTTTAGCTCTTGCTCTAGTCGATGGACAACATGCACTACTTGTATTATTTGTAGCTTCACTTATGGCGTTCATCTCGATATGTGTGTGACCACCAATAAGGAAAGATGTATCAGTGTTAGGGATGCCCTCATCACAAGATCTCTAGGAAAAGCAACTCAAAAAGCTAGTGATGAGGGCATCCCTAACACTGATACATCTTTCCGTATTGGTGGTCACGCACATACTGAGATGGACACCATAAGTGAAGCTACAAATAATACAAGTGCAGAAGTGCATGTTGGTCCACTGACTAAAGCAAGAGCTAAACTTCTAAATCAACAGGTGCTTTTGTTTCTTAATGAATCTTCTAATTTCATTGATGAGAATTGGGTACTACCTCATGCAAATGTTTTGTACATTCTCAGGTTTGAACATTGTGAAGCCTTTGGAACCGAGAGGGAGGAGAGGGAGGCCGGAGCCAAAGCAATGGTGGAGAAGCTCACGTGGGTCAACCAAGAGGAGAAAGGCCCAAGAATTCAAGTCCAATTCGGATCCTCCACAAGCCCAACCGAAATTCATCTCGGAATCAACTCAAAATTCAATTCGGATTCGGTTCAGGACAGCCCAACAGGGCTGTAATAAAAAGGTCATAACTTTTGCATACGGAGTCCGATTGGGGTGTTCTTGGACTTGTTTGAAAGCTTATTCCAAGGCCCACAAAATGGGTATGGTCCCCACTTCAGAAGACGTACGGTCGCGCCACTATGACCGAAACAATGTGACGGATTTAAGTTAGGTTTTCCTTTTTGTGTGTTTTTTCGGGCTTAGCCGAATTAGAGTTTGATTTGGCGTGTGTAGCCGGCCCTAGGCCGTGCGTGAGTCATGGAGGGCGCCTTAAGTACCCTTGCCCCTCCTTTGTATCCATTAGACCAGTTTATGCAAAAGATTGAAACATAGCTATTGCTTGTTCTTTCGACACCAGAGTTCATGCGAGGACTTCGAGAGAGAATTAGGCGATCCATTGTTTTGTTCGCAATCCGAGGTCAAGCCGTCGTTCCATTGGGAATTGGGGACTTGGCGTTAAATCGTTCGTGGTCTCGCGACGAACAACTACCGGTGTGTTTTGGGCGTATTCAGAAGAGTTGAGGTTCGTGCATTGGCGCGAGTGTTCAGCTAGCGACATCGTCTACTTCGCATCAACTATCCACGGTTCCTCACTGAGAAGATCGGGCCTCCCCCGTATCAGCTAGGGAGCGAAAAACCAACAATAAAAAGCTTACAGGCAGCTCAAAACCTGCTAAGACTAGTGACTGGGAAACAAGCTCGACCTAGGCTGTGAGAGAAGTACATCCTAGAAAACCAAAGGATAAAAAGAGTGTCTAGAAAGGACACGTGCTAGAACAGAGCCTCCTATCTACCCTGAACACAACAATCCCAACACCTGACACATACCAGATGCTATGCAAGGTAGACTAGGGATACCATACACAAATGTAAGGTATATAAGCTCGAACCTGAGTCGCACTGCTTGGCAGTGAGATGTAGTCATGAAAGATGAAGATCTATTGCTTGGTTTGAAGCTTCAGAAGGTAGTTGCGCTCACCCATATCCCCATCTCAAAATCCTTTGTCTCCAAGAAGTGATAGACAACATTGTATGCACATATGAAGAAAAACCAACGGCTTGAAGTCATGAACCACATGTTCTCCTTCTCAACTGAAAAGACTACACCAAAGAGATAGAAAAAGTCTTTGCCTTGGTACTGGGTTAGTGAGACATTATCTAGGGAAACAATACCAAGACATAAGACTAGCAAAGATAGCAGCAAATGATCCAAGGCTCTTTAAAGCATATAATCAACTGTTCAGGACATGAGCATGAAGATAGACAAATCAATTGCAGCACATGCTATCCAAGATATGACAAATCTCAAACTATCCTTAACCCACAATAAGGCATAGAAGTAAGCAAACAAGCACATAGCATATCACACATCATATATACAGTCAAAGGCAAAGCATGCTAGTGAAAGCTATGGCAAGGCTCATGCATCCACAATTAACAGTATGGCACAAAAACATGTTAGAGAACAAATCATGAACAAGGTATGCTAACATGGATATCAAGTAAGCATGTGGATACATACAGCAAAAATTAACACGAGCAAGATTAATCATGTACAAAACAACACAGGCTCATGAAGACAAAACCAAGCTTATACATCCATGAAAATAATGAACAACAGTCAAATACATGGATACATAAGTAAGAATCAATCATGAGTAATATAATAGGGGTACAAGACAGCACAAGCTCATGATGAAAAAACCAAACACATATACCCATGGAAATAATGAACAACAGTCTAATACATGGATACATAAGCAAGGTAAAGGCATGATGAAGGATATCAAAATAGTAGTACATGCCAATATGGTACAAGTGAGCACAAGGATAATCACAACATGCCAAGAATGAATAATCATGAAAGTAACAACATGAAGATATAATATAGCTCACAAAATAGGTGTAGACGCCGATCATGAAAATACATACCTCTTGGAGGCCATCATGAGGGTGGAGAACCATCAAGTGTCCCGATCATGTGATGAAGCAAAAGACCAGAACCTCTTAAGTCCATGTTCTCCAACCCGCATTCTCGGTACCTACACATGAGAAAGGCAAGGTGTCCAAGTCTTGGATCCCGAAGGGTTAGAGAGCAAATGCTTGGGAACCCAAACCTTGGACACACCACCACTAGAGGCAGTCGAGTAATTATGTGAGTTAGCATGATGCGAATGATGTTCCATGTAAGAAGATCCAACATCAACCTTGAAGGCACGCCGCGAGTGGACAACTCGAAGAGGAAAACAAGATCCATCTCTAGAAAAGCGACGACGACCTTGCTTGAAAGCACCATGATGAGAACCAACAGAAGCATCAATGAAACTTACACATCCTCGCTGTGGGTGTGTACCTCGATGAACAAAACGAGGTCCACCTCTTGGAAGACGGCGGAAATCCTGCCTCAGGGCAGCTCGTGGGAAAAACCAAAACCATGGAAGCCAAGTTCACGATGCTGTCCAACACCACTAGAAAAGGTGTCAAAAAAGCCATCAACAAAGCGAGTCTTCTTCCTAGGCTTTTTAGTATGCATGTCATGAGAAAGACTATACCCACTAGGAGACTTAGAGTCATGAGCTCGACGCAAATGTTTTGCACGCCGAAAACAGAAATCTACATGATGTCCATTCTTCTCACAAAATGAGTAATGGTGTAAAGGTCTACTAGTAGACAAGGTACGAGAAGATGAAACACCATTGTCACTCAAAGAAGAGGTCCTAGAAGAACTAACATCATGACTCGTCCTCGTATTTGCACTAGACTCACACATGCCATGAGAAAGACTATGTGTTCCTAGAGACACGACGACGGACTCGATGCTCATGTTTCAAACGGCGAAAACAAAACTCAAGAGTGTGTCCATTCTTTTTACAAAAGGTGCAATGGTACTTCTCTTTTAAAGATTTAGGACCACTCGACTTGCGGTAGTACCACAACATCACCTGCGGTCATACTGCTCTACGGTAGAACCACTCAATACACGCCAGAATTACTGTTCCACCTGACACTTACTGAAAACTCCAGATTTCAACAAACTCTCAAAGCAATTGCCAATTGTATCATCACCTAAGATCATGAGCATGCCCCTATGACATCCACAATAAATGAGGTGTTATTGGACTTCATTGAAAGGTTATCAAATTCCCCAACTAAACCTAGTTGGTGGGCCTTCCTGATTCGGCCATCTAATACCCTTATCATGCTAATTAACAGAACATCGATTTCACGTCAGGTTCTCTGGACAGTACACTAAAACTACCATAACTTTCAGCTCGTTTGTCCAAATTTTGCGTTCTTAGGCTTCCCTGAAAGCTACGATAATTATCTACAACTGTCGTTATACTGAGCTCCTCTAATTTTTCTTTAACTGTTCTCTCAAGTCAGATTACTAAAACCTATCATAGTATTGGCAGATTCGTAGAACAGTCACGCTAATAAATTCATAACTTCTGCTACATAGGTCCAAATAATGCGATCTAGCACTTCATCGAAAGCTATTGACGTCCTCTACAAAACTCTAGGAGACGTCCAGAACTGAATCTGCCCGTAACTATATCAAAATGTCATTCTAACGCGAACTGTCCTGAGCAGACCTAATTACCGACATAGATCAATTAAGCCGTAATGCATCTAAACAAGGGGAAAATTGAGGTTACCTGATGGAGACGGGGTTCCCGATCTTTCGATGAGATCGATAACTATTGATTTTGGTGGAGGTGACTCGCGCGATCCGACTACAACCGTACGACGACGCTTGTGCCTTAGCAATCGTTGAACCAACTCTGTGACGTTATTGACCGTGTTGGAAGCGTGATCAACCTGAACACGGGGTTCAATTCCTACTAGCAATCGAAGAACTAGCAACAATAAAATATAGGCAATCTGATATTGCAAATAGAAATTATAGTATAGATAGTATTGAAAAACAAATGTAGGATCCCGAAGGCTGTTTTCACAGGTGGTCGTCCGACACAACTGAAGAACAAAAGTTTGCACAATGGCTAAACCTAAACTCAACGAAATCTGAGTTCTAGCCAGGGGAACAGTGGCTCCTTTATGGGAAGATGACCAGAGGTGGCGGCCAGGGAAGTGCACGCATGCCCTAGCATTACAAGACCCATCGGCCCAAGAGGAGGTGGCGCAGCACCCTTTTTGACTCGGATAAAAAAAACAGACGTGGATTGTTTTGTTTATTGTGGCCGGATCGTTTCGAATTTGAAGCTGAGGTTGGATCCATTAGAAAGTAGACTTGATAAGCTTTCAATTAAGTCCAAGAACGTCCCAAACGGAGTCCGTATGAAGACGTTACGGCCGTTTGAACTTAGTGCTGTTGCAGTAGTCCGAACTAGAATCCAGAACGAGCCCAACTCGAACTCTTGTTTGGCTCGGACCCAAAGTGACGTGATGACCTCCATTAGGCCTCATGTGCTTGTTCATGACTCTACATACCTCTCCTTGGTCCTTTCCCATGTTCCTAACCACAATTAAATCACTTGCATTAGGTAGCGATCTATTCTCAGAAATATATAAACCTATGAACGAATTCACCTGATGATTAAGTTGGCGAGCACGAACTCGAGTAATTGGTCCTTGTAACATTTTTTGTGGATCAGCTGTGTGTGTAGGCTCGGTTGTATCCAAGTTAGGGATGTTCTCATCAGTACCCTTAACGAACCACTGTAGATCATGATGCAGCCCGCGAACCTTCCCCTTCCCTCTCTTCTTCTTCTCCTCTCTCCCTTTTCTTTTCTTCTTCTTCCTTCCTCTCCTCCCTTTCTCCTCTTGGCATATCAGTAGGAGGGGTTTCTACAGTGCTGCGCTACAGTACCTGGGGCATGGTACTGTACCAACTAGGGTTTCCCCCTCCTTTTATTGGTGGCCGGCCCCTCATGGGCCTCCTGGGCCAAGGCCCGAGCTGAGGCCTAGGTTGCCGAAAAACTGCAGAAAACCCCCCTATCTAATTGCTGCTAAATCTATTTTATATTTGGTCCTTCTCCGAATTCACATAATCTCTCCCGAATACTATTTTGAATATTTTCGAATACTTTTGGGGTATTACAACTAATGTCTTTTGGTTTAACTAATGCACCTAGCACCTTCATGAGACTAATGAACGAAGTTTTGCGTGCTTTCATTGGTAGATTTGTGGTGGTTTATTTTGATGTCATATTGATATACATCAAATCTTTAGAGGAACAACTTGACCATTTACGTGTTGTTTTTAATGCTTTACGTGGTGCACGTTTATTTGGTAACCTTGAGAAGTGCACCTTTGCACCGATCGAGTCGCGTTTCTTGGCTTTGTTGTTCCTCCACAAGTAATTGAAGTTGATCAAGCCAAGGTTGAAGCAATACAGAGTTGGACGACTCCTAACACGGTCACATAGGTACGAAGCTTTTTAGGACTTGCTGGATTCTATCGCCGCTTCATAAAAAATTTCAGCACCATCGCTGCACCATTGAATGAGCTCACCAAAAAGGGTGTGTCATTTCTTTGGAGCGCCGCACAGGAGAACGCCTTCAGCACATTGAAAGATAAGTTAACACATACACCACTACTCCAACTCCCTGATTTTAATAAGACTTTTGAACTAGAATGTGATGCCAGCGGAATTGGTTTAGGTGGCGTATTGTTACAAGAAGGTAAACCTATAGCATACTTCAGTGAGAAATTGAGTGGACCGAGTTTGAACTATTCTACTTATGATAAGGAATTATATACACTATTTTGAACTTTGAAAATTTGGCAACATTATTTATGGCCCAAAGAATTTGTTATACATTCTGATCACGAATCTTTGAAGCATATTCGAAATCAAAGTAAACTTAACCGTAGGCATGGCAAGTGGGTTGAATTTATTGAGTCTTTTTCTTATATCTTAAAACACAAGAAGGGAAAGGAGAATGCTATTGCTGATGCTTTGTCTAGGAGATATACCATGCTTTCACAAGTTGACTTCAAAATTTTTGGATTGGAGACTATTAAGGAGCAATATGTGCATGATGCTGATTTTACAGATATATTGTCATTAATAATGGGTTTGTGTTTAGAGCTAACAAGCTATGCATTCCAGCTAGCTCCGTTCGTTTGTTGTTGTTACAGGAAGGACATGGAGGCGGGCAGATGGGACACTTTGGTGTGAAGAAAACAGAGGATATACTTGTTGATCATTTTCTTTTGGCCAAAGATGAGACGGGATGTTGAGCGCTATGTTGCTCGCTACACTACATGTCAAAGAGCTAAGTCACGACTTAATCCTCATGGTTTATATATGCCTCTACCTGTTCCTAGCGTTCTGTGGAAAGATATTTTGATGGACTTTATTTTAGGATTGCCTAGAACCAAGAAGGGGAGCGATAGTATATTCGTTGTTATTGATAGATTTTCTAAGATGGCCCACTTTATACTATATCATAAGAGCAATGATGCTACCCATATTGCTTATTTATTCTTTCGTGAAGTTGTTCGCTTGCATGGTGTGCATAATACTATAGTTTCATATCGTGATGCTAAATTTTTTAACCACTTTTGGAGAACCTTGTGGGCTAAATTGGGGACTAATGTAACACCTCAGCCCAACATGAGCCTGGAATGACTGAAGAAACATTAAATAAATCTAAACTAGGACAATTTGTTAAATTTCGACAGAATCTCCTTTGTATAGGTAACTATACGGAGGTTCCGACAGATAAAAGAATAACATAACTAAATATTCCAACATCCAATATCATTACTAAGCCTTGGAAACAGGCTAATCAGGTAGAACATATGCAAGGATATCCAAAATACATTACTCCTCATTATTACAAATAACCCGATGCATAAGGCATAACCATAATCAATACTTAAGTAGTTTGCTTATTTACTAAAGGACATTCCAAAATTTAATCATGTTTTAAGGATGCGTGGCAGTGTGTGAGTCCAACTCAAGTCTACTCCCTCCCATGCATGCCGATCTCGCAATAGGCACCTAAAAACAAAACAAAAGCAAGAGTGAGCCCAAAGACTCAGCAAGCACCAAAAAGAACAATTAACCTCACAATTACAGCAACAACATTCAAATCTAAAGCTTTACTCGGAAACATAGCTCATGACGTATGAACGCAATTATGCAATGCATTTTTCTCTTCCACTCTTTTTCGTATTTCACCGGTAATGCGAGATATGCGACCGTCACCGCATACCATGCCTGTGCACACAAGCACAGGGACCAATTGCCCAAAACTCCGCAAGTAAAGGGGACTTCAAGCCCACACTCCACAAGTGTGGGGACCTCAATCCCGTCATATACATGACGAAGATCTCAACAAATGTTGGTCACCACGTGACCAAGCCTTCACTTTGTCAACATGATGCATATGCACAAATCATGAATCATCATAATAATACCTCCTCAGCAACATCACTTATGAATTTAACTTATTCATACTTCTATCATTCATATCATAAGTGATAAAGACATCCCTAACTTGGATACAGCCGCGTCTACACACACAGCTGATCCACAACAAATGTTACAAGGATCAATTACTTGAGCTCGTGCTCGCCAACATAATCACCAGGTGAATTCGTTCATAGGTTTATATATTACTGAGAATAGATCGCTACCTAATGCAAGTGATTTAATTATGCTTAGGAATATGGGAAAGGACCAAGAAGAGGTATGTGGAGTCATGGACAAGCATAGGAGGCATAATGGAGGTCATCACGTCACTTTGGGTCCGAGCCAAGCAAGAATTCGAGTTGGGCTCGTTCTGGATTCGAGTTAGGACTGCTTTGCAATAAACACTAAGTTCAAACGGACGAAACTTCTTCATACGGACTCCGTTTGGGACGTTCTTGGACTTCATTGAAAGCTTATAGGCCACAATAAACAAAACAATTCACATCTGTTTTTTTGTCCCAGCCAAAAAGGGTGCTGCGCCACCTCCTCTTGGGCCCATAGGCCTTGTAACCCTAGGGGCGTGCTTCCACTTCCCTGGCCGCCACCCCTGGTCGTATTCCCATATAGGAGCTGCCATTCCCTTGGCCAAAACTCGGATTTCGTTGAGTTTAGGTTTAGCCATTGTGCAAACTTACTTTCTTGGTTGTGTCGGACGACCACTTGTCAAGACGACCTTGGGATCCACCTTTGATTTTCAATACCATCTACGCTACATTCTTATTTGCAATATCAGATTGCCTATATTTTATTCTTGCTAGTTCTTCGATTGCTCGCAGAATCGAACCTCGTGTTCGAGTTGATCGCGCTTCTTACGGTCAATAACATCTCGGAGTTGGTTCAACGATTGCTAAGGCGCAAGCGTCGTCGTACGGTTGTAGTCGGATCGCGAGAGTCACCTCCACCAAAATCGATAGTTATCAATCTCATCGAAAGATCGGGTACCCCGCCTCCATCAAGTGGTATCAGAGCTCAAGGTTGCTCGGTGAGAATTTACTGTTTTTCGTAGTTAGGTTGCTTAACTCCGAAAGTCCAGAAAAAGCTAAAAAAAATTATAGGATTAGATCATCTATCTGTCCAAGACCAATTGCGCCATTGCATCTTTCTTTTTAGTGCATTGCATTGTTGAACTTTCGAGTGCATCGTCGTGTCTTTTGCTGGTCTTAGTGTCTAGTTCCTTTAGAGTTTCGAGTTCTGCTCATGTTTGGTCGCACCGTTGTGCTTGGGTTCAATCTGCCGCTTAACTCCATCGTTGCCAGTCCTTGCCGCGCCCGGCAGAGCCGCTGCTGTCTTTGCCTTCACGCTGCCACGACCACTAGAGCCGTTGCCGCGACCACCAGCACTGCCACTGATGGAGACGGGGTGCCCGATCTTTCGATGAGATTGATAACTATCGATTTTGGGTGGAGGTGACTCTCGCGATCCGACTACAACCGTACGACGACGCTTGCGCCTTAGCAATCGTTGAACCAACTCCGAGACGTTATTGACCGTGATGGAAGCGCGATCAACCTGAACACGAGGTTCAATTTTGAAGTCAAGTTGTGAAAGCATGGTATATCTCCTAAACAAAGCATCAGCAATAACATTCTCTTTTCCCTTCTTCTGTTTTATGACATAAGGAAAAGACTCAATAAATTAAACCCACTTTGCATGTCTACGGTTCAATTTACTTTGACTTCGAATATGCTTTA
Organism: Ampelocalamus luodianensis; assembly: GCA_036346255.1. NCBI lineage: Eukaryota > Viridiplantae > Streptophyta > Magnoliopsida > Poales > Poaceae > Ampelocalamus > Ampelocalamus luodianensis. The sequence continues at coordinate 28,451,843 of CM070638.1, read as the reverse complement.
AAGATTCGTGATCAGAATGTATAACAAATTCTTTAGGCCATAAATAATGTTGCCATGTTTCCAAAGTTCGAAATAGTGCATATAATTCCTTATCATAAGTAGAATAGTTCAAACTAGGCCCACTCAATTTCTCACTCAAGTATGTTATAGGTTTACCTTCTTGTAGCAATATCGCCACCTAAACCAATTCCACTAGCATCACATTCTAGTTCAAAAGCCTTATTAAAGTCAGGGAGTTGGAGTAGTGGTGCATGTGTTAACTTATCTTTCAATGTGGTGAAGGCGTTCTCCTGTGCGGCGCTCCAAACAAATGGCTCGCCCTTCTTGGTGAGCTCATTAATGGTACAGCGATGGTGCTGAAATCCTTCACGAAGCGTGGTAGAATCCAGCAAGTCCTAAAACCTTGCGACTGTGGACCGTGTTAGCAGTCGGCCAACTCTGTATTGCTTCAATCTTGGCTTGATCAACTTCAATTCCCTGTGGAGTAACAACATATCCAAGAAACGCGACTCGATCGGTGCAAAAGGTGCACTTCTCAAGGTTACCAAATAAACGTGCATCACGTAAGGCATTAAAAACAACACGTAAATGGTCAAGATGTTCCTCTAAGGATTTGCTATATATCAATATATCATCAAAATAAACCACCACAAATCTACCAATGAAAGCACGCAAAACCTCGTTTATTAGTCTCATGAAAGTGCTAGGTGCATTAGTTAATCCAAAAGGCATTACTAACCACTCATATAACCCGAACTTAGTTTTAAAGGCTGTTTTCCATTCATCGCCTAATTTCATGCGAATTTGGTGATATCCACTACGCAAATCAACCTTCGAGAAAACAACAGAGCCACTCAATTCATCAAGCATATCATCTAATCTAGGAATAGGATGACGATACCTAATGGTGATATTATTGATTGCTCTACAATCTACACACATGCGCCATGATCCATCTTTCTTAGGCACTAAAATGACCAGGAACAGACAAGGACTAAGAGATTCACGCACATACCCTTTAGCAAGCAATTCTTGTACTTGGCGCTGAATTTCTTTAGTTTCTTCGGATTGGTCCTATATGGTGCGGTTGGGCGTGATGCGTGGGAATTAAATCAATTTGATGCTCAATCCTCGAAGTGGTGGCAACCCCGGTATGTCCTTCGGAAAGACATCGTTGTACTCTGCAAAATGTTAGTGACAGCAGAGGCAAAGAAGAAGGTGTATCCTCAAATGAAAACAAAGCTTCTTTGCAAACTAATGCATAGCAAATAGAATTACTAGCATCCAGTTCAGTCATATCAGATTTGGTAGCAAGAAAACTAGCACCTTTCAATTTAATTTCTTTATTCTTCACATGAGTAGATTTAGGTTCTTTCTTTTTATGTTGCTGAAGTTCTTTTGCTACAATCTGATTTTCGCTCTTAGCATTCTCCTGATTCTTCTCTCTACTAGCTCTAGCAAGTTCATCTTTAACAATTTGTTCAGGAGTCATAGGATGCATCACAATTTTCTTTCCTTGAACATGAGAGAGTATTGATTATTCCTACCATGATGCACACAATCGATGTCATCTTGCCAAGGTCGTCCTAATAACAATGAACAAGCTTGCATAGGAACAACATCGCAATCAACATAATCATGGTATGAACCCATAGAAAAGTTTACTCTCACCATTCGTGTTACCTTCAACTTACCACTGTTATTGAACCATTGAATATGGTATGGGTGGGGATGAGGGTTGGTCGGCAAAGCAAGCTTCTCCACCATATCCATAATCGCCAAATTGTTGCAACTCCCACCATCAATAATTATGCGAATCGAGCGTTCCTTGGCAACGCCCTTGATTTGAAACAAATTATGGCGTTGATTTTGCTCAGCACGAGAAACTTGAGCACTTAGTATGCGTTGCACTATAATGCTCAAATACTTGTCGGCATCTTCGGCGCCAACGTGTTCCTCCTCATGATCAGATTCGTCATCAAGTCCTGCTGGGTCAGTTGCAAGCATAGCATATGTTTCATCATCAAAATCACTAGCAGAGGAATACCCACCATCATCGCGTATGATCAGTACGCGCTTGTTTGGACAATCCCGCATGATGTGTCCATAGCCTTTGCACCGATGACATTGAATATCCTTAGTTCGTCCTGTCGAAGCAACTGAAGAGGAAGTTTTTGTAGACGCTTGTGGTCCTGATTTGGTTGCTTCAGAAACTCGTGGTGCTGAGTTTGAAGTAGCGGGGCGCGGTTTGTTGTTGAAGGGTGGCGGTGGGGGTGCACTGATGGCCGGGGTAGTAGATGTGTGTGGTGTCCATGAGTTTGTGCGACCTGCAGAAGAGTTAGATCGTGCCCTCGTCTGGCGTCCCTGCACTTCACGTTCAGCTTTGCAAGCAAGATAAAACAATCTAGTAATGGAGTTGTAATCTTTATAGTCAATGATGTCTTGAATTTCTCGATTCAACCCTCCCAAAAACCTAGCCATTGATGCCTCCTCATTCTCATCTAAACCACAACGCAACATACCAATTTGCATTTCTTGATAGTAGTCTTCCACAGACTTTGTACCTTGTCGTAAGCGTTGCAATTTATTTAACAAATCACGAGCATAATATGAGGGAAAAAATCGATGCCGCATAAGCAATTTTGAAGCCTCCCAACTGTTAGGTATGTTATTGGGATGTTGTGGCAATGTTCTTTCCACCAAATAGAAGCAAAATCGGTAAATTCACTAGTAGCACTCTAACTCGTCTAATCTCGGGAACTTCACGGCAAGCAAATTTTTGATCAACAGCTAGTTCCCAATTAAGATAACCATCGAGGATCATATTTACCATTAAAAGAGGCATAATGAATTTAACCTTAGCGAAAAATCATCGTGGTCACGTACCTCACGCCGTGGAGGGTCTCGTCGCATACCTTGTCGATTAAAAGCAATGGCCGATGAGCTCGATCGTTGTTATTGTTACCCATGTCATTGGCCTCAGTATCGTCACATAGTCGAATTCATCTTGTCCTCTACCACCGGGCAGCAGGGGAACACCGGTGGATGCATGGGCCATCTCATCAAGGCGCCATAATACCGCCAAAGAAGTGTTAGTGAGGCCTTGCGCTCTCCATCGCGCGAGCGTGGCGTTTGCCTCAATTTGGCGCCCTCAAGTTGAGCAAGTCGCTCATTCGTGACCCGACATCTTCCTCAAGACCCTCCGCATGGAAGGTTCATGAGGCGTCGGAAATGTTGTACGATTCCTTCATGACGAGGAGTATGAGATGTATCCTCATCCAAATGCTCCGCAATCCCGCCATTGTTAGCAAATCACAAGTATATGTCCCTAGCAACTACTAGGATGTGGTGGTTCAAAGTCGCTCACACTCAAGCCTTCTATCGAATTCTTACCAATTCTTACCAAGCAAACGGGGTGATCGGCGACCAGCGGTGTCAATGTATCTCGAAGATTGGATGGAGCGATTGCGGTGAAGATCATGCATGCGGTTGTAGAAAAGGTGTAGTGGAAGGCTCAAGTATGATAGCAATGGATTAGCGACTATCAAATCAGAAAATGCAAGTGAAAAATCGCTCAACGCGGTTAGTGCTGGTCCTAGGCTAGACTGGACTAGAGACGCGAGCCTAGAACACAAACGAAAGCACACGGAGTTCGGAGGCTCGAAAAAGGATGCCGTCTGCACGGGGAACCTTAGAATCACTTGGAGAGGGACTCTGTCAATTTTGAGCGAATTCTGAGAAAATAGATTTTTTCTCGGTTTGCGGGCCCGTTTTGAGGCCCTAAACGACCTTTTTTGGGGTCGAAGTTGCTGCGCGTGTGCCCGATGGCTTACGCGGATCTAAAATCCCCAGATTTCCCAGACTTTTTTTTGTGTCTATTTTCCCGTTTCCTTTCCAACGGATCAAGAATCGCCTCAATCGGAGGTCGTATGCAAAAGTTGTGTTTTTTTTTCTTTTTCTTTTTTTTTGATCGCGTTGCCGAAGTCAAATGAATCTCGAGTTTCTTCCGCAAAGACGAGCTTTTTTTCTCTCTCTCTTTTTTTGTCACAAACTGAAACGAGCTTTTGTTTTTTGGTTAGGGTTTTCCTTGGAGTGGAGGCGGCAGGAGGATTTTAGCTTGCCGCGACAGGAGGATGGTGGCCACAGAAGGATGCGGCAATGGATGGCGGCGCGGGTCGTCGTGGTAATGGCTCTGGTGGTGGAGGCAGACGGCAGATTGAACCCAACCACAACGGTGCGACCAAACGTGAGCAGAACTCGAAACTCTAAAGGAACTAGACACTAAGACCAGCAAAGGACACGACGATGCAATCGAAAGTTCAACAATGCAATGCACTGAAAAGAAAGATGCAATGGCGCAATTGGTCTTGGACAGATAGGTGATCTAATCCTGTAGTTTTTTTTGGCTTTTTCTGGACTTTCGGAATTAAACAACCTAACTACGAAAAACAGTAAATTCTCACCGAGCAACCTTGGGCTCTGATACCACTTGATGGAGACGGGGTGCCCGATCTTTCGATGAGATTGATAACTATCAATTTTGGGTGGAGGTGACTCTCGCGATCCGACTACAACCGTACGACGACGCTTGCGCCTTAGCAATCGTTGAACCAACTCCGAGACGTTATTGACCGTGATGGAAGCGCGATCAACCTGAACACGAGGTTCAATTCCTGCGAGCAATCGAAGAACTAGCAAGAATAAGATGTATGCAATCTGATATTGCGAATAAAACTGTAGTATAGATGGTATTGAAAACAAAAGTGGGATCCCGAAGACTGTCTTGACAGGTGGTCGTTCGACACAATCAAGAACAGAGTTTGCACAATGGCTAAACCTAAATTCAACGAAATCCGAGTTCTAGCTGTGGGGATAGCGGCTCCTATATGGGAAGACGACCGGGGTGGCGGCGTGGAAGTGGACGACGCCCCTAGGGTTACAAGGCCCATGGGCCCAAGAGGAGGTGGCGCAGCACCCTTTTTGACTCGGTAAAAAAAAACAGACGTGGATTGTTTTGTTTATTGTGGTTAGCTCTTTTGGAATTTGAAGCTGAGGTTGGATCCATTGGAAAGTAGACTTGATAAGCTTTCAATGAAGTCCAAGAACATCCCAAACGGAGTCCGTATGAAGAAGTTACGGCCGTTTGAACTTAGTGCTGTCGCAGCAGTCCGAACTCGAATTCAGAACGAGCCCAACTCGAACTCTTGCTTGGCTCGGACCCAAAGTGACGTGATGTCCTCCATTATGCCTCCTATGCTTGTCCATGACTCCACATACCTCTCCTCGGTCCTTTCCCATGTTCCTAAGCACAATTAAATCACTTGCATTAGGTAGCGATCTATTCTCAGTAATATATAACCCTATGAACGAATTCACCTGGTGATTAAGTTGGTGAGCACGAGCTCGAGTAATTGGTCCTTGTAATATTGGTTGTGGATCAGCTGTGTGTGTAGGCGCGGTTGTATCCAAATTAGGGATGTCCACATCAGCCACCATCCCTTGTCGCGTCCTACTGTAGCCACCATCCTCCTGCCGCGGCAAGCCACCATCCTCCTGCCACCGCCACACCAAGGGAAACCCTAACCAAGAACAAAAGTTCGTTTCGGTTTGTGATAGAGAAAAAAAAGAGAGAAAAAAAAAGAAAAGAAAAGAAAAGAAAAACAGAGGTTGTTTTCGTGATGCCAAAAGTAAACATAAGTTTTATCTGACTTCGGCAACGCGATAAAAAAAATCAAAGTTTAGAGAAAGAGAGAGAGAGAGACCCATATACCTTTTAATTAAATCAAATCTTTTAATTACCTTTGTACCCCTACTTTTTAGAAAAAGTTTGTGACCCATATACCTCCCTAGGCCTGGAAGAGGACTTTGAAGAGTTTTGAGTGAGGTGCACATTTGCAAAAAAACAAAAACAAAAACAAAAACAAAAAAAAACGAAAAAAAGTTTCTCAAAATTTGCTCAAAATTGATAGAGCCCTTTTGTAAGTGATTCTAAGGTTCCCCGTGAAGACGGCATCCTTTTTCGAGCTTCTGCCGCATCGTGCTTTCGTTTGTGTTCTAGGCTCGCGTCTCTAGCACGGTCTAGTCTAGGACCAGCAATAACCGGCGTTGAACGATTTTTCAGCTTGCTTTCTCTGATTTGATAGTTGCTAATCCATTGCTACCATACTTGAGCCTTCCCAGCTACACCTTTTCTACAACCGTACAGGCTGAACTTCACCTGGCAATCGCTCCATCCAATCTTCAGAGATACATTGACACCGCTGGTTGCCGATAACCCCTGTTTGCTTGGTAAGAATTGGTAAGAATTCGATAGAAGGCTTGAGTGTGAGCGACTTTTGAACCACCACATCCTAGTAGTTGTTAGGGACATATACTTGTGATTTGCTAACAATGGCAGTTCGCAGAGCATTGGATGAGGATACATCTCATACTCCTCGCACGAAGGGAATCGCATAACATTTTCGCGCCTCATGAACCTTCGTGACGGAGGAGGGTCTTGAGGAAGATGTCGTGGTCACAATGAGCGACTTGCTCAACTTGAGGGTGCCCAAATTGAGACAAACGCCACGCGGCCGCGCGATGGAGAGCGCAAGGCGTCACTAACACTTCTTTGGCAGGTATTATGGCGCGTCTTGACGAGATGGCCCATGCATCCACTGCTGTTCCCCCTGCTGCCCCGGTGGTAGAGGGACAAGATGAATTCGACTATGTGACTGATACCGAGGCCAATGACATGGGTAATAATAACAACGATCGAGCTCATCGACAGTTGCGTTTTAACCGACAAGGTATGCGACGAGATGCCCCACGACGTGAGGTACGTGACCACGATGATTCTTTTGCTAAGGTTAAATTCACTATTCCCTCTTTTAATGGTAAATATGATCCTGATGGTTATCTTAATTGGGAACTAGCTGTTGATCAAAAATTTGCTTGCCATGAAGTTCCTGAGATTAGACGAGTTAGGGCTGCTACTAGTGAATTTACTGATTTTGCTTCTATTTGGTGGAAAGAACATTGCCGTCAACATCCCAATAACATACCTAACACTTGGGAGGCTTTAAAATTGCTTATGCGGTATGGATTTGTTCCCTTATATTATGCTCGTGATTTGTTAAATAAATTACAACGCTTAAGACAAGGTACAAAGTCTGTGGAAGACTACTATCAAGAATTACAAATTGGTATGTTGCGTTGTGGTTTAGATGAGAATGAGGAGGCATCAATGGCTAGGTTTTTGGGAGGGTTGAATCGAGAAATTCAAGACATCCTTGATTATAAAGAATACAACTCCATTACTAGATTGTTTCATCTTGCTTGCAAAGCTGAACGTGAAGTGCAAGGACGCTAGACGAGGACACGATCTAACTCTTCTGCAGGTCGCACAAACTCATGGACACCACGCACCTCTACTGCCCCCGCAATCAGTGCACCCCCACCGCCAACCTTCAACAAGCCGCGCCCTGCTACTTCAAATCCAGCACCACGAGTTTCTAAAGCAACCAAATCAGCACCACAAGCATCTGCAAAAACCTCCTCTTCAGTTGCTTTGACAGGACGAACTAAGGATATTCAATGCCATCGGTGCAAAGGCTATGGACACATGATGCGGGATTGTCCAAACAAGCGCGCATCGATCATACGCGATGATGGCGGGTATTCCTCGCTAGTGATTTTGATGATGAAACATATGCTATGCTTGTAATCGACCTGCGCAGACTTGATGATGAATCGATCATGAGGAGGAACATGTTGGCACCGAAGATGCCGACAAGTATTTAAGCATTATAGTGCAACGCGCACTAAGTGCACAAGTTTCTCGTGCCGAGCAAAATCAGCGCCATAATTTGTTTCAAATCAAGGGCGTTGTCAAGGAACGCTCGATTCGCATAATTATTGATGGTGGGAGTTGCAACAATTTGGCGAGTATGGATATGGTGGAGAAGCTTGCTTTGCCGACCAACCGTCATCCCCACCCATACCATATTCAATGGTTCAACAACAGTGGTAAGTTGAAGGTAACACGAATGGTGAGAGTAAACTTTTCTATGGGTTCATACCATGATTATGTTGATTGCGATGTTGTTCTTATGCAAGCTTGTTCATTGTTATTAGGACGACATTGCCAATACGATACTGATTGTGTGCATCATGGTAGGAATAATCAATACTCTCTCATGTTCAAGGGAAAGATAATTGTGATGCATCCTATGACTCCCGAACAAATTGTTAAGGATGAAGTTGCTAGAGCTAGTAGAGAGAAGAATCGGAAGAATGCTAGGAGTGAAAATCAGATTGTAGCAAAAGAACTTGAGCAACATAAAAAGAAAGAACCTAAATCTACTCATGTGAAGAATAAAGAAATTAAATTGAAATGTGCTAGTTTTCTTGCTACCAAATCTGATATGACTGAATTGGATGCTAGTAATTTTGTTTGCTATGCATTAGTTTGCAAAGAAGCTTTGTTTTCGTTTGAGGATACATCTTCTTCTTTGCCTCCTGCTATCACTAACATTTTGTAGGAGTACAATGATGTCTTTCCGAAGGACATACCGCCGGGGTTGCCACAGCTTCGAGGGATTGAGCATCAAATTGATTTAATTCCCAGCGCATCACTGCCCAACCGCGCACCATAATCTCTTATTTGGTGGCTAACATCACTAAATTCTTCTCTCGCTCTTCGGCAGTCTCAATGTGCATCTCAATTTTCTGCATTGAAGAATTCACAATCTGTTGCGGTGTAAGCGGCTTCAAGATGATATCCATATTGTTCCATCGAAATGTGTAGCGATTTGTACGCCCATCGTGAACAGCAGAGCGGTCATATTGCCATGGCCGTCCCAAGAGCAAGTGACACACCGTTATAGGCACAACATCACAGTCCACAGTGTCTGTGTACTTCCCAATAGAAAACGTCACTCGCACCATATAGTTCACCTTCACTTCCTCTTTGTCGCTCAACCATTGCACATGATAAGGACGTGGATCAGGCTCATGGGCGTGGCCGAGGCAACGGCGGCCAGGGTGGAGGCGCACCACAGCGTGTCCACGGAGGAGGTGTGCATCGTGCACCTCGTAGCATGGCTGATGAGGCCGAGTGATGAGGGCATCCCTAACACTTATACATCTTTCCCTATTGGTGGTCATACACATACTGAGGTGGACGCCATACGTGACGCTACAAATAATTCAAGTAAAGAAGTGTATATTGGTCCACTGACGAGAGCAAGAGCTAAACTTCTAAATCAACAGGTGCTTTTGTTTCTTAATGAATCTTCTATTGTCATTGATGAGAATTGGGTATTAGCTCATGCAAATGTTTTGTACATTCTCAGGTTTGAACATTGTGAAACCTTTGGAACCAAGAGGGAGGCCGGAGTCAAAGCAATGGAGGAGAAGCTCACCTGGGTCAACCAAGGGGAGAAAAGCCCAAGAATTCAAGCCCAATTCAGAGCTTCCACAAGTACAACCGAAATTCATCTCGGAATCAACTCAGAATTCAATTCGGATTCGGTTCGGGACAGCCCAACAGGGCAGTAATAAAAAGGCCATAACTTTTGCATACGGAGTCCGATTGGGGTGTTCTTGGACTTGTTTGAAAGCTTATTCCAAGGCCCACACAATGGTTTTGGCCCCAGCTTCAGAAGACTTACGGTCGCGCCGCCATGGCCGAAACAATGTGACGGACTTAAGTTAGGTTTTCCTTTTGTGTGTTTTTAGGTCTTAGCCGAGTTAGAGTTTGATTCGCATGTGTGGCCGCCCTAGGCCGTGCGTGAGTCGTGGAGGGCGCCTTAAATACCCTTGCCCTCCCTTGTATCCATTAGACCAGTTTATTCATAAGATTGAAACATAGCTATTGCTTGTTCTTTCGACCCGAGTTCATGCGAGGACTTTGAGAGAGGACTAGGCGATCCAATTGTTCGCTCGCAATTCAAGGTCAAGCCGTCGCTCCATTGGGAATCGGGGACTTGGCGTTCAATGCTCGTGGTCTCGCGACGAACAACTACCCGGTGTGTTGTGGGCGTATTCCGAAAGAGTTGAGGGTTCGTGCATTGGCGCGAGTGTTCAGCTAGCGACATCGTCTACTTCGCATCAACTATCCACGGTTTCTCACTGAGAAGATCGGGCCTCCCCCGTATCACTAAGTATTCATTCCAAGCTAGACTATTTTGCCTATGTACTGATCCAATAGGTTTAAGCGAAGTGTATGAACGCACACGCAAAGATAAATGAGACTTAATGTAAACAAAGGAATGAGCTCAAACGGAAATAGAGAGAAAACAAGCTCGGTTTGCACCAAGTACAAGGAATGAGTAACCTTCTGAGAGTTATAATCTTTGTAAAGGTAAACTGGTCAAGAAAATATTTTCATGATGATGTTAATGAGTGAGTATGTGGGAAATGTGGGTTTTCGGGATTTAATCTGAGGATTTCCCTATCTTTTATATGAGAAGTTAGTTGCAAGAGTCTTGGATGTTAAATATGGACTTTGCAATGCTATGCTAGAACTTCGAGTCGCCCAAAGATTATGTGTAGAAGAAGTAGAATAAGGGTGGATTGCGAACAGTGGGATGATCGTTGATAACACCTTTCTGATGTAGTACATGAGAGTGTGTGATGTAAAATCTGAGATGTTTATTCTCAAAAGGGTTGAGGTGATATGATCGTGTGAGAGATCTAATTTGGGGATACTTTCTGAGTGCTATTTGTCAAATGAACTCTGATAGTAAAGGAAATCGGTTAGAGAATGTTGTGTGAAATCATCGAGTCCTCTTCAAAGGTGTAGACAAAATGTTTGATTTGGGCTTGGCGTTGAGATCGCCAAGTTAAGAGTAACAAGTTAGAGTGTTGTGCGATGATTGGGATTCCATAGCTTGAGGGAAATTTTTGGTCCTGAAAGAGAAACTGTTAATTTGATGCTTTCTCAAGAAGTGAATCTTTTCCTGATTCTCGTTTGAGTTCTGTGCTGTTGATCATTGTCTTTCGTAAGTTGAGCTATGAGTTTATGACGGACATCTTTCGCAAATTGGGTTTGACTTTATGTTGGCTTGTGTGGTTCTTATCTATTCAGAAAAAATAAAAGAAATGATGGAATTGGTTATTTGAGTGGTTTCTCCTTTGGCGATCGTGGTGTTTATTTGCAAATTTTCTAAATTGAAGGTGAAAAGATTTGTGTGATAAATCTTCGATTCTGAATTTGACTCTTTTAGTACCGAGTTGGTAACGCTTGGTCGATGAGAGTCCTTCATTTTTTTAGTTGGGTTATGTCGAATATGAGTGTGTTTAAAGCGAGTTCTGCTGTGTGTTTCTGGTTAAAAGAGGTGAACCTTGCTTTAGTGAGGATTTTATTTGAGAGGTGGAACACGAGCTCTGTGTTCTATGTGCATGTTGTGTGGTTCGGTATCTTTGGGAATGTTGACCCAAGGTACATCGGGTTGTTTCTGGAAGTTGCGGAGATTTGGGGGATTGCGTCACTAGGACCATTTGGAGCCCTAGTGTGTAGCACGGAATGTTTTGTATGACCTATTGTCGAAGGGGTATTGGAGAAATCTGGTGAGTAAAGTTTTCTTAGAACAGTTGACCTACAGGTAAGATCATGCCTTCGAGACGTGCCTGACGAGTGACTCTTGAAAGGTTGGGACTAGTAGTAAGGCGTAACGCGCCGGTACATCAAGGTGTTTTTGTCGCAGTAGACCGAGAGAGAGGCCACCTGGGAACTTGAGTCTCGCATGCGCGAGTAGTATCCGGAGTTATTCACAGTCGGTTGTCGTGATGTTAATAAGTTTTAGCTGTGATCATCTCTTTGGCGTAAACGTGGTTTAGATGCGGGGTCGAATCCTGTTAAGGACGGTAGAATGTAATACCCCGAAAGTGTGACAAGCTGATAGTCGGGGAAACGGAATTATTCGGGAGAGAAATAATCGGTTTTGCGGGAGGGATCAATCGGAAAATGTTTAATTCTATAATTAGAGAAGGGGGGAAAATGCTTTTCAGACCCAACCTGGGCTTGGGCCCCGGCCCATGTGAGCCCATGGGGCAGCCAGCCAAAGGGGGGGGGCGCCACTCCCCCCCAAACCCTAACCGCAGCCCCTCCTCCCCACGCCCCCACCCCTCTTCCCCTTGGTGGCCGCCACTCCCCCTCTCTCACGCCTCCTCCCTGGTTTCCTCCCCTGCACCCCTCCCAAGCATCCTCCAAGTCCCCATTACCGCTGTCCAAAGGTAGAAGAAGGAACCCCATTGCGGTGGCTAAGGAGGAAGAGAAGGAGGAGGAGAAGAGGGAAGGAAGAGGGAGAAGAGAAGAAAGCGGATCCCATCCGAGTTCGTGATCTTCAGCTGCGCCAAGGGTAACTAGCTTCATTTGTTGTTGTGTGTTTAGTCATAGATCCGAAATCGAGTAGTTTTGGCAAGATTGAAGTCGGTCTGTTAAAGTTGCAATTCTGTCCAGAATGTTGCGCGGCCAGTTTCATGTATTTAGGGGACGAATTAGGAGTTTGGATCTCCTAGAGAGTTGTAGGTTATGTTCTTAGCTTTCGTTGGCCGCCAAGATCGCCCAAATCCGATTAACGGTCTGGGAGATATGAATTTTCTAGTGTTGCTGTCCTGTGGTTCTGTCAGTTTCTAGCAGTCTGTGGAAATTGGGTTAAAACTGCTATTTAAAAGGAGAATCAGGGGATCTCAGAATAACGAAAAATATGGGTAATTTCTGTACCTTTTCATAGAGTTAAAGAACACGAGATTTGGACTTTCGTAGCAAAAGTTATGGTGGTTTTAGCGCACTGTCCAGAGAACCCAACGAGAATTTGTCGATCGATGGTTGGTTTGATAGGGAAGTTAAGGGCAGAATCAAGAGGGCTCCCAACTAGGTTTATTTAGATAATTCAATTAACTTTTCAGAAAGTCTAAGAGCATCTTAATTGGACTCCTGAGCAGGAAGTTATGTATTTTAGAAATTGGCTGTTTCAGAAGCACCAAAATGATCGCTAGAAATTGGAGGTTTTGTTTACACTTGAGAGTTAGCGAGTTTTGTTGCGTTATTATTTATGCTCTTGGTCCAGCATGTTGGTCTTAGATTGGGATACCTTTATGTTCAGGTGGAGAGCGGTTCCGTGGGCAGCACCCTCTTCAAGGCCCACCGCTCTCGCGGTTGAGGCAAGTATTCAGGTTATAGTGTATTTTCGGTTGTATGATAAGATTGTTGTGAATGCTTGTTGTAGCCTTGCACGAATGTTAGTGTAATGAGTTTTCCTTTTATCTTGATGAATGCAAGCTATGGTTAATGTTTCCCTTGAGCGTTGCTAAATCTTACATGTTGTTATGAACATGTTAAATTCTTGGGTATGAAAGACGTGGGCATGGAGCATATGCATGTTTCAAACGTGTTGGAGACTTGGTCATGTATGCATGTTAAACGCACGGAGGATTCTGGAATGCATAATTTGTTAGTGCGAAACAAAAACCCATCATGGATGTGAAATTTATCCCAGCCTTTTCCCTCTTTGCAATGTGCGTAAGGAATGAAAAAATCATGGTCATGAGCATATAAATCACGCAAACTCTCTAAACCAGGAACTTGCACTCCTAATTGAGTTAAAAGCACACTTTTTCTAGAAAGAGCATCAGCTACCACATTTTCCTTTCCCTTCTTGTATTTCACAATGTAAGGAAACGACTCAATGAATTCGACCCATTTGGCATGTCTACGGTTCAGATTTGCTTGGCCTTTTAAATACTTCAATGCCTCATGATCAGAATGAATAATAAACTCTTTAGGCCATAAATAGTGTTGTCAAGTTTCTAACGCACGCAGTAACGCATAAAGCTCTTTGTCATAGACCGGATAATTCAATTGAGCACCATTCAGTTTCTCACTAAAATAAGCTACCAGTCTACCCTCTTGCATTAAAACACCGTCAATACCCAATCCACTAGCATCACACTCAATTTCAAAAAATTTGGTGAAATCAGGTAAAACAAGCAACGGTGCTTCAGTCAAGCGTTTCTTAAGTTCAGCAAAAGCATTGTCTTGCGCTACCCCCCACACAAATTCAACACCCTTTTTAGTAAGTTCATTCAAAGGGGCAGCAATGGTGCTAAAATCCTTCACAAAGCGTCGATAAAAACCAGCGAGACCATTAAAGCTCCTAATCTGACTTACGTTCAGAGGAGTTGGCCAATCCGTACTTGTCAACCTTCACCTGTGGGAAATGGACCCAACGGCACCGAAATAGGGGGATCTTGAAAAACACGTAGTCGAGCTCCCATATCTCCTCTATCTGCCCATAGTAAGAACTCCTCAGCCCATCGGTACTGAATGCATCTATGCGGACACCGCTGTTCTGGACTGTGCTCTTCCTATCCTGAGCTGTTGTATAAAATGTGTACCCATTTATGTAGTATCCTTACCATGTGACAATTGTAAATTGTGGCCCTTGTGCCAACCATAGCAGCGTATCATCACTTCATGACCTCCCAGTGATTCGTACCTTTAACCATTCGTTGAACTGACGGTTGTGCTCTCTCATGATCCAAACCTCCGACCGGTTTGGATTCTGTTAGCGTACCATGTCTTTGTGCCCGTCGATGCACGGGGACACTTCGGTCATGTGTTGCAAGACCGTGAAATGGCCTTGAGCGTATGTATCTAGATTGGGAGTGATTGATTTCCTTCCGATAGTCTCGATACCATCCAGTCTCCCCTCATGACGAGATAGAGGCACACCTATCGGATCTACCTGAGCCATGTAGTCAACGCAGAACTCAATGACCTCTTCCGTTGCATAACCTTCGATGATGATGCCCTCCGGTCGAGATCGATTCCGTACGAAGGACTTGAGAATTCCCATGTACCTCTCGAACGGGTACATATGGCGTAGGAACACAGGGCCGCATATCTTTATCTCTTTCACAAGGTGAACAATGAGATGGACCATTGATATCGAAAAATGACGGAGGGAAATACATCTCAAGATGACATAGAGTCGTCGCCACCTCGGCCTGCAGAGCATCAAGTCCTTGGGGGTCGATGACCTTCTGAGCAATTGAGTTGAAGAAATAACAAAGCCTCAAGATTGCCACTCGGACCTTGTTCGACAAGATACTCCTAATTGCAACAAGAAGCATTTGTGTCATCAGCACATGACAATCATGTGAATTCATACTAATTAATTTCAAATCTTGCATAGAAACAAGTTTCTTAATGTTAGCAGAGTAACCAGACGGGACTTTCACACCATGCAAGCTCTGGTACAAGTCATTTCTCTCGGCCTTGGACAGAGTGTAGCAAGCTGGGGGAATGTACGTTCGTCCTGTATCAGTCTCTTGCGGTGCTAACTCTGTCCTTATGTTCATATCGACCAAGTCTCGCCGTGCGTTAACACCATCCTTTATTTTGCCACTAATGTTTAGTAAGAGACCAATCAAGCTATCACATACATTTTCTCCACATGCATGACTCGATACTGTGGCGAACTTCTAAGTGCTCCTAATAAGGCAAGTCCCAAAAAATTGACCGCTTCTTCCAGATGTTCTTCTGACGGGTTCTTAACTGACGTCCCTTCCCAAGCACAACATCGATATCCTTAACCATATCATAGACATCTTTCCCTCTAAAAGCCCTGGGAGCTGAACCGTCCTCCTTATTTCCGTCGAATTGTTTCTTCGTCTTGCGGTATGGGTGACTCCTGGGAAGGAACCTACGGTGACGCATATACATAGTTTTGTGTGAGTTGTTTAGCCATACACTCTCCATAGCATCTAAGCAGTGCGGACAAACTTTGGCTTCTTTTGTACTGAAGCCCGACAGGTTACCAAGGGCAGGAAAATCATTGATGGTGCAGAACAACATGGCGTGTAAAGTGAAGTTCTCTCGTTTGTACGCATCCCATACCTGTACCCCTTCGCTCCAAAGTGTCACAAGATCTTCCAAAGAATGGTGCTAGGTACACATCAATATCATTCCCTGTGTTGTTTCGCCCTTGGATAAGTAGTGACATCAAAATGTACTTCCGCTTCACACACAGTCAAGGAGGAAGGTTGTACATGAATAGATTCACAGGCCAGGTGCTATGTCGACTGCTCATGTTACCGAAAGGATTTATTCATCTGTACTCAACCCTAACCTTACGTTCCTCGGTTCTGCACCGAACTCTTTGAAGCTCCGATCGAAGTTTCTCCACTGAGAAGAATCAGCAGGGTGTCTTAGCTTTCCATCTTTCTTACTGTCCTCCGAGTGCCAACGCACCAATCTTGCCTCCTTTGGGTTCGTAAATAAACGCTTCAAACGTGGGATCACAGGCAGATACCACAACATCTTAGAAGGAAGTCCTTGCTTCAACTTAGCAGTATTCTGACGCTTGTATCGGGATGCTTTGCACACGAGACATATATGCATGTCTGCATACTCTTTACGGTAGAGGATACAATCGTTCGGACATGCATGTATTCTTTCTACTTCCATTCCTTCTTTGCTTGGTAGGTGGAGTTGGGCAACACGTTTCCCTCCAGAAGAATGTTCGCTAGGAGACCTAACAACGCCGTGAAACTCTTATCGGACCAACCATTGCTTGCCTTTAATTTAAGCAGTTCAATCACGGTTGACAACCTTGTGTATTCTGACTTGCAGCTAGGGAACAAAGGTCTCACCGAGTCCTCCATTAAGCGCTCGAATTTACAAAACTCTCTCTCACTGTAGTTCTCTTCTGCAGCGCATAGCATCTGATCCAGATTGTCATCGTGTGACCTATCCTCATCAAAATCACAGTCTACATCTGGCATATCATTGATTTCCTCGGCAATGTCGTTAGTACTAACTTCCTGTGTAATCTGCTCTTCACCGTGACTGGTCCAATATGTATACCCTTTTTTGAAACCCCTTCGAATCAAGTGTGCCTCTATCTGTGTCGGGTTGGTAAACATCTTCAGATTACCGCAATCAATGCATGGACAGTACATAAATTTTATCCCCTTCTTCAACATATCCTGCTCGACGGCTCTTCTAAAAGCAACCACGCCATTAATGTACTCTTGACTCACACGGTTCATACCATACATCTAGTTTCGGTCCATCTACGCTACACATGTAACAAAATATATAGTGTCAAATTAGATTAATAAAATCTCTCTCAACCGCTCTCTCTCTCCCTCTCCATTTCCTTCCCCCTCACAGAACTTAATGCATATGCCAACCACCCAATGAAAAATATTATTCTATTTCACTTGCAGCTTTCACGTGTGGAATCGGTTCCTAGCATCAAATCTAGCCATTTGAACCGGCTAATTAAGCACGTAAATTTCAGATGCTCTAAAGGGTTATAGATTGTTACCCTCGGTGCTCACGACGAAAATACCAAATCTCTTGAGATTTCTCTCCTTCTCCCTCCCTTTCTCCTCTCCTTCTCCTCCCCTCCTTCTCTGTCGGCGACGTAGTGGGCGTTTACCAGGTGTCGGCTCAAATGGGAATGGGCAGGGGGTACTCCAGGAATTTATAGTGCGAGGTTATCATAGACAGTTCAAAATATGAACCGTCTGTGATATACAAATATCACCGATGGTTTTTAAATAGAACCGTCCGTGATATTTCACGTACGGTTCTATTTATAAACCGTCTGTGATACAGGAGATTATCACAGACGGTTTTTAAATAGAACCGTTCGTGATATTTCACATACGGTTCTATTTAGAAACCATCTGTGATATGGAAGATTATCACAGACGGTTTAGTAATAGAACCGTCTGTGATCTATTCATGAACCGTCTGTGATATATGCCTATCATAGACGGTTACTAATAAGGACCGTCTGTGATAGGCCAACAGCACAAATGCCGCGTCCCAACAGATCCAACACAGATGGTTCCAAGTGAACCCGTCTGTGACGGGGTGTCTACTATAGCCTGTTTTGTAGTAGTGGGACAAAAAAATAAATATGGATTGTTTTGTTTATTGTGGCCGTCTCGGTTGGAATTTGAAGCTGAGGTTGGATCCATTAGAATGTAGACTTGATAAGCTTTCAATGAAGTCCAAGAACGTCCCAAACGGAGTCCGTATGAAGAAGTTACGTCCATTTGAACTTAGTGCTGTCGCAGTAGTTCGAACTCGAATCCAGAACGAGCCCAACTCGAATTCTTGTTTGGCTCGGACCAAAAGTGACGTGATGACCTCCATTATGCCTCCTATATTTGTCCATGACTCCACATACCTCTCCTTGGTCCTTTTCCATGTTCCTAAGCACAATTAAATCACTTGCATTAGGTAGCGATCTATTCTCAGTGATATATAAACCTATGAACGAATTCACCTGGTGATTAAGTTGGCAAGCACGAGCTCGATTAATTGGTCCTTGTAACATTTGTTATGGATCAGCTGTGTGTGTAGGCGCGGTTGTATCCAAGTTAGGGATGTCCTCATCATCCTCCCCTTCTTGCATGTGAGTCGTCCTCGACTCAAGCTCATCCTCTGCTCCCACGTATGGCTTCAAATCTGCAATGTTAAATGTGGGACTAACCCCAAAATCTGCAGGCAGGTCAAGTTTGTATGCATTATCATTAACCTTTTCTAACACTTCGAAAGGACCATCAGCTCGAGGCATCAATTTTGACTTTCTCAATTCAGGGAACCTATCTTTTCTCAAGTGCAACCAAACAAGATCTCCTGGTTCAAAAGTTAAATATTTTCTCCCCTGACTACCAGCAAGTTTATATTTAGCATTCATGCGCTCTATATTCTCCTTAGTTGTCTCATTCATTTTTAAAATCAATTCAGCATGTTGTTTAGCATCAAAGTTCAATTTCTCCGAAGATGAAATAGGCATTAAATCAATAGGAGCACGAGGCACAAAACCATAAACAACTTCAAAAGGGCACATCTTTGTAGTAGAATACAATGAATGATTATAAGCAAACTCAATATGAGGCAAGCATTCTTCCCACATTTTTAAATTCTTTTTCAACACAGCCCTAAGCATTGTAGATAAAGTTCTATTCACAACTTCAGTTTGTTCATCAGTTTGGGGATGACAAGTAATAGAAAATAGCAGCTTAGTCCCCAATTTAGCCCATAAAGTTCTCCAAAAATGGCTAAGGAATTTAGCATCACGATCTAAAACTATAGTATTAGGCACACCATGCAATCGAACAACTTCACGAAAAAATAAATTAGCAATATTGGCAGCATCATTGCTCTTATGACATGGTATAAAGTGAGCCATCTTAGAAAATCTATCAACAACCACGAATACACTATCGCTTTCCTTCTTTGTTCTAGGCAATCCTAAAACAAAGTCCATCGAAATATCTTCCCACGGAACGATGGGAACTGGTAGAGCCATGTATAAACCATGAGGATTGTGAGAACCCCGGTTTATTCGGCTTGTAATGCTTAGTCTTCTATTGACCCTAGCATCACAAATCAAATAAACCAAGCCTCGAGATATGTATACTTCCCAGAAATGCAGTATACACACCCCGTTACAAAATCATGCATCAATTCGATTCATTCACATAGAACCGAAGCACAGCAACAAACCAGAAGACATACATAATATAAAGTTATTACAAGAGAGGGGCCGACCGGCCAAATGTCATACAAATAACTAAGTAAACAGCAAAAGCAAAATTGCCATAAGATGACGATAAACAAAAGCCAATTAGTGTGCCTTTAACCCACAAGGCAACCAACCGGACCGTCAAGCTAGTCGTAGATACTGCCACAGCACATCTCACAAAAGTGAGGCCCTTGGGGCTCACCTTCTTCCTGTGCAATAAAAAACATTAAGCACAACAAATGAGTACAATAATGTACTCGCAAGACTGACGTGTGGAGTAACAGATCTATACATATGCTACATGCAAGTTTATTTGAGTGGAGGCTGTATGTTTCATTTTCAGCACAAAGCAAACTTTATTTGCAACAATGTAGTACATTTAAAAGCAAGTTTACAATATGTTTTTATTGTTTAAATAACAGCAAGAACAACATAATAACAATAGATAGATGACAACAATATCCTAGAAGTGACTAACCCAATAGTCACCACAACAATAGCATGAATTACCCATTCATACCACCCGTGTCAAGTTTTAAGTTTTTAAAAGGTTATAGTCTAGTTCTTGCACGACCTTACCAAGCAATGTCCATAACCTAGGACGAGGCAATTCGAATAGTTTTACCCTGCAGGGGTGTACCAATGTACCCACACGTCAGACCGCCTTTTTGCCACATGATGAAGCCCACTACCTTAGGTATGCCGGCACGGCTAAGTCCTACGAGACATTTCCAATTAATGATGCTAGTTTAGAGCCGCACAACCCAAAGAGTAGGAGACACCGGCCCAGCCGAAGCAACTGCGGGAGCCCTTCCTCTTATAAAAACAGTTTTACCCACCAGCGACCCATAACTAACACTTCCCAAAGTACTTAGTCAAGAGAGGTCCCATATTCCTCTCGTGTGGTTAGCACGCAATAAGCGCTTGGCTTAGTGACACAAGTAACTCGGTCCTTGGAGACTTAGGCACCATTCCAATCACACCCAACAGATCACACCAACATCCATTGTGCCCAAGTCATGAAACGATTTTTATTTTTAGTTTTTGACTTACAAATTAACAAAGCACAAGTGCTGGACACAATGGAGATATAATTACATTTGTGTGATCAAAATCATCGACTCAGTCGATGATCGCCCAATACTACCGATAGCTAAGCATGTCTAAGCAGTTTAACTCGTATCTACTAAGTGACAAGAGATCATCCAACGAACTCTAATCACAGCAAATAACCTAGGCTCAGGTAGTAGAGGAATATCATTTACCTACAGATTATGCAACTAAAGGATCCACTAATCAAACCATAATTTAACAACAAAATAGCAATGCATACATACAAGTTGTAAACAATATATTAGACTTGAAAATAATGGGATTAACATGATCAAACTGCTTGCCTTGCTGGATTTTCTCATTTTGCTACAGAGGCACACTCTCGTTATCAACGCACTCGTCGGCACCTAACGAAAAGCGAAAAGAACCGATAAAAATGAAGAAAGACCAAAAAGACTCAAAAACCAACTTTCTCTGAATGCTCTGAAAATTTTACAGAAGCAAGAGCATGATTTATAATGAATTTAGCAACAAGAACCAATTGATTTGGATTCTTAATGAAAAAGTTATTATCAAAACAATTATGCTCAGCTTGAAAAATGCAATCTGTTACTATTTATCATAATTAAATTGTTTGGCATAAATTTCTAGAAAGGTGGTGCAGCTGAAATGTTTATGGTAAATCAAGCACCTCATAAGATGAACAACCCTATTTGATTCATCTCATTTGGAGCTAGGATGCATCTTTTATGAATTTCCAAAGACATGAAAAGGAGCACATGTTAATTGTATTTGCAATTCTTTTTCAAATGGTAACATGCCTACAACCAATTTTAACAGCAAGTTCATTATTAGAGGAAGCCAACAAAATTGGATTCACTCAAAAAGGATCTACAGAGAATTAGTTATGCATTTTACAAGTTAATTGTAAATTTTAGAGCAACATTTAAAGTCTATTTCGAAACCAATTTTCAAATCCATTTTCTCGAGCTGAACCAAGCTTCTAACCATTTTTAGATTAAATTTCAGTTCTAACCAGAGCTAACAAATTTTGAATCAACTCAAATTGATTTAAAATGAATTAGTTATGCAATTTTTAAGTTTATTATCTTGTTCAGTTTACAAATAAATATCTTGGGAAAATCCCAAAATCCATATCGACGTGGAAGCACCTAGGCCGTTGATCCTGCATCAGACGATCCAAGCCAACTGGACAACGCGCGCGCGCCTGCGTGGAATCCAGCGAATGCGGACCATTGATCTTGGATCCAACGGTCCAGATTGAATCGCGCGCGGCGCGTTTGAACTCACGCGCGCGAGAGGGGGCAACGGCTGTGGACCGTCGATTTTGAGATGGACGGCTCACAATCCACGCTACACAATGAATACGCAAAACCCACATGAATCCCCGCCGCAGATCAAGAAATGGACGGTCCGAAGCGATCGAAGAAGCGTAACGCTCCCGCGATGTGAGCCGTAGATCAAATGATGGACAGCCCACGTCGAGCCACGTCGCGTACACGCACGCACTGTGCTGACGTGTCCAAGAACACAACCGACGGCTTCACCGGTGAATCGCCGGCGACCTAAGGCACGGCGGCGTGAACTAAAGCTAGCTACGGGTGCGCAATAGCAATGTGAACCAATTAGTACCACTCACACCGTCGGTGGTGGACCAGAACGACGGCGAGCTGGAGAGGAGCGGCGCGGCAAATCACGACCACGACGACAACAGCAAAAGGCTCCGCAACTGTTCAAGTAAGCGGGTGCCCGAGCATCTATGGACTACCAGGGAGCTACCTGAAGGACGCGGAGGAGCAGAGAAGGTCTGAGCTGCCCCGACGAAGAAGCACCGCGACTGCGACGAGGAAGACGACGCGGAGAAGATAACCTGAGCATCCAGAGAGGGACCGTGTCATCAAAATGGATCCCACATAGCTCAGAGAGGCTCCCCGAGCAAGGAATCGGAGAGAGGAGGACTTACCGGAGCTGGAGACGACGAGAGCTGCTCACGGCCGAAAAGGGGGAACTCCAAAATTAGCTAGGCCCTGAGGAGATAAGCCAAAATTGGATGAGGGTTAATAACCACCGAGGTGAGAGGATGGAGCTGGAGCAAGAATCGGAGAGGGAGCGCCACAGGAGTATCGCCTTCACCGAGGAGCTCGAAGCTCAACAATGGCGGCTGAGTGGTTCGGGTGATTTGACCTCAAACAAGCAAAGTGGGTGCAAGCCAGAGCTGCGGAATGGTGAAAGGAAGCCAAGGAAGGGAGCTGGGGAGCTTAACTAGCCAGGGCGCAAGGAGGCAACGGCAACTCTCTCCCACTGGTGGTCAAGCTCACTTCTATGGCCGAGAGGATGGGAGCATGTAGAAGGGCAGAGGAAGGCGACTTCGGGGGCGGTAGCACGACGCGCATTAAATGCGTGTAGAAGGACCCGTTGGTCCGCGCGAAGGGGACGCAACGCTGCCTACGCCTCTGCGCACGCCATGGCACAGCGCCCACGGAAGCACAAGGAAGAGGACGATAATCCCACCGTCCGATTTGCATCCAACGGCTCACAAGCGATCGAGTTGACACAGCGCTGAGCAAACGTGGCCCGTGCGATGACGATCTGACGGCTGACGAGCAGCGTGGCAACTCGATTGAGCCCGGGTGCAGCTAGGCAGTTGGGTCGAGTCGAGTGGCTCGAGCCCGAGGAACAGTGCACCAGGTTTGGGTTTGAATTTGAAAGCTGAGTTTGGAATAATTTTTAGAGGTAGAAAACTAACTCCAAAAATTATGAAATTTTAACTGGAGGTTGCTAACTTTAGGATTAACCTTACATAAAATTGTCAGAGATTTTATAGACTGCATTTTTCTCAAGAGATTTCAGAAGGCTTGTTCTAGGGTTTGACCAATTGAAAAAATGGTTTGACTTGCCTCCAAAAATTATCAAATAATTTTTAAAAATCATGAGATAATTCAGAGGTGTCACATAGCATGCCTAGAACCAAGGAAAAATATTTCAAGGGGTTTGACACTAGATTTTCACCAAGGAGGTTTTTGACTTTAGTCAATTAGGGATTTTGATTTTTGATTTTCCCCAATTCCTTTACAAGAAATTATAGAATTGTTCAAAAACTTCAATGTAACACCCCAGCCCACATGAGCCTGGTATCCTACCCAATTAACAAATCTAAGCCAAAACATTCTATCAGATTCCGGCAGATCCTTCTCTGCATGGTTTACTACTAGGAGGTTCCAGCATTTGAATAAAACATGTATAAATAAACCAACACTCAGAATCATTAATAGGCATGCAAAACATGTAAGCATCTAGCCTATTCAAAGATATCCAAAAGTCACTACTCAACATTATTACACTTAATCCGAAGCTTGAAACATAATCATAATCAATCCTTAAGCAGTTTACTCATTTTTTAAGGTACGATCTAGAAATTTATCAATCTGTAAAAGTGGATGGCAGTGTGAATCCAATTCATGTCTACTCCTCCCATGCATGCCGTTCTTGCAAAAGGTACCTAAAAACACAACAAAAGCAAGGGTGAGCCCAAAGACTCATAAGTACCAATAATGAAACATTAAATTCACATCTACAACATCAACATTCCATTTCCAAGCTTTACTCGAAAACATGTCTCACAATGTATGAATGCAGTTATGCAATGCAACTTTTTTCTCTTTCGATCTTTGTCACATTTCACCAGTAATGCGAGATATGCGACCGTCGCCACATACCATGCCTAAGCTCGCAAGCCCAGGGACCAATTGCCTAATACTCCACAAGTAAAGGGGACCTCAAGCCCACACTCCACAAGTGTCGGGACCTCAAGCCCGTCATGTACATGACGGAGATCTCAACAAAAACTTGGTCCCCATGTGACCAAGTCTTCATTTTGTCAACATGATGCATATGCACAAATCATGAATCATCATAGTCATACCTCTTCAGCAACATCACATATGAATTTTCAACTCATTCATACTTCTATCATTCATATCATAAGCATCCATACACTCCAACATCCATGCATGATATATATATTCACAACGCCAAATAAAGTCATGGTCATCAACATCCATAACACTCAAGCAACCATAGATATCACATTTATTCACAAAACCAACAAACAAGCACTTGCCTTAACAGCGTGCGAACGGAGGATGTGAAGACGACGCTACACCCGGGACTAGTCCCCCACCTAAAATTCATTTTAAAGGCTTACTAAGACAACAGTATTGGACCAAATAAACTATATAAGCAACACGAACTAGCAAAAGCTTGTAACGCAATCCCAACTCCAATTTTCCTAAATACTGATCTGCCCCCTTTGGAAATAGTCATGTTCTAAAATTTGTATCTTTTAGTACAGGAGTCCAAATGAGGTGTTCTTGGACTTCACTTAAAAGGCTATCAAATTCCCCAACTAAACCTAGTTGGTGGCCCTTGCTGATTCGGCAATCTAATATTGTAATATCCCGTTTAAACATACAACAAATAAATGATTAATACTGAAATTAAATATAATTAGAAAGGAAAATTCAGAATTTGGGAGGAGATTATAACTTGGGCCTTCGCCCATAGCTCTTGGCCCAAGTGGGAAGGGGCTTAAGAGGTACAAACCCTAGCAGTTTTTATCAGAGCACGTGATCAGTAGTGCCGCAAGATCAGAGCACCGCGTGACATCAGAGCACGACGAGGCATCAGTAGTCTGCCTCTCCACTCTCGCCACCAGAAGAGGAAGATCAACCAGAGGAAGGAAGAAGGAAAGAAGAGAAGAGGAGGATAAGGGGAGAGATGGTCTTCGTGGGGTTTTTCATCGTCTTCCTGGGTGCTTGAAGGGTAACGGGTGTCGATCTTCGTTGTTTGATTAGTAGTAGATGTGAATTCGCTTAGAATTGATTGGTTCGATTTGCTGCGGTTAGATATTCAATTCTGTCCAGAAGGTTGTGCGACTGTTTTCGGGTTTTTAGAGGCCGAATTAGAGGTTTTCATCTCCTAGAGATATTTAGATAATGTTCTTAGCTTTCAGTGGCCGCCAAGATCACTTAATTCTGACATACGGATCAAAAGTTATGATAGTTTTCATCTATGCTGTCCAGAATTCTGACGAGAATGAACTGTCAAGTTGTCTTTTAAAATATGATTGTGTTAATTGAAGATTCAGGGTTTTTACCCAACTAGGTTATTGTAGGTCTTGGTCTTAGCTTTCGATATTGATAAAGAACGCTAAGTTTGGTTTAGCCAATTAGAAGTTATGGCTGTTTTCGTGCTGCTGCCCAGTTTTGTCGAATAGTTCTGACAGACGGTGTTCTTCTATCTTTTGGAGTTAGATGTATATAGAATTCGAGATTTCCACCAACTAGATTGTTGTAGATAATTTCATTACCTTTCAAACAAGCCCGAGTTTGCATTTTTATGAATTTGAACGCAAAAGTTATGTTACTTTTACTACTGCTGTCCTCTACAGCTTCCTTCTAGATTGTAGTTCAATTCGAGTAAAGAATGTAATTTAAACGTTGGGTTTTTGGGGTATATGCTGCGAGTAGTGTCTTGATGTCGTGGTTCTTATTGAGTAATCTAATGGTGTAGGAGGTGAGGCTTCGAGGTTAGCGGCATCGTCTTTGCCTCCTAACGCATCGCAACACTAAAGGCAAGTACATGGTAGAGTGGTGAACAATAGATTGTTCGCCATTGTCATTGATATTACTTATCATGCTATTTATTATGATTTTGTTAAGCTTATTATTATACATGGTATTGACGACATGGATTGAATGAGATTATGATATTGCGTTAATGAGAATGAGATATTGAGTTAATGAGATGGATTATGTTGATGAATAATTAAAGATATTGCATCATTTACATTCATCATGACAAGAATTGCACGAGCCAGGTCGGTGAGAAAGTCATGTAACTAGTCGGTGAGGTCGGTGAGAAAGATACATGACTAGTCCGAGTGCTCTAGATAAAATCCTACTTGGTGGGGACTTCACGGGAGTGAAGGATAGAGTGGTTCATCGACGGTGAACACTCCGCTATACCCCAGTATCGGTGATGAGATGCATATGGGCATGAGCATGATGGTTCATTCGCATATATGAGTAAAATGTTAAATTGTGTGACTTTACATATACGAAATATGGCTTGTTCATTTGAATATGAGAATGGCATTCAATAGATAGATGATGATGATGATAGCCTTGATTATGGTTGACAAACTGTTATTTATGGCTTTATTATGTATTTGCTGAGTCCTGGACTCATTCTTGCTCTATCGTTGTTTTTAGGTGACCGTTGGTGACGTTCCACTCGGGAAGGGCTAGCACACTTGGAATCACAAACTACACCCAATTACTTGATTCATTGGACATGAGATATTTTTGTTTTAGCATGATGACTTATATTTAGGACATGATGGTGTTGAATAACCTTAGATGATAAGTTAGAGTTGATTATTCATCCAATAGACTTAATCGATTGGTTTGCGTTAATCTTGGTTTATTACCTTGTTATGCGTCTAGGAGTAAATTATCTTTGGTTGTCATATCATTATGCTTATATTATTGTGACCCGTGGACGGGTTTTATTGTGATACGCTTGCTGTAATTTATTATAAAATGATGTTAAAATTGATAGTTAGTGTAGTTAGTGGCAATCCGAGCTTAGGGTTGGGCCGGGGTGTTACAAATATCCCTTTTATGCTGATTAACAAAATATCGATTTCAGGTCAGGTTCTCTGGATAGTACACTAAAATAATCATAACTTTCAGCTCATTTGTCCAAATTTTGCGTTCTTGGGCTTCCCTGAAAGCTACGACAATTATCTACAACTGTCGTTATACTGAGATCCTCTAATTCTCCATTTAACTGATCGCTCAAGTCAGATTACTAAAACCTGTCAAAATATTGACAGATTCGCAGAACAGTCGCACTAATAAATTCATAACTTTTGCTATAGAGGTCCAAATAATACGATCTAGCACTTCATCGAAAGCTATTGACGTTCTCTACAACTATTTAGGAGAAGCCCAAGACTGAATCTGCACTTAACTACATCAAAACGTCTGTCTAACGTGATCTGTCCTGAGGAGACAAAAATACCGACATTGCTACAACAATGAAATATGCATCTATTCGGGGGCAAACCGGGGTTACCCTTGACGAACCGCTGTAGACCACGATGCAGCCCGTGAACCTTCCCCTTCCCTCTCTTCTTACCTTCTCCCTTCTTCCTTCTTCTTCCTTTTTTCTTGGCCGACCACCACAATGAAGAGGCATCGGAGAAGAGGGGCACCAGCATGGAGGAGAGGGGTTGCTACAGTGTCATGCTACAGTGCGGTGGTGGTACTGTAGCACCCTAGGGTTCCCCCTCCTTCTTTAGTTGGTTTCTGGTTTCCTCATGGACCATGGGCCACTAAGCCTGTTTTTCCTCAACTTGACTATGGGCTGCGTGGCCCATTCCTCTCTCAATTTCTGATTTTTTTCTCTTTTAATTATCTTAATTCCATCTCTAATTTTTTTTATTGCATCCACAAATGACAAACGGGATATTATATTCTACCCCCTTAAAAAGAATTCGACCCCGAATTCTACTTTCACCAATCTACTTGAAAGGAACTGAAATCAACAATCTTTAACACATACCCAACGTGAATCACTCCGAGTACTGCTCGCATATGCGAGACCCCAATTCACATGTCGCTTCCCTCTTGGGCTTATGGGATCAC
Organism: Ampelocalamus luodianensis; assembly: GCA_036346255.1. Taxonomy (NCBI): domain Eukaryota; kingdom Viridiplantae; phylum Streptophyta; class Magnoliopsida; order Poales; family Poaceae; genus Ampelocalamus; species Ampelocalamus luodianensis. The sequence continues at coordinate 28,423,519 of CM070638.1, read as the reverse complement.
ATCACCTTGACGGATATCACGTCTTTCACCTCAACACTAGTCTCGACCTTTACAGGTACACTCAACACACGGGACTCAAAGGTATGGTCTTACTTCTTGGCCAACAGCTCTAACAAAATCTAAAGCTCCGGACCTCTCATGTGCTCTCTCAACACCGAAAAACACAAGACATTGCGTACTCCACGCAAGTACTCGAGAAGGTCCTAGTGATACGCCAATCTACAAATTCCCGTGACAGGGAATCTATCCAACACACCTTTGGTTAAACTTTCTTTCGGTACCGAGGTACACCGTCTACACAAAACACATAGAACTCTTGTTCCAACTCTCAGTCGATCACTTTACCTATGCAAGCAGCATCTCCTTTACCAAGGGACGCATAAAGAACTCGCCTACCAACTCACTTATCCGAAAAACTCAACTGAGAACAAAGGAGTCAAAATGAATCCAACTCAAAGCCATCTTCCGTTAGAAGAGCCCAATCCAAAATCAATGGATTTACCACGAAATTTTTTTCCACTTTTCAAATAGGTAGTTTAGAAATAAATGCCACACAAGCCAAAAGCGAAATCACTCGAAAAACCAGATTAACCATTTCTTTTTTTTTTTCTTAACTGGAAGGAATCACACATACCGACAACAACCAACTCAATCTGTAATTGACATCCGTCATAACCACATAGTTCAAGTAAGAACTAAGAGAATATCTCACTATCCAAGATCACACCCTTTTTCCACAATCTTTCTTTTAAGAATTTAACTTCCTCTAAACTATGAGATTCCAAATCATTGTATCACACGCTAACTCATTACTCTTAAGTTGACAACCTCAAGCTATGCTCAAACGGCAAACATCGTCCATACCCTTGTAGAGAGACTCTACTGACTCTACAATAACATACTCTAGCTAATTCTCTTATCGATAGACTTACTTTGATAGATAATTTACAATGCTCCTCAACAAAGATTTCACCCAAAATTGCATCGCTCCAATCCGTAAGGAATAATCAACTTGAAATCCACAGCACACACTCTCATTTACTTCATCAAAAGAGTTCTATTAATGATCGTCATACTATTCGAAATCCATTGTTATTCTTCTAGTTCTATACATAATCATTGAGCAACTACGGATCTAGCATAGAACACCAAACCCAATTTCCACCTCCAAGACTCCTATAAGTGTATTTCGTGTAATCATATTGAAAAATCCTCGATCCTGTGATCTGAAATTCCCACAATCCAAACATACTCAATCATTACTTCAACATGTAAATATATTCTCGACCAAATTATATTTATAAAGATTCTAACTCCTAGAGGATTACTCGCTAATGCCAAAACATTCCTGACAATAGCTCAACAATCCCTGTTATCTCAATAATTGCCATAACAATTGGATTACTTTGCTAGTCCCCACTCTGTTAAACTACATCGCCATAGATCACCTACACAACCTCGCAAAATTACCCAATCGCGATACTCTAACACATGATCAAGTTTCCCATACTTTCGATAATCCTAACATTCTAGCATGAATGAAGGTTCTTGGATTATAATTCGCTATGGGTTCCGCTAGTTGTAACACTAATCAATTTTATTTCAACGACAATCATTCCATTTAAATCAAATTCTCCAAGAATTATAGGTCAAAACCAATTCACTTTCTGCTGTTCTTCAAATAGCTTGGTCTCCAAAACTCTTACCGCTATCGTTTACTTGACCACCACCAACCAATCAGCATACAACTCTTTATAACACTTGGCATCACAACTTGGTTAATTCCTTACTCAAAAGGAAGAAATAAGCAGATACAAGGTTCGACGCATAAGAAATCGTGGCTCCTCGAAGTGAGCACGTGACTAAGAGAAACAGTCAAATAGAAATGATCTCGGAAAACAAAATACGAGTCCACAGTCGAGGGCACAAGTCCCACAAGAAGAAATTTTTCACCTCCACAAATCATAATAAAACATTGCTATGCAAACCAAAGAAACTCTTAAGCTGTGACAACAGGAAAGTTGCAGATTACAATTTTTAGCTCCAACCTCAAATACTTATGGTAAACATTTTCCGTTAACACAACGAAAGCAACCTCTTTGATTACAACATTACTTGCTAAACCAAACAAGAAATGCCTTTAAGTAACTCGCTCATTTATTAAAACGCGGTCTGAAGTTCATTCAACTTTATTTGGTTCATGGTGGTGTGTGTGTGACTATCAATCTACTCCCTCCTATGCATGTCGTTCTTGGATCGGGTACCTAAAACAAAAATAAAAGCAAGGGTGAGCCCAAAGACTCAGCAAGTACCAATAATGAAACATTAAATTCACATCTACAACATCAACATTCCATTTCCAAGCTTTACTCGAAAACATATCTCACAATGTATGAATGCAGTTATGCAATGCAACTTTTCTCTTTCACTCTTTGTCGCATTTCACCGGTAATGCGAGATATGCGACCGTCGCCAGATACCATGCCTGTGCTCGCAAGCCCAGGAACCAATTGCCCAATACTCCGCAAGTAAAGGGGACCTCAAGCCCACACTCCACAAGTGTGGGGACCTCAAGCCCGTCATGTACATAACGGGGATCTCAACAAAAACATGGTCCCCATGTGACCAAGTCTTCATTTTGTCAACATGATGCATATATACAAATAATGAATCATCATAGTCATACCTCTTCAGCAACATCACATATGAATTCAACTCATTCATACTTCTATCATTCATATCATAATCATCCATACACTCCAACATCCATGCATGATATATATATTCACAACGCCAAATAAAGTCATGGTCATCAACATCCATAACACTCAAGCAACCATAGATATCACATTTATTCACAAAACCAACAAACAAGCACTTGCCTTAACAGCGTGCGAACGGAGGATGTGAAGACAACGATGCACCCGGGACCAGTCCCCCACCTAAAATTCATTTTAAAGGTTTACTAAGACAATAGTATTGGACCAAATAAACTATATAAGCAATACGAACTAGCAAAAGCTTGTAACGCAATCCCAACTCCAATTTTCCTAAATACTGATCTGCCCCCTCTGGAAACAGTCATGTCCTAAAATTCGTATCTTTTAGTACAGGAGTCCAAATGAGGTGTTCTTGGACTTCACTTAAAGGCTATCAAATTCCCCAACTAAACCTAGTTGGTGGGCCATCCTGATTCGGCAATCTAATAACCCTTCTGATACGGGGGAGGCCCGATCTTCTCAGTGAGGAACCGTGGATAGTTGATGCGAAGTAGACGATGTCGCTAGCCGAACACTCGCGCCAATACACGAACCCTCAACTATTTGTATCACGCCCAAACGCACCGGGTAATTGTTCGTCGCAAGACCACGAACGACGAACGCCAAGTCCCCGATTCCCAGTGGAACGACGGCTTGACCTTGAATCGCAGAACGAACCAATAGATCGCCTAGTCCTCTCTCAAAATCCTCGCTTGAACTATGGTTTTAGAAAGAACAAGCAATAGCTATGTTTCAATTATTTTGCATAAATTGGTCTAATGGATACAAAGGAGGGGCAAGGGTACTTAAGGCGCCCTCCACGACTCATGCGCGGCCTAGGGCCGGCTACACATGCCGAATCAAACTCCAATTCGGCTAAGACTCAAAAACACATAAAAAGGAAAACCTAACTTAAATCCATCACATTGTATCAGCCACAGCGGCGCAACCGTACGTCTTCTGAAGCTGGGCCCATACCCATTGTGTGGGCCCTGGAATAGCTTTCAAACAAGTCCAAGAACACCCCAATCGGACTCAGTATGTAAAAGTTATGTTGGGTTGTTGACCTTTTTATTACAGGTCTGTTGGGCTGTTCCGAACCAAATCCGAATTGAATTCTAAGTTGATTCCGAGATGAATTTCGGTTTGGCTTGTGGAAGATCCGAATTGGGCTTTAATTCTTGGGCCTTTCTCCTCTTCCTTGACCCACGTGAGCTTCTCCTCCATTGCTTTGGCTCCGGCCACCCTCTCCTCCCTCTCGGTTCCAAAGGCTTCACAATGTTCAAACCTGAGAATGCATAAAACATTTGCATGAGGTAGTACCCAATTCTCATCAATAACAATAGAACATTCATTAAGAAACAAAAGCACCTATTGATTTAGAAGTTTAGCTCTCGCTCTAGTCAGTGGACCAACATACGCTATGATGAACCCGAAGGTCCTATTGTTGGCCCAATCTTTCGATGAGAACGATAAGTCCGGTAGGTGTCGCTCAACTCTCACGATACTGGCTACGAACACGCAAGGCTCGAAACCACGCAATCGTTGAACTGATTGACAAGTCGTTATCAACCGTGCACGAATACCCGGTTGACCTGACCACGAAGGTTGATTCCTGCATACAAAGAAGAAGCACGCAAGAATAAGATAATAAGCAATCTGAAATTGCAAATAGGATTGAAATATTTAATTTAGTTGGGATTCTGAAGCGGTATTATGGTTGGTCTAGTCGACACAAGCCAATACACGAAGTTGCTATGAAGCTAACTTTTAACTAAACAAAATCCAAGAAAACTATAGGGGGTGCGGCCTCCTTAAGTAGGGAACGAGGAGCCACAAATCTAAAGGAACTAGCGGGGAGGGACTAAACTCTTGGGTACTGTTCACCTGAACAGTAACCACGCCTCTAGGTGGGCCGCCGACATATGGGCCAAGTTGAGTTCGATTACAAGGCCCAGATTGGCCCAAACAGGTGATATGACACCTTCTTTAAATGATTGCGATCAGTACAGAAGGAATTTGAAGATCAGGCTGGATCCGTTGGAAAGAGGACGAAATAAGCTTTCAACCAAGTACTCGTAGACCTCCAACGGACTCTGTATGTAAAAGTTATGCCCATTTGAAGTTGGTGCTTTCAGGCTGATTCCGAACTGATCTGACCAAAACGTATCCAGCTTGGCACATGTAGTAGCACCATGGCTTGTAGACATAGTACCATGGCATGTAGCCGTAGCACCATGGCATGTAGACGTAGCTCGATCCAATTGGGTAATATGGTCTTGCATTAGCCGAAAGTCCTATTGGCGAAGATGTTGTTGAAGTAGAGGATGCAGTGCAGCAGGTCGAAGCAGTGGTTGCATCCTTAGGTTTGATGTCCTCATCATCCTCCCTTTCTTGAATTGGAGTCGTCCTCGACTCAATCGATGTCTCCACATCATCACTTTCCTGCAAAAGGTTAGTAGCAACAGGAAACAAAGAAACATGCATATCTTCTAAAGGACACAAAGATTCTTCGCAAACCATACTAGAGCATTCAGATTGATGTTGTTTCAAGTCAATGCAAGCAGATTTTGTAGCTAACATAACAGGTGCTTTCAATTTAATTTCACTTGGAGCTATCATCTTACGATCATCTTTTGTGTTCTCCTTACTTGTTCTCGCAGATCGTTCTAATGCATCCTTTAATATAGCAGCAGGAGACATTGGAAGCAAAGTGATTTTCTTTTCTTTATATGTGAAAGTATAATGATTAGATCTACCATGATGTTCAGTATATCTATCATATTGCCAAGGTCTACCTAATAACAATGAGCATGCTTGCATAGGTACGACATCGCAATCAACATAATCATGATATGATCCAATAGAAAAATGTACGCGCACAAGTTTAGTCACCTTCAACATACCACAAGAATTCAGCCATTGAATGTAGTAAGGATGAGGGTGTTGAGTTGTGGTCAAGCCAAGCTTCTCGACCATGTCTGTGCTAGCAAGATTGTTGCAACTTCCGCCATCGATGATGACTTTACAGGATCGTTCCTTGATGACGAACTTTGATTGAAATAAGGTGTGACGTTGATTTTATTCAGCAAGCTCCATTTCAGAACTTAGCACACGCTGGACAACTAAACTTTGGTACATGCTAGCTGCCTCATGGCTTATATGTTCTTCCTCAGTGTCATCACCTGTATTGTTAGTTGCAACCAAAACATGTTCTTCCTCAATATCGCTAGCAGAAGTGTACTCACCATTGTCCTTGATAAGTAAAGCTCGCTGACTTGGACAATCGCGCATCAAGTGCCCAAATCCTTTGCAACAGTGACATTGTACATCTCTAGATCGCCCTGTAGAAGCAACAGAAGAAGCACTTTTTGTAGGGACTTGTACCTTTGCAGAGTTGCTTGCCTCAGGGACATGCGCAGGAGTGGAAGGAGCAACAGGGGGCGCACGACTTGAGGAGGGTACCACGTGTTGTTGCTGGCTTGGCCGACCTGCAAAAGATCCTCCAAAATTGCCCCTAGGGCGAGATTGTCGACCCTGCACTTCTCTTTCAGCTTTGCAAGCAAGATGGAATAAACAAGTGATAGAATTATATTCTTTATAATCAAGTATATCTTGAATTTCTCGGTTTAAACCTCCCAAAAATCTAGCCATCTTAGCATCTTCAGTTTCATCTAAACCACAACGCAATAAACCAGTTTGCAATTCTTGATAATAATCCTCTACAGAACTACTACCTTGTCTTAAGCGTTGTAATTTATTAAGCAAATCACGTGAATAATATGAAGGTACAAATCTATGTCTCATTGCTCTCTTCAAAGCATTCCATGTCCTAGGTATGTCCTGATGAGTACGACCGTATTCACTCCACCAAATTGATGCAAAATCAGAAAACTCACTAGTAGCAGCCCTAACTTTCGTATCTTCAGGGAATTCATGACAAGAAAATTTTTGTTCTACTGTAAGCTCCCACGTGAGATAAGCATCAGGATCATATTTTCCAGCAAAAGATGGCATAGTGAATTTAATTTTACCAACTGCATTATTATGGTCACGTACCTCACGATGATTTCTTCCCATACCTTGACGATTGTGATGAAGCCGACGATGGTTGCGATCATTGTGAACATTGATTCCATCTATTTCCGTATCAGCTGTGTAGTTGTTCATTTCTTCTTCTTCCACTTCATCGGCCCAAGAGCGAGAGTGAGCAACGGATGGAGTACGGCGCGGTTGTGCAACACCAACAGCAGCGGGGGCGGCAACAGTAGGGGAAGCTCTCTCTAGCTGCTCCACACGTGTAGCAATCGCAGCAAGATCGTTATTGGTGCGATCTAGAACTCTCTCAATGCACTCCGAATGTTGACTCAACAAGCGTGAAAAGTGCTACATGATGTCTTTCGTGCGAGGCGTGAGAGGTGCATCTTCCTCAACATTGGGCCTGCTATTCTCCCCTTGTGACCCTGAACCTGCCATCGTTAGTAGAAAACAAAGAACAGATCACAGTGTATATGTCCCTAGGACTACTAGGTTCTGGAGTTTCACAAGTCACTCACACTCAAGTTTATACCCAGTTCTTACAAGTTCTTACCAATGCAGCAAAGAAGTGGTACAACCGGTGGCTGGTTCGTGATACTCTCACTTGCGATCAGACCAACGATTGCGACGAACGACACCTGCTGAGTAAGTAGGGAGTGGAGCTCGGAAGGCTAGTATGTAGCAAAGGAATAGCAATTATTCAATTCAGTATACAAAGTTGAAAAGCAGTTCAAGGTACTAGTCACAAGTGCTGGTCCTAGTCTAAATTAAGTCTAGCTAGAGCAACTCGCAAGAACGACTAGTCATAACAACGGAAAGCTAGCACCAGAACTATCAATGCCAACGTGCAAAGGATGAACTATGCTAAACTGAACAAGTAAAACTGTCAAGAAAGGAGATAGCTCTGAATTTTTTCTTCTTCTTGTTCTCTTTTTTTTCTCTCTCTCTGTCTTTCTTTTACCTCCGAAGCTACTGAGAATCGGTTCTTTTATCTCGGCTGCTACAGTAACCAAATCACTGTAGCACGCACAGGCCGGACCTACTCTTTTTGGGTTGCTACAGTACCAATTTCCTACTGTAGTAATGCGCAGCCCGATTTTGTTAGCTCTTTTTTTTCTTTCTTCTTTTTTTTCTCTCTTTCTTTTCTTTTTTTTCCACCCTAGAAACCTCCTGAAACCTGAAACAAACTTTTTCGGCTGCTACTGTATCGGCCTTTTACTGTAGCAAGACACAAGCCGAATTCCAGCCGCGTCGGCAACTTAGTGGGGCCCTTTTTCCCGATCACATAAGAGCTGCTTTTTTCGTAGCACCCCGCAAACTGAATTTTCTTTTTGCTCACATCGGCACGACCGAACCGATCCGGACTCAGTGATCTCGGGACTAGATGGACTTGCGTGGGAAACGACGCGAGGACTGCGTACGTGAGCGGAAAGAACCAACGAGGCAGCAGCAATTTGTGGAGCTCGAAAAACGAGATAGGATTTTGGCTGCCGAATCGGTAGTGCAAGATTTTGATGGCGAGGTTAGCAATTGGTGGAACAGAAAGATGATGCGGATGGCTGCTGTGGCCGCGACAAGGTGGAAAACAAAACTAGACGACTCACAAGTGACTCTAAACTTAACCAATCTAGACAGAAAACTAGCACAAGACACGACGATGCAATCTACAATTCAAAGATGCAGAAACTGAAAAGAACAATGCGAGACACAAATTGGCTTGGATAATGAACTAACCCTAATTTTTTGTGTGATTTTTGTGGCTTCTTGGATCAGAGGAAAAAATCTCACCGATGAATCAGAGCTCGATACCACCCGATGAACCCAAGGTCCTATTGTTGGTCCGATATTTCGATGAGAACGATAAATCCAGAGGTGTCGCCAACTCTCACGATCCGGCTATGAACACGCAAGGCTCAAACCACGCAATCGCTGAATCGATTGATAAGTCGTTATCAACCGTACGAATACCCGCTGACGACCACGAAGGTCGATTCTGCATACACCAAGAAGCACGCAAGAACAAGATAATAAGCAATCTGAAATTGCAAATAGGATTGAAATATTTAATTGAGTTGGGATTCTGAAGCGGTATTATAGTTGGTCTAGTCGACACAAGCCAATACACGAAGTTGTTATGAAGCTAACTTTTAACTAAACAAAATCTAAGAAAACTAGAGAGGGTGCAGCCTCCTTAAATAGGGAACGAGGAGCCACAAATCTAAAGGAACTAGTGGGGAGGGACTAAACTCGTGGGTTACTGTTAATGTAAACAGTACCCAAACCTCTAGGTGGGCCGCCGGCATATGGGCCAAGTTGAGTTCGATTACAAGGCCCAGATTGGTCCAAACAGGTGATATGACGCCTTCTTTAGATGATTGCGATCAATACAGAAGGAATTTGAAGATGATGCCGGATCCGTTGAAAAGAGGACGAAATAAGCTTTCAATCAAGTACTCGTGGACCTCCAACGGACTCTGTATGTGAAAGTTATGCCCATTTGAAGTTGGTGCTGTCAGGCTGATTCCGAACTGATCTGACCAAAACGTATCCAGCTTGGCACATGCAGTAGCACCATGGCTTGCAAACATATTATTATGGCATGTAGACGTAGCACCATGGCATGTAGACGTAGCTCGATCCAATTGTGATACGGGGGAGGCCCGATCTTCTCAGTGAGGAACCGTGGATAGTTGATGCGAAATAGACGATGTCGCTAGCTGAACACTCGCGCCAATGCACGAACCCTCAACTCTTCGAATACGCCAAAACACACCGGGTAGTTGTTCGTCGCGAAACCACGAACGCATTTAACGCCAAGTCCCCAATTCGAATAGAACGACGGCTTGACCTGAGTTGCGAACAAACAATGGATCGCCTAATTCTCTCTCAAAGTCCTCGCATGAACTCGTGTCGAAAGAACAAGCAATAGCTATGTTTCAATCTTATGCATAAACTGGTCTACCCCTATGGTGCGGCCATGGGGGTTTATATAGCCTCCCACGCAGCACAAAACTCGATGAACAGTAATCGAGTGCTACTGAGAATCCGAGTCCGACACTCGCTCATCGCTCTGATCCGAGTTCGACATCGTTCACGTGAACAGTAAATCTGATTCAAAAACGTCCTACTTTAATTTGGAAATTTAAACTAGTCTCCTCTCGGTTTCCCTTGTATTGTGAGCTTTCCTTCTTAGCTTGCGAATTTGTTCGATGCACTTGATGCTTCTTTTATGCCAATGTAACCCTTGTTGCCATGTCACCATATGTCTTTCTTGACCGCCCGCATGTGCTAGGCTTTTATCCCGAGAGCACGTTCCCTCGTTGGCCACATGGGTTTCTTCTCCTTGTTGGCCGCATGTGTTTCTCCTCCATGAATTTGTTCCGGCCTCCCTCTCCTCCTCTCGGTTCCAAAGTCTTTAAATTTGTCAAACCTGAGAATGCACCAAGTATTGCTTTAGGTAGTAACCAATTCTCATTGGCAACAAAAGGAAATTCATTAAGAAACAAATGCACCTGTTGTTTGAGAAGTTTAGCTCCTACTTCACGAATAACCTCATAAGTAGTAGGGATATCCTCATCATCCTCCCTTTCTTCAAAAAAAGCCGTCCTCGGCTTTTGATAGCCTGAAGATGTGCTAGACAAAAAATACAACGTATATGCATGGTATATATATTTGTCATCCAAACTCCTTTCGCTTAGCACATGATGATTTCTTTGAAAGTGTAATAAACAAAAAGAACAACGTATATACGTGGTATATGTATGCATCAATTGTTGTGACATTCTCGTTGTTGCGCACAAAATAATTAGGATCATAGCAGCCATAGGATGTATTTGATATATACATTGCGATACTTTCAGCCACATCATTCTCCCTCCCATGAGAAAAAATCGTCCTCGACTTTGGTAAGTACATGGACAAGATATAAGAGGGACCCACTAGATCAAGTTGTTCAAATATTGGAGAGAAAAATTTTAGTTTCTTCCATGCTTCAACTCGACTACGTTGTTTACATGTATAGGAGAAACAAGTAGGCATCATATTGCGTTCTAAACAATAGGCACTTGTATTAAAATCCATCTCAAAATGATCATGATATTTCTCAATAGATGGTTTGCGCAAAACATGCAAGTTTAAATCAGCAAGATTATCACAGTAATGCATATTCGATAAACATAGAACTTGTCATCTACACCATAATCTCCAATCAAATTGAATGTATATGTGTAGGCATAAGTACTAACGAGTGATTTTAAACATGAAACTTTAGCAAGATTCTCAATCACACTAGATAGCTCTCTATGAACATCGAACATGATATAGTATAAAAGATCATCAAAAGATATTTTAGTAAGAACGCCCTTATGGGTAATCAATTCCACATTATGTAAATTGAGCGTACAAATTTCAGAACATGGAATATTCAAAGGAACACTAGAGATCGAACTCAGACGTACATCTTCTTGATGAGTATGCAATTCAACACCATTATCAAGTTACCTTTACCATCCTCCTCGGTTGTTGTAGGTGTTGTAGATATCAAATCATCATCATGAAACCATTGGATCGCAAGCACTCTATCCCCACCGTGGTTATCTCCTCGTCTTTCACGCCCAACGTTGCGGTTGTTCAACTTTGAACTCATTTTCTTTAATATCAACCTGCACAATGTGAGAAACAACACTAGAAGTAGAAAATAAATCGTGAATTTCAGTAGTAACCTCACTTTGACTATCATCTACTTCTCTCTTTCTGTTGGTGCATCTTTCTCACACTCAATAGAGATGCTCTCAACCTCACATATGGTGGAATCACACACTCACTCTCTTTATCATTCTCACTCAATTTGGCTATGTGGCACTCATTCTCATATGGGTTTGGATACATCCCGCCCCCAAAGATTGTGGGTCGCAATTGAGCAATTACCAAGAACCACAAACTCTTCATGAAGCAATGGGGCAGCACTACACTAAACATGTACCGAAGGGAATGTCCCATGCTCATATCGCCTTCACATGTGATATACTAGCGGCATTTAAACCTTTTCGTGGACAAGTCAACTTGTCAAGTAGAGAACGCTTGTAGTGGCGAGGTACAAAATGTGCCCGGAAATGCTGCTTCATCTGCTCCCACGTGATAATCGGCAATTAATGGCGCTCCATACGCTTACGAATAAACTGCTCCCACCAATGTGTGGTATAATCAGCCAAGCCACTAGACGCAAGTAAGAGCTTCCTCTCATTGGTATAGTTGTGCATCCGAAATAGAGTATCAATTTCTAGCTCCCAAGTGAGATATTCTTGTACATCTGTAAGACCAGAAAATATAGGGATAGAAAATTTGGGCTTATCGTGAAAATCCTTACGATGCACGTTTGGTTGATTGAACATGGCGTGCAGCTCCAAGAAGTTGTTGTTGCTGTCCGCACGTAGTTGCGTAACCTCCTCTCCGAGGTTGTTCAATCCATCCGAACGGACCGAGCTCATCGCGCACACCATTATCACGATCATGAAGTTGCTTTTGTAGCGCCCCACACAACCGTGTATACTCGCCCACGAATCGGTGGATTCTCTTGATGACCGACATGGATACAACTCACAAATAGCAAACGAAATTATATCCGGGTTAGTAAAAAAACTTGCTCTCACGCCGCAACTCACCATCCCGAACACAAGACAAGCTTACTGCTCCAAAGTGAATCAAGGACGGCAAATCGACAGCCAGACAATGAGCGACCTTAACTGTAATGTATGAGCGTAACTAAGAGCAAGGGAGTACACAAACGGGTGTAGGTGGAGCTCGGACGGTATGTGTATATCCTATGCAATCTGATATTCAAGGTATTGTAAAGCTAAGTAATGATCCAAGCTAGAGTATTTTGCCTATGTGCTGATCCAAAAGGTTTAGCGAAGTGTATGGACGCACAAACAAAGATAAATGTGACTTAATGCAAACAAAGGAATGAGCTAGTGAGAGACAAACTGAAATTGAGATGAAAACTAGCTCGTTTTTGCACCAAGTACTATGAGAGACGCTAGCCAATTGCAAAGATATCAATGTTAGGGCACAAGATTGCTCAAATAGATTAAATACACAATCTGAAATTATGGACTAAGGTTTACTCTTCCCAATTTCGCCAGCCCTTTTGTTTGTTTTTTTCTCAAAACGCATGAACAAAGCTCTTCGCCTTCGGCTATTAAGGAAACCGAAGGAAAAAATTTGGTACTGGTATTTGCGGGTTTGATCTTTTGTTTTTTTAATACCTTTTCAAGTCGTGGCTTTTTCTTGTAACCGGCTGCCTTTTCCTCTTTTCTTATTGCAATGGCCGAAATAGGGTTTGCTCCCCTCTTGATTGCACAAGTCTCACAATTCAACAACGTGTAAATAAACCAAAGAACAGCCCTAGTGCAATGTACAAAAGCTAGTCTCAAGGATGAAAGGATATAAGTGAAGCTCAAGAAACCCAAAGTGTTTCGGTCAGCTATCTCTTTTTGGGTGCTAATTGAGGAGTTCAATCAGCAATTTGGTACGGTTTATGTGAACACAACGATTAAGCAACGGAAAAAGGAACACATGGATCAGCACTAAAAACAAAAACTCTAATGGATGAAAACATAACTAAACGCACAAGAAATAACAGATTGAACTACGGTTTTGGTATTGCAATTTTCGGTTTATTGGACGATAGGATGGAAAACGAATCTAACTACGGGTAAAGAAATTCTCACTGAGTAAACCTAGACTCTGTGATGAGGGCATCCCTAACACTTATACATCTTTCCCTATTGGTGGTCATACACATACTGAGGTGGACGCCATACGTGACGCTACAAATAATTCAAAGCTGTAGTGCATATTGGTCCACCGCGAGAGCAAGAGCTAAACTTCTAAATCAACAGGTGCTTTTGTTTCTTAATGAATCTTCTATTGTCATTGATGAGAATTGGGTATTACCTCATGCAAATGTTTTGTGCATTCTCAGGTTTGAACATTGTGAAGCCTTTGGAACCAAGAGGGAGGCCGGAGTCAAAGCAATGGAGGAGAAGCTCACGTGGGTCAACCAAGGGGATAAAAGCCCAAGAATTCAAGCCCAATTCGGATCTTCCACAAGTGCAACCGAAATTAATCTCGGAATCAACTCAGAATTCAATTCGGATTCGGTTTGGGACAGCCCAACAGGGCTGTAATAAAAAGGCCATAACTTTTGCATACGGAGTCCGATTGGGGTGTTCTTGGACTTGTTTGAAAGCTTATTCTAAGGCCCACACAATGGTTTTGGCCCCAGCTTCATAAGACTTACGGTCGTGCTGCTATGGCCGATACAATGTGACGGACTTAAGTTAGGTTTTCCTTTTTGTGTGTTTTAAGGACTTAGCCGAGTTAGAGTTTGATTCGGCATGTGTGGCCGGCCCTAGGCCATGCGTGAGTCGTGGAGGGCGCCTTAAATACCCTTGCCCCTCCCTTGTATCCATTAGACCAGTTTATTCATAAGATTGAAACATAGCTATTGCTTGTTCTTTCGACCCGAGTTCATGCGAGGACTTTGAGAGAGGACTAGGCGATCCAATTGTTCGCTCGCAATTCAAGGTCAAGCCGCCGCTCCATTGGGAATCGGGGACTTGGCGTTCGCTGTTCGTGGTCTCGCGACGAACAACTACCGGTGTGTTGTGGGCGTATTCAAGAGTTGAGGGTTCGTGCATTGGCGCGAGTGTTCAGCTAGCGACATCGTCTACTTCGCATCAACTATCCACGGTTTCTCACTGAGAAGATCGGGCCTCCCCCGTATCATGTGGTATCAGAGCCAGGTTTACTCGGTGAGAACTTCTTTACCCGTAGTTAGATTCGTTTTCTTTCCTATCGTATAATAAACCAAAAATTGCAGTACCAAAACCGTAGTTTAATATGTTATTTCTTGTGCGTTTAGTTAAGTTTTCGTCCATTAGAGTTTTGTTTTAGTGCTGATCCTTGTGTTTCCATTGCGTAGCTTAATCTTTATCAAAAAAAATTGTTGATTGAACTCCCTCGATTAGCACCCAAAAACCATCATCTGATCTGTCCGTGCGCTGTCTTGCCAAGACAATCCGAGACGGTGTTGTTTCCTTATCCGAACTCCTTGGTGGGACTAGAGTCCTAATCAACCTCTAGCTCAAATACAATCCGAGTCCAATTGCTCCATCTTGAGTTTCGCCACTACATCATAGCCAACGAACCACATTTGGTGTCCTTTATATCCTTTCATCTTGAGACTAGCTATTGATATTGCACCTAAGGCTGCTCATTCAAGCTGATTACACGCTGTTGCTTTGTGTGGGTTGCAGATTCCACGGGAGCAAAGCAGAGGAAAAGAAGGAAAAGGCCGCGATATAGAAAGAGCCGCGGCATAAAAAAATAAACGATAACTTTTGCATACGACCTCGATTGAGCGTTTCTTGATCCGTTGGAAAGGAAACGGAAAATAGAGCCAAAAAGAAGTCTGGGAAATCGGGGTTTTACATCCGTAAGCCACCAGCACACGCAGTGGAAAACTTCGACCCCAAAAGGTCGTTTAGGGCCTCAAACGGGCGCAAACCGAGAAAATTCCGCTTCTCGATTTCGCTCAAAATTGATAGAGCCCTCTGCAGTGATTCTAAGGTACCCCGTGAAGACGGCATCCCTTTTCGAGTTGATCCGCACATACTTTTAGCTACTACAGTACCGGGTCATCTTTTTAGCTTGTGTTTTTCAATTTTGATTGAGCAATCTTGTGCCCTAATATTTTCCTTTGCAATTGGCTAGCGTCTATCCTCGATTGGTGCAAAACGAGCTGGTTTCATCTCTTTTTCGCTTGCTAGCCCAGTCCTTTGTTTGCATTAAGTCTCATTTATCTTTGCGTGTGCGCTCATACACTTCGCTAAACTCGTTGGATCACACATAGGCAAAATACTCTAGCTTGGATCATTACTTAGCTTTACAATACCTTGAATATCAGATTACATAGGATATACACATACTGTCCAAGCTCCACCTACACCCGCTTGTGTACTCCCTTGCTCTTGGTTACGCTCCTACATTACCGGTTAAGGTCGTTCGTCACAACCGCTCGCTTTGCCGCCCTGATTCACTTTGGAACGGTAAGTTTGTCTTATTTTCGTGACAGTGAGTTGCGAGCGTAGTAGCGAGAGCTTTTGTTTTACTAACCCGATATAACCTCGTTTCTTGTTTGTGAGTTGTTGCTATGTCGTCACGAGGAGGATCCACCTAATCCGAGGCGCGGTTACGTGGGACAGAGTACACTCGGTTGCGCGAGATGCTACAAAAACAACTTCAAGATGGTGACAATGGCGTGCGCGATGAACTCGGGAAGTTCGATCGATCGAACACCCTCGGGAGGAGGTCACACATTGCGCACGCCATCAACAATAACTCTCCCGAGCTACGCGCCATGTTCGCCAACACACCCACGTGGGGTGCGCAAGCCGATGACACGAGTGCACGGCCCTCGGCCGTTTTGCACAATGAGACCGAGGATGAGCGTGCTATTCGTGTGGATGGGGAGCGACGACAGCGGCAGGCGCGTCGCATGGCGTTGCCGCCAAACGTCGGGATGGCAGCCGCGGTATGCCCTCAGGCACATGGGCGTGGCCGAGGCAACGGCGGCCACGGTGGAGGCGCACCACAGGGTGTCCATGGAGGAGGTGTGCATCGTGCACCTCGTAGCATGGCTGATGAGGCCGAGCAATGGGATGACGATTTCCCCGTCGACGACTACGATGACCGACAGTGCCGCCATCGCAACAATGTGCAGCGTCGACACGGCGACGCCGACGATTTTGTCGCTAAGCCCAAATTTACGCTTCCTATATTTTCAGGTGGTACGGATGTGGAGCAATACTCACTTGGAAGTCGAAGGTGGATAAGTTGTTTGAATGAACAACTATTCCAATGAGAAGAAGTCGTTGCTTGCTTCCAATGGCTTGGATGATTATGCTACACATTGGTGGGAGCAGTTCATTAAATAGCGCATGGAGCGCCATGAGTTGCCGATTATCACCGGGAGCAGATGAATCAAGATTTGCGGGCACGCTTTGTACCCGCCACTACAAGCGCCACTATTTGAGAAGTTGATGTGGTCGCGACAAGGTATGAGATCAATTGATGAATATCATAAGGACATTGAGACTATCATGATACATGCGGATGTCCGCGAGAATGAAGAACAGACCATGGCGAGATTTCTAGCCGGCATGAATCAGCCGCAGCGCATTGTCAATCACCATCCCTATAATCATATGATTGAGTTGCTGCACCAAGCACGAAGCCGGCGACAAGTGATCGAAGATGCACGTTCGTCGCCGTTCCGATCCTTGGCCAGTCCAGACAGCCATATAACAACAGCCAGCCAAACAGAGCACTCCTCCGCCGAAGCAATTCGGCAATGCGTAGTTCGCCAGTAAGAAGCCGAGAGTACACGGCACCGGCCGCGTCGACTGCGGCGCCGCATTGCGCTAGTGCGACCTCGTCTATGGGGTCAACAGACGCTCACGTAACATCATTTGCCACAAGTGCAAGGGTGTTGGCCATTTCGAGGATCGCCAAATGTCGTAACTATGCTTATCACCGAGGATGGCGGTTATGTTTCACTAGTGATGACGAGTCGCCGATGCGCAACCAGCCTTGCACATCGATGACATAGAACAATGTGAGTGTGATCTCGAGTTTCCTAACATCGAGCAAGATTCCATTGTTTGCACGCCCAAGGTGCTTAGTGTGATGCCATCGCCGTCACTCGAGCAGTGGTGCAATTTGTTTCGCACTTGGCGAAGCTTGATAAGGGTAAGGTCGCAAAGTGATCATTGATGGCGGAAGTTGTCACAATTTTGCTAGCAAGGATATGTGTCATAAGTTGGGTTTGAAGTACTTGCGCATCCACGTCCTTATCATGTGCAATGGTTGAGCGACAAAGAGGAAGTGAAGGTGAACTATATGGTGCGAGTGACGTTTTTATTGGGAAGTACACGACACGTGGACTGCGATGTTGTGCCTATGACGGTGTGTCACTTGCTCTTGGGACGCCATGGCAATCGATCGCTCTGCTGTTCATGATGGGCGTATAAATCGCTACACATTTCGATGGAATAATATGGATATCATCTTGAAGTCCCTTACACCATAGCAGTTGTGAATTCTTCAATGCGAGAAAATTGAGATACACGTTGAGACCGCCAAAGAGTGAGAGAAGAATTTAGTGATGTTAGCCACCAAATCGAAATGAGAGAATTCAGTGAAGATCCCAATTTGTGCACTTTGTACTATTGTACAAAGACGCCTTGCTTCGACTAACGACTTGTCTTCTCTTCCTAGTGGTGTTGCTTGTGTTTTGCGGGACTTTGACGTCTTTCCAAACGAGTACCGGTGGGCTACCACCATTCGTGGGATAGAACATAAGATCGACTTGATTCCAGGGGCGCCGCTGCCGAGCCGACCATCGCATCGCATCAATCGAGGAAACAAAGGAAATTGAAACAAGTACAAGAGCTTCTCTCCAAAGGGTATGTGCGCGAAAGCTTAAGCCCTGTGCTGTTCTGCTATTTTAGTTCGTAAGAAGGATGGTTCATGGCATATGCGCAGATTGTCGAGCGATTAATAATATCACAATTGATATCGTCATCCTATACCTCGCTTAGATGATATGCTAGACGAATTGAGTGGTGCTGTTATTTTTCTAAGATAGATTTGTGCAGTTGGTTACCATCAAATTAGGATGCATGAAGGGGATGAGTGGAAAACAGCATTTAAAACAAAATTTGGGTTGTATGAGTGGTTAGTCATGCCTTTTGGTTTAACTAACGCACCTAGTACATTCATGCGCTTAATGAATCATGTTTTAAGGCATTTGATTGGTAAATTTGTGGTTGTGTACTTTGATAATATTCCGATTTGATGCATGTCGAATCTGAACACATAGACCATCTTAGACAAGTTCTACAAGTTTTGCGTGAGGCTAGGTTATTCGGCAACTTAGAAGTGTACCTTTTGCAAAGATCGTGTCATCTTTTTGGGCTATGTTGTTTACGCACGAGGAGTTGAAGTAGATGAGTCTAAAATTGAAGCGATTAACAATTGGCCAACTCGTGAATGTAAGTCGAGTTAGAGTTATGGCCTCGCTGGTTTTTATCGGCGCTTTGTGAAGGATTTTAGCACCATAGCTGCCCCTTTGAATGAACTTACTAAAAGGGTATTGAATTTGTGTGGGGGTAGCGCAAGACAATGCTTTTCTTGAACTTAAGAAACGCTGATTGAAGTAACGCAGTTGCTTGTTTTACTGATTTCACTAAAAATTTTGAAATTGAGTGTGATGCTAGTGGATTGGGTATTGGCGGTGTTTTAATGCAAGAGGGTAGACGGCAGCTTATTTTAGTGAGAAATGAATTGTGCTCAATTGAATTATCGGTCTATGACAAAGAACTTTATGCTTTAGTGCGTGCGTTAGAAACTTGGCAACACTATTTATGGCCTAAAGAGTTTATTATTCATTCGATCATGAGGCATTAAAGTATTTAAAGGGCCAAACAAACTGAAGCAGTAGACATGCCAAATGGGCCGAATTCATTGAGTACCACATTTTCATTTCCTTCTTATATTTTACAATGTAAGGAAACGACTCAATGAATTCACCCATTTGGTATGTCTACGGTTCAGTTTGCTTGGCCCTTTAAATACTTTAATGCCTCATGATCGTAATGAATAATGAACTCTTTAGGCCATAAATAGTGTTGCCAAGTTTCTAACGCACGCACTAACGCATAAAGCTCTTTGTCATAGACCTGATAATTCAATTGAGCACCATTCAGTTTCTCACTAAAATAAGCTACCGGACTACCCTCTGCATTAAAACACCGTCAATACCCAATCCACTAGCATCACACTCAATTTCAAAAATTTTAGTGAAATCGTAAAACAAGCAACGGTGCTTTAGTCAAGCGCTTAAGTTCAGCAAAGCCTTGTCTTGCGCTACCCCACACAAATTCAACACCCTTTTAGTAAGTTCATTCAAAGGGCAGCGACGGTGCTAAAATCCTTCACAAAGCGCCGATAAAAACCAGCGAGACCATGAAAGCTTCTAATCGACTTACGCTCACGTGAGTTGGCCAATTTTAATCGGTTCAATTTAGACTCATCTACTTCAACTCCTCGTGCGTAAACAACATAGCCCAAAAAGATGACGCGATCTTTGCAAAAGTGCACTTCTAAGTTCCCAAATAACTGGCCTCACGCAAAACTTGCGTAACTTGTCGAAGATGGTCTATGTGTTCAGATTCAATGCGATCAGTAAATCGAATATCATCAAAGTACACAACCACAAATTTACCAAACAAATGCCTTAAAACATGATTCATTGCGCATGAAAGTACTAGGTGCATTAGTTAAACCAAAAGGCATGACTAACCACTCATACAACCCAAATTTTGTTTTAAATGCTGTTTTCCACTCATCCCCTTCATGCATCCTAATTTGGTAGTAACCATGCGCAAATCTATCTTAGAGAAAATAACACACCACTCAATTCGCCTAGCATATCATCTAAGCGAGGTATAGGATGACGATATCGAATTGTGATATTATTAATCGCCGACAATCCACGCACATACGCCATGAACCATCTTTCTTAGGAACTAAAATAACAGAACAAGACAAGGGCTTAAGCTTTCACGCACATACCCTTTGGAGAGAAGCTCTTGTACTTGTTTCAATTTCTTTGTTTCCTCGGGATTGGTGCGGTACGGTGGTCGGTTCGCAACGACGCCCCGGAATCAAGTCGATCTTATGTTCTATCCCACGGATTGGTGGTAGCCCACCGGTACTCTACCGAAAGACGTCATTGAAGTCCCGCAAAACACAAGCAACACCACTAGAAGAGAAGACAAGTCGTTAGTTAGCAAGCGTCTTTGTACAACAAGACAAAGTGCACCAAATTGGGATCTTCGCTGAATTCTCTCATCTCTCGATTTGGTGGCTAACATCACTAAATTCTCTTCTCGCTTTTGGTAGTCTCAACGTGCATCTCAATTTTCTGCATTGAAGAATTCACAACTGCTATGCGTGTAAGCTTGCTTCAAGATGATATCCATATTGTTCTATCGAATGTGTAGCATTTGTACACCCATCGTGAACACGAGCGTCATATTGCCATGGCGTCCCAAGAGCAAGTGACACACCGCCATAGGCACTACATCGCAGTCCACGATGTCGGTGTACTTCCCAATAGAAAACGCCACACGCACCATATAGTTCACCTTCACTTCCTCTTTGTCGCTCAACCATTGCACATGATAAGGACGTGGATGCGCAAGTACTTCAAACCCAACTTATGACACATATCTCATCGCCAAATTGTGACAACTCCCACCATCAATAATCACTTTGCACACCTTACCCTTATCAAGTTTTGCCCAAGTTCGAAATAAATTGCACGCCGCCGAGTGACGGTGATGGCATCACACTAAGCACCTTGGGTGTGCAAACAATAGAATCTTGCCAGCTGTTAGGGAACTCGTGATCGCACTCACATTGCTCTATGTCATCGGTGTGCAAGACTCGGCCGCATCATCGCGACTCATCATCACTAGTCAAACATAACCGCCATCTTCGTGATAAGCATAGTTCGACATTTGGGCGATCCCTCCAAATGGCCAACACCCTGCACTTGTGGCACATGATGTCACGTGAACGCCCCGTTGACCCCATAGACGAGGTCGCACTAGCAAGCGGCGCCGCAGTCGACGCACCGCTGATGGTGTACTCTCGGCTTCTTACTGCGAACTACGCATTGCCGAATTGCTTCCGCCGCAGGAGTGCTCTGTTTTACCGCCGCTGTTATATGGCCGTCCCGGATCGGGTCAAGGACGTGAACGGCAGCAACCGCATCTTCGATCACTTGTCGCCGCCGCGTGCTTGGTGCAGCAACTCAATCATATCATTATAGGCATAGTGATTGACAATGCGCTTGACAAAGATGATTCATGCCGCCAGAAATCTCGCCATGGTCTCGTTTCTTCATTCTCGCGACATCCGCATGTATCATGATAGTCTCAATGTCCTTATGATATTCATCAATTGATCTCATACCTTGTCGCAGCCCTGTCAACTTCTCAAATAGTGAACGCTTGTAGTGGCGAGGTACAAAGCGTGCCCGCAAATGCTGCTTCATCTGCTCCGAGGTGATAATCGGCAACTCATGACGCTCCATGCGCTTACGGATGAACTGCTCCCACCAATGTGTGGCATAATCATCCAAGCCATTGGACGCAAACAACAGCTTCTTCTCATTGGAATAGTTGTTCATCCGAAACAACTTATCAACTTCGGCTCCCAAGTGAGGTATTGTTCGACATCTGTACCACTTGAAAATATAGGAGAGTAAATTTGGGCTTAGCGACAAAATCTCGTCGCCGTGTCGAGGACGCCGACGTTGTTGCGGTGGCGCTGCCGGGTCATCGCCATCGACGGAAATCGCCATCCCATTGCTCGACCTCATCAACCAGCTACGCAGGTGCACGATGCACACCTCCGTGGACACCGCCGCCGTTGCCTCGCCACGCCCATGTGCTCGAGGCGTGCCGCGGCGCCATCCCGACGCTTGGCGGCACCGCCATGCGGCGCGCTGCGTGGCGTCGCTCCTCATCCACATGAATAGCACGCTCCTCCTGGTCTCATTGAGCAAAACGCCGGGGACCGTGCACACTTGTGTCATCGACTTGCGCAGCCCTTCACGCAGATTGTGTTGTGCGAACATGGCGTAGCTCTCGGAAGTTATTGTTGATGGTCGTGCGCAATTGTGTGACCTCCTCCCGAGAGTGTTGATCCACCAACTTCCCGAGCTCATCGCACACGCCATTGTCACCATCATGAAGTTGTTTTTGTAGCATCTCGCGCAACCGAGTGTACTCGCCCACGTAACGCGCCTCCGGATTAGGTGGATCCTCCTCGTGACTGACATGGCAATACTCACAAACAAGAAACGAGTTATATCCAGGTTAGTAAACAAAGCTCTCTACTACGCCGCAATCGACCGTCCCAAAACAAGGCAAGCTTACGGTTCCAACGTGAATCAAGGACGGTAAATCGGCGATTGTAGCCAGACAAATAACGACCTTAACCCGGTAATGTATGAGCGTAACCAAGAGCAAGGGAGTACACAAACGTATGTAGGTGGAGCTTGGACAGGTATGTGTATATCCTATGCAATATGATATTCAAGGTATTGTAAAGCTAAGTAATGATCCAAGCTAGAGTATTTTGCCTATGTGCTGATCCAAAAGGTTTAAGCGAAAGTGTATGAACGCACACGCAAAGATAAATGAGACTTAATGCAAACAAAGGAATGAGCTCAAACGGAAATAGAGATAAAACAAGCTCGTTTTGCACCAAGTACAAGGATAGACGCTAGCCAATTGCAACAAAATATACTAGGGCACAAGATTGCTCAAAGAAAATTGAAAAACACAAACTGAAACTATGACCCGGTACTGTAGCAGCCCAAATTAGGCGCGGATCAACTCGGAAAAGGATGCCGTCTTCACGGGAAACCTTAGAATCACTTGTAGAGGGTCTGTGTCAATTTTGAGCGAATTCTGAGAAACTTGAATTTTTCTCGGTTTGCGGGCCCGTTTTGAGGCCCTAAACGACCTTTTTTGGGGTCGAAGTTGCTGCGCGTGTGCCCGATGGCTTACGCGGATCTAAAATCCCCAGATTTTTGGCTCTATTTTCCCGTTTCCTTTCCAACGGATCAAGAAACGCTCCAATCGGAGGTCGTATGCAAAAGTTAGCTTTTTAATTTTTTTATGTGCGCTCTTTCTATATGCGTGTCTTTTGCTCTTCATTCTCTCTTCTTTCAAAGGTCAAATGTATTTTGTGCTACTCTCGTGTTTGCGTAATGTCCACAATTCAGCAAAGTGTAAACAAAGTTCAAAGAGCAGCCCAACGCAATATCAATAGCTAGTCTCAAGATGAAAGGATATATAAAAGATACCAAATGTGGTTCAGCCGGTGATGATGTCGTGGCCGAAACACAAGATGGAGCAATTGGACTCGGATTGTGTTTGAGCTAGAGGTTGATACGGACGCTAGTCCCAACCAAGGAGTTCGGATAAGGAAACAACACTGTTTCGGATTACAGTTTTTGGGTGCTAATTGAGGGAGTTCAATCAGCAATTTTCGACAAAGATTAAGCTACGCAATGGAAACACAAGGATCAGCACTAAAACAAAACTCTAATGGATGAAAACTTAACTAAACGCACAAGAAATAACAGATTAAACTACGGTTTTGGTATTGCAATTTTCGGTTTATTGGACGATAGGAAAGAAAACGAATCTAACTACGGGTAAAGAAGTTCTCACCGAGTAAACCTAGAATCTGATACCACATGATACGGGGGAGGCCCGATCTTCTCAGTGAGGAACCGTGGATAGTTGATGCGAAGTAGACGATGTCGCTAGCTGAACACTCGCGCCAATGCACGAACCCTCAACTTTTCGAAAAACGCCCAAAACACACTGGGTAGTTGTTCGTCGCGAGACCACGAACGACGAACACCAAGTCCCCAATTCCCAATGGAACGACGGCTTGACCCTGGATTGCAGAACAAAACAATGGATCGCCTAATTCTCTCTCAAAGTCCTCGTATGAACTCTGGCGTCGAAAGAACAAGCGATAGCTATATTTCAATCTTATGCATAAATTGGTCTGATGGATACAAAGGAGGGGCAAAGGTACTTAAGGCGCCCTCCACGACTCACGCACGGCCTAGGGCCGGCTACACACGCCGAATCAAACTCTAATTTGGCTAAGACCCCCAAAAAAAACACACAAAAAGGAAAACCTAACTTAAATCCGTCACATTGTTTCGGTCATAGCGACGCGACCGTACGTCTTCTGAAGTTGGGGCCATACCCATTGTGTGGGCCTTGGAATAAGCTTTCAAACAAGTCCAAGAACACCCCAATCGGACTCAGTATGCAAAAGTTATGGCCTTTTATTACAGCCTGTTGGGCTGTCCCGAACCGAATCCGAATTGAATTCGAGTTGATTCGAGATGAATTTCGGTTGGGCTTGTGGAGGATCAGAATTGGGCTTGAATTCTTGGGCCTTTCTCCTCTTGGTTGACCCACGTGAGCTTCTCCTCCATTGCTTTGGCTCCGGCCTCCTCTCGGTTCCAAAGGCTTCACAATGTTCAAACTGAGAATGTACAAAACATTTGCATGAGGTAGTACCCAATTCTCATCAATGAAAATAGAAGATTCATTAAGAAACAAAAGCACTCGTTGATTTAGAAGTTTAGCTCTTGCTCTAGTCGGTGGACCAACATGCACTCGCACTTGTATTATTTGTAGCTTCACGATGGCGTCCATCTCGTATGTGCGTGACCACCAATAGGAAAGATGTATCAGTGTTAGGGATGCCCTCATCAGTAGCATCTCGCGCAACCGAGTGTACTCTGTCCACGTAACCGGCGCCTCCGGATTAGGTGGATCCTCCTCGTGACCTGACATGGCAACAGCTCACAAACAAGAAACGAAGTTATATCGGGTTAGTAAAACAAAGCTCTCTACTACGCAGAATCGATCGTCACGAAAACAAGGCAAGCTTACAGTTCCAACGTGAATCAAGGACGGTAAATCGACAGTTGTGACAGCGAACGACCTTAACCCGGTAATGTATGAGCGTAACCAAGAGCAAGGGAGTACACAAACGGGTGTAGGTGGAGCTTGGACAGGTATGTGTATATCCTATGCAATATGATATTCAAGGTATTGTAAAGCTAAGTAATGATCCAAGCTAGAGTATTTTGCCTATGTGCTGATCCAAAAGGTTTAAGCGAAAGTGTATGAACGCACACGCAAAGATAAATGAGACTTCATGCAAACAAAGGAATGAGCTCAAACGGAAATAGAGATAAAACAAGCTCGTTTTGCACCAAGTACAAGGATAGACGCTAGCCAATTGCAAAGGAATATACTAGGGCACAAGATTACGCAAAGAAAATTGAAAAACACAAGCCGAAACTATGACCCGGTACTGTAGCAGCCCAAATTAGGCGCGGATCAACTCGGAAAAGGATGTCGTCTTCACGGGGAACCTTAGAATCACTTGTAGAGGGGCTCTGTCAATTTTGAGCGAATTCTGAGAAACTTGAATTTTTCTCGGTTTTGAGACCCTAAACGATGTTTTTTGGGGTCGAAGTTTTCCGCGCATGTGCCTGGGTGCGTACGCGTAGATAAAACCCCCAGATTTCCCGGGCTCTATTTTTCTATTTCCTTTTCAACGGATCAAGAAACGCTCCAATCGGAGGTCGTATGCAAAAGTTAGCTTTTCGCTCACTATTTTTTTTTCTTTTTTTTTCCTTTTTTTTATGCCGTGGCTCTTTCTAAATGCGGCTGTCTGTTCCTTCTTTGCAGAGGCCGAAAGTGTTTTGCTCCCCGCAGAAGTACGCAACCCTCACAAATCAGCAAAATGTAATCAACTTCAATGAGCAGCCCTAGTTGCAATATCAAAAGCTAGTCTCAAGATAAAAGCATATAAGTGAAGCACAAAGACCAAAGTGGCACGGCCAATGAAGAAGTAGAGGGCCGAACTCCAGTGGACTCGGATAGGAACTTCCCAAGAGATGGACTCGGACTCTACTTCCCCAATGGAATTCGGAAGGGACACTTGGAGGACCGATTCGGATACCAAAACGAAGCTAGGGTTTCCAATCCACGCGGCCAAGCTGTCGACGGCGCACAGGTTGGCCGACCACAAGACGGTAGGCTAATGCGGATGTGAAATACTCTTTTTGGGTGCTAATTGAGGAGTTCAATCAACAATTTTTTTTAACAACGATTTAACAACACACAGATCAGCACTAAAACAAAACTCTAACGGATGAAAACTTAACTAAACGCACAAGAAATAACAGATTAAACTACGGTTTTGGTATTGCAATTTTCGGTTTACTGGACGATAGGAAAGAAAACGAATCTAACTACGGGTAAAGAAGTTCTCACCGAGTAAACATAGAATCTGATACCACATGATACGGGGGAGGCCCGATCTTCTCAGTGAGGAACCGTGGATAGTTGATGCGAAGTATACGATGTCGCTAGCCGAACACTCGCGCCAATGCACGAACCCTCAACTCTTTGGATCACGCCCAAACGCACCGGGTAATTGTTCGTCGCGAGACCACGAACGACGAACGCCAAGTCCCCGATTTCCAGTGGAACGACGGCTTGACCTTGAATCGCAGAATGAACCAATGGATCACCTAGTCCTCTCTCAAAGTCCTCGCATGAACACTGGTTTTAGAAAGAACAAACAATAGCTATGTTTCAATTCTTATGCATAAACTGGTCTTATGGATACAAAGGAGGGGCAAGGGTACTTAAGGCCCCCTCCACGACTCACGCGCGGCCAAGGGCTGGCTACACATGCCGAATCAAACTCCAATTTGGCTAAGACTCAAAAACACACAAAAAGGAAAACCTACCTTAAATCTGTCACATTGTTTTAGCCATAGCGGAGCGACCATACGTCTTCTGAAGCTGAGCCCATACTCATTGTGTGGGCTTTGGAATAAGCTTTCAAACAAGTCCAAGAACACCCCAATCGGACTCCGTATGTAAAAGTTATAGCCTTTTTATTACAGGTCTGTTGGGCTGTTCCGAACTGAATCCGAATTGAATTCTAAGTTGATTCCGAGATGAATTTCGGTTTGGCTTGTGGAAGATCCGAATTGGACTTGAATTCTTGGGCCTTTCTCCACTTGCTTGACCCACGTGAGCTTCTCCTCCATTGCTGTGGCTCCGGCCTCCCTCTCCTCCCTCTCGGTTCCAAAGGCTTCACTATGTTGAAACCTGAGAATGCATAAAACATTTGCATGAGGTAGTATCCAATTCTCATCAATAACAATAGAACATTCATTAAGAAACAAAATCACCTGTTGATTTAGAAGTTTAGCCCTTGCTCTAGTGAGTGGACCAATATGCACTTTTGTACTTGTATTATTTGTAGCTTCATTTATGGCGTCCATCTCAATATATGCATGACCACCAATAGGAAAAGATGTATAAGTGTTAGGGATTTCCTCATCATCCTCCCCCTCTTGAAAAGGCGTCGTCCTCGACGCTAGATCATCAACACCAAAGAAAGGTGATAAATCAGCGACATTAAACGTAGAGCTCACGTCATAGTCATCGCCAGAAAGCTCTATCTTGTAGGCATTGTCGTTGATCTTCGCAAGCACCTTGAAAGGCCCATCACCTCGCGGCAGCAATTTAGACTTGCGGCGTTCTGGGAAACAATCCTTGTGGTAGTGTACCCAAACCAAATGATGAGGGCATCCCTAACACTGATACATCTTTCCCTATTGGTGGTCACGCACATACTGAGATGGACGCCATAAGTGAAGCTACAAATAATACAAGTGCAGAAGTGCATGTTGGTCCACTGACTAGAGTAAGAGCTAAACTTCTAAATCAACAGGTGCTTTTGTTTCTTAATGAATCTTCTATTTTCATTGATGAGAATTGGGTACTACCTAATGCAAATATTATGTGCACTCTCAGGTTCGAACGTTGTGAAGCCTTTGGAACCGAGAGGGAGGAGAGGGAGGCCGGCGCCAAAGCAATGGAGGAGAAGCTCATGTGGGTCAACCAAGAGGAGAAAGGCCCAAGAATTCAAGCCCAATTCAGATCCTCCACAAGCCCAACCGAAATTCATCTCGGAATCAACTCAGAATTCAATTCGGATTCGGTTCGGGACAGCCCAACAGGGCTGTAATAAAAAGGTCATAACTTTTGCATACGGAGTCCGATTAGGGTGTTCTTGGACTTGTTTGAAAGCTTATTCCAAGGCCCACACAATGGGTATGGTCCCAACTTCAGAAGACGTACGGTCGCGCCGCTATGACCAAAACAATATGACGGATTTAAGTTAGGTTTTCCTTTTTGTGTGTTTTTTTGGGTCTTAGACGAATTAGAGTTTGATTCGGCGTGTGTAGCCGGCCCTAGGCCGTGCGTGAGTCGTGGAGGCCGCCTTAAGTACCCTTGCCCCTCCTTTGTATCCATTGGACCAGTTTATGCATGAGATTGAAACATAGCTATTGCTTGTTCTTTCGACTCCGAGTTCATGCGAGGACTTTGAGAGAATTAGGCGATCCATTGTTTTGTTACGCAATCCAGGTCAAGCCGTGCTCCATTGGGAATTGGGACTTGGCGTCGCTGCTCGTGGTCTCGCGACGAACAACTACCCGGTGTTTTGGGCGTATTCAAGAGTTGAGGTTTCGTGCATTGCGCGAGTGTTCAGCTAGCGACATCGCCTACTCGCATCAACTATCCACTGTTCCTCATCGAGAAGATCGCCACCCTCCCCGTATCACCAAAACACCGGTTGAAAATCATCTTCTTCCTTTTCTTGTTCGCCTTCTCAGCATAGGACTTGACCTTGTGCTCTATCTCTTCTTTTGTTTTTAGATGTAATTTCTTCACATATTCAGCTCGCTTGGACGCCTCCATATGAACATGGTGTTGACTTGGAAGTGGCAGCAAATCAAGCGGCGTAAAGGGTTTGAAGTCATAAACCACCTCAAAAGGACACAACTGCGTAGTGGAGTGCACGGCCCGATTATAAGCGAATTCCACGTGCGACAAACAATCCTCCCACTCGCACAGATTCTTCTTGATCATGGTCCGGAGTAGCATCGAAAGTGTGCGGTTCACCACCTCTGTTTGACCATCAGTTTGGGGATGACATGTTGTGTTGAATAACAACTTCATCCCCAGTTTACCCCAAAGCGTCGTCCAGAAGTAGCTCATGAACTTCACGTCGCGATCGGACACAATAGTGCGTGGCACGCCATGTAGCCTCACAATCTCCCTGAAAAACAAGTTAGCAATATAACCCGAACTTAGTTTTAACTGCGGTTTTCCATTCATCGCCTAATTTCATGCGAATTTGATGATATCCACTAAGCAAACCAACCTTAGGGAAAACAACAGAGCCACTCAATTCACCAAGCATATCATCTAACTTAGGAATAGGATGACGATACCTAATGGTGATATTATTAATTGCTCTACAATCTACACACAGGTGCCATGATCCATCTTTCTTAGGCACTAAAATGACCGGAACAGCACAAGGACTAAGAGATTCACGGACATACCCTTTAGCAAGCAATTCTTGAACTTAGCATTGAATTTCTTTAGTTTCTTCTGGATTGGTCCTATATGGTGCGCGGTTGGGTAGTGATGCGCCGGGAATTAAATCAATTTGATGCTCAATCCCTCGAAGCGGTGGCAACCCCGGCGGTATGTCCTTCAGAAAGACATCGTTGTACTCCTGCAAAATGTTAGTGACAGCAGGAGGCAAAAAAGAAGATGTATCCTCAAATGAGAACAAAGGTTCTTTACAAACTAATGCAGTAATATCAGAATTGGTAGCATGAAAACTAGCACCTTTCAATTTAATTTCTTCATTCTTCACATGAGTAGATTTAGGTTCTTTGTTTTTATGTTGCTCAAGTTCTTTTGCTACAATCTGATTTTCGCTCTTAGCATTCTCCTCATTCTTCTCTCTACTAGCTCTAGCAAGTTCATCCTTAACAATTTGTTTAGGAGTCATGGGACGCATCACAATTTTTTTCCCTTGAACATGAGATAGTATTGATTATTCCTACCATGATGCACACAATCAGTATCGTATTGCCAAGGTCGTCCTAATAACAATGAACAAGCTTGCATAGGAACAACATCACAATCAACATAATCATGGTATGAACCCATAGAAAAGTTTACTCTCACCATTCGTGTTACCTTCAACTTACCACTGTTGTTGAACCATTGAATATGGTATGGGTGGGGATGAGGGTTTGTCGGCAAAGCAAGCTTCTCCACCATATCCACACTGGCCAATTTTTTACAACTCCCACCATCAATAATTATGTGAATCGAGCGTTCCTTGACAACGCCCTTAATTTGAAACAAATTATGGCGCTGATTTTGCTCGGCACGAGAAACTTGAGCACTTAGTACGCGTTGCACTATAATGCTCAAATACTTGTCGGCATCTTCAGCGCCAGCATGTTCCTCCTCATGATCAGATTCATCATCAAGTCCTGTAGGGTCAGTTGCAAGCACATCATATGTTTCATCATCAAAATCAATAGCAGAGGAATACCCACCATCATCGCGTATGATCAGTACGCGCTTGTTTGGATAATCCCGCATCATGTGTCCATAGCCTTTGCACCGATGGCATTTAATATCCTTAGTTCGTCCTGTCGATTAACTGAAGAGGAGGTTTTTGTAGACGCTTGTGGTGCTGATTTGGTTGCTTCAGAAACTCGTGGTGCTGGATTTGAAGTAGTGGGGCGCGGCTTGTTGTTGAAGCGTGGCGGTGGGGGTGCACTGATGGCCGGGGCAGTAGAGGTGCGTGGTGTCCATGAGTTTGTGCGACCTGCAGAAGAGTTAGATCGTGTCCTCGTTTGGCGTCCCTGCACTTCACGTTCAGCTTTGCAAGCAAGATGAAACAATCTAGTAATGGAGTTGTAATCTTTATAATCAATGATGTCTTGAATTTCTCGATTCAACCCTCCCAAAAACGTAGCCATTGATGCCTCCTCATTCTCATCTAAACCACAACGCAACACACCAATTTGCAATTCTTGATAGTAGTCTTCCACAGACTTTGTACCTTGTCTTAAGCGTTGTAATTTATTTAACAAATCATGAGCATAATATGAGGGAACAAATCGATGCCGTATAAGCAATTTTAAAGCCTCCCAAGTGTTAGGTATGTTATTGGGATGTTGACGGCAATGTTCTTTCCACCAAATAGAAGCAAAATCGGTAAATTCACTAGTAGCAGCTCTAACTCGTCTAATCTCAGGAGCTTCATGGCAATCAAATTTTTGATCAACAGCTAGTTCCCAATTAATATAACCATCAGGATCATATTTACCATTAAAAGAGGGCATTGTAAATTTAACATTAGCAAAAGAATCATTGTGGTCACGTACCTCACGTCGTGGGGGGTCTCGTCGCATACCTTGTCGGTTAAAACGGAACTGTTGATGAGCTCGATCGTTGTTATTATTACCCATGTCATTGGCCTCGGTATCAGTCACATAGTCGAATTCATCTTGTCCCTCTACCACTAGGGCAGCAGGGGGAACAGCAGTGGATGCATGGGCCATCTCGTCAAGGCGCGCATAATAATTGCCAAAGAAGTGTTAATGACGCCTTGCGCTCTCTCTATCGCGGCGAGCGTGGCGTTTGTCTCAATTTGTGCCCCCTCAAGTTGAGCAAGTCGCTCATTCGTGACCCTGACATCTTCCTCAAGACCCTCCGTACGAAGGTTCATGAGGCGCCGGAAATGTTGTCCGATTTCCTTCGTACGAGGAGTATGAGATGTATCCTCATCTGAATGCTCCGCGGAACCTGCCATTGTTAGCAAATCACAAGTATATGTCCCTAGCAACTACTAGGGTGTGGTGGTTCAAAAGTCGCTCACACTCAAGCCATCTATCGAATTCTTACCAATTCTTACCAAACAAATAGGGGTTATCGGCAACCAGCGGTGTCAATGGATGGAGCGATTGCCAAGTGAAGTTGAGCCTGTACGGTTGTAGAAAAGGTGTAGCTGGGAAGGCTCAAGTATGGTAGCAATGGATTAGCAACTATCAAATCAGATAATGCAAGCTGAAAAATCATTCAATGCCGGTTAGTGCTAGTCCTAGGCTAGACCGTACTAGAGACGCGAGCCTAGAACACAAACGAAAGCACGATGTGACAGAAGCTCGAAAAAGGATGCCGTCTTCACGGGGAACCTTAGCAGAAGCTTGAAAAAGGATGCCGTCTTCACGGGGAACCTTAGAATCACTTACAAAAGGGCTCTGTCAATTTTGAGCAAATTCTGATAAACTTTTTTTTTGTCGCTCATTTTTTTTTTGCTCCTCTTTTTTTCACTTTTTTTGGCAAATGTGCACCTTACTCAAAACTCTTCAAAATCCTCTTCCAGACCTAGGGAGGTATATGGCTTACAAACTTTTTCTAAAATGTAGGGGTAAAAAGGTAATTAAAAGTCTCTCTCTCTCTCTAAACTTTGATTTTTTTTATCGCGTTGCCGAAGCAGATGAATCTTATGTTTCCTTCTGGTAGCACGAAAACAACCTCTTTTTTTCTTTTCTTTTCTTTTCTTTTCTCTCTTTTTTTCCTTTTTCTTCTCTGTCACAAACCGAAACGAACTGTTGTTCTTGGTTAGGGTTTCCCTTGGTGTGGCGGTGGTAGGCGGATGGTGGCTTGCCGCGGCAGGAGGATGGTGGCCATGGTAGGATGCAACAAGGGATGGTGGCAGCGCTGGTGGTCGCTGCAACGGCTCTGGTGGTCGTGGCGCACAAGGCAAGACAACGGCAGCTGCGCGCGCGCAAGAACCGCAACGATGGAGGTAAGCGGTAGATTGAACCCAAACGCAACAGTGCGACTAAACGTGAGTAGAACTCGAAACTCTAAAGGAACTAGACACTACGACCAGCAAAAGACACGACGATGCAATCGAAAGTTCAACAATGCAATGCACTGAAAAGAAAGATGCAATGGCGCAATTGGTCTTGGACAGATAGGTGATCTAATCCTCTAATTTTTTTGGCCTTTTCTGGACTTTTGGAATTAAGCAACCTAACTACGAAAAACAGTAAATTCTCACTGAGCAACCTTGAGCTCTGATACCACTTGATGGAGACGGGGTTCCCGATCTTTCGATGAGATTGATAACTATTGATTTTGGTGGAGGTGACTCTTGCGATCCGACTACAACTGTACGACGACGCTTATGCCTTAGCAATCGTTGAACCAACTCCGTGACGTTATTAACCGTGCTGGAAGCGCGATCAACCTGAACACGAGGTTCAATTCCTGCGAGCAATCGAAGAACTAGCAAGAATAAAATATAGGCAATCTGATATTGCAAATAGAAATTGTAGTATAGATGGTATTGAAAAATAAATGTGGGATCCCGAAGGCTGTTTTGACAGGTGGTCGTCCGACACAACTAAAGAACAGAAGTTTGCACAATGGCTAAACCTAAACTCAATGAAATCCAAGTTCTAGCCAGGCGAACGATGGCTCCTATATGGGAAGATGACCAGGGGTGGCGGCCAGGGAAGTGGACGCACGCCCCTAGGGTTACAAGGCCCATGGGCCCAAGAGGAGGTGGCGCAGCACCCTTTTTTACTCGGACAAAAAAAATAGACATGGATTTTTTTGTTTATTTTGGCCGGCTCGGTTGGAATTTGAAGCTAAGGTTGGATCCATTAGAAAGTAGACTTGATAAGCTTTCAATGAAGTCCAAGAACGTCCCAAACAGAGTCCGTATGAAGAAGTTACGTCCGTTTGAACTTAGCGATGTCGTAGCAGTCCGAACTCGAATCCAGAACGAGCCCAACTCGAATTCTTGCTTGGCTCGGACCCAAAGTGACGTGATGACCTCTATTATGCCTCCTATGTTTGTCCATGACTCCACATACCTCTCCTTGGTCCTTTCCCATGTTCCTAAGCACAATTAAATCACTTGCATTAGGTAGCGATCGATTCTAGTAATATATAAACCTATGAACGAATTCACCTGGTGATTAAGTTGGCGAGCACGAGCTCGAGTAATTGGTCCTTGTAACATTTGTTGTGGATCAGCTATGTGTGTAGGCGTGGTTGTATCCAAGTTAGGGACGTCCTCATCACAAAGGAATAAAATGGAGATCACTAGCAGCAGCAAAAGATCTTGAAATAAAGAAATGCGAAGCTCCTGAATCGAACAAAACTGCAGCAGGGTGAGAGTTGACAAGAATCGTACCCAACACAACATCGGGTGCCTCCTGTGCCTCCTCGGCTGAGATGTGGTTGACTCGACCACTTCCCATGCCCTGGGTCTTCTGGATAATCTTCTGGTCTGGGGGATGACCGCTTCCTTGCCCGCGTCCTCCATTAGGACAAGGGGCCGCTCCAGTCTTCTTAGGACAACTATTCGCATAGTGACCCTTGTTGTGGCAGTAGAAGCAAGTGACCTCGGCAGCCGGGTTGCGGAGGCCACCTTGCGGAGCCGCAGGTGCACGTGGCTAAAACACGACCTGCAGGGGACGAGGAACTGGCGTCGACGGCCTCGGTGGTGGTGAAGTATGAGAATGGGTCACCGGGGCTGGCCCAACACGGGGACGAGAAAGGCTGGCCCGTGTAGACTTCTGGGCCTCCCACTTGCGCTTGCGGGACTCTCCCAGCAGTCTCGCCTTGTGCTCGGCAACAATGGCCTTGTCGACCAAAGTCTGGAAGTCGGGGAAGTCAACGATCGAGAGCTTGTCCTGCAGCTCCTCGGACAAACCCTCCATGAACTTCTCCTGCTTGGCCTCATCAGTGTGGACACCTCCTCCGGAGCATACCGAGCCAAGTGGTTGAACTCGTGTAAAAACTTCATCACAGACCGGCGCCCTTGCTTGAGCGCAAGAAACTCTATCTTCTTAAGCTTCATCAGGCCGGCGGGGACATGAGCCTGATGGAAAGCAATGCGAAACTCCTCCCAAGTGACAATGTGGCCCGCAGGCTGCATGGTGAGAAAGTTCTCCCACCAAGGAGAGTGCTGCACCCTCTAGATGATGGGATGCAAAAAGTGCCTTCTCCTGATCCTAGCACTGAGCAACGTTGAGTTTTCGCTCAACCAGACGCAACCAATCGTCAGCATCAAGTGGGTCCTCAGACCGGGAGAAAGTGGGCAGCTGGGTGTGAAGGAACTCCGAGAGTCCCACCCCCCCCCCTGACTAATGCCCACTTCCTCCCCCTGATCTAGAGGCACCAGAGAGAGTGGAGGTATTCCTCGCAATAACCTCCAAAATTCGTGTCTGATCCATACGGTTTCGCTCGATCTAAGCGAGAACCTCAGCCATGGTCGGAGGAGGCGGGAGCTCCTCATCATGACCAGCTGGCTGACTCTGACCGCTACGAGTTCTTCCAGCCATCCTGTTCCACTAAGATAAGTTAGCAACAAACCCGAGACTGAAGGCAAGGAAAATAATTAACATATCTAAAAAATAAACTCCAAAAGCTTGAAAACAAGAACAAAATCAGAACAATACCTCAAGTCACAAGATCAACTTCCCAGTATGACTAACTCGTATTGAAAGAACGAGCAATCGGTTAGGAAGGTAAATTTCAGAACACAACTCTAGATCCAACACAGCTAAAGAGCAAGGTAAAACCACCTAAGAGAGTTTGAGATACTTAGCTAACTCATATCACTTCTTACCCTTTTATTCCTACAAGTTTTAGTTAAGTTATCCTCTCATTTTTAGTTCTATTTACTAACCAATAGCTTGCTGTCCAGAATCTGAAACTTGCTGTCCAGATTTTGCCTCCAAGCTTCTAGCCGAAATTTCCTACTCCAACATCTCCTAATCTTCACCAAACGATAGCCACACTACCATTTTACAACTCTCATGGTTTTTCCAAAACCAATTTAGCCGATAAGCAACTATCTTTTGAAAAGGAAGAGAGGAAATCAGCTTTTCAAAACTTGATAAGAATAGGGTAAGATGAGCAAGCTAAGATAGGTGAGGAGTAAAATCTGAGAACTTACTTAAGTTTTCATAATCCACTTGATAGTTTTGAAACTAAGTTTTTCAAAACATCCTAAGGCGACCAAGCTAGGGGCTCCTACGGTCAGTATGGCTCTGATACCAACTTTGTGAGGACTTGGGGTATTTAACTCGTAATACTTAACCTCCAAATGGTTCTAGTATTACCAATTAAATATCCTAAGCCTCGATGGACATGTGTGACGATGATCTAATAATTCTCATTTTATACGACTATGATGTAATCGTAAGTCTTGCTACGACTATGATGTAATCGTAAGTCTTGCTACGATTACATCCGGTTGTAAATCTTTCTACGTCCAGTACCCAGTCGTAAGCTTTTTCTACGACTACCCCCTAATCATAAGTCCTGCTACGACCAACCCTGCTACGACTTCCTCACAATTAACTGGGTCCACTCGTCAGAAGACCCATTTATTGGTGAGGATCCGAGCAGTCAAAATACGTAGTTACACCTAAAATAACTACAAATGATTCTCCACTATCTCTGATTGGTAACCGTTAGACAGCATGGGGAGGTTACTACTCCGGTAATTACTCTCATTATTACGCAATAATGAGCGCTTAATTGACCTAGAACGACAACCGCCCCTACAGCATAGTATAAATAGGTGTCTCTTGGAGATAATAGGGGAGGCTTTTTGAGAGACAGTCAGTAGCAGTATTAACGCAAGCCTTTTCACTTATTGTAATCAGGATACCCAATACATTACACACAGGAGTAGGGTTGTTATTCTCATTGGAGAAGGCCCGAACCTATATAAAAATTCCCGTGTCTCCTTTTGTCTGCGTGATCAATTGTGGAGACCCCCGAATCAAATGATCTTTACGTAAGATCGGTTCTAAAACACTGACAATGTGCTTCCCAGAATTGCAGCACACATGCATCTTTACAAAATCATGCATCATTTCTATACACTTACAATACCAAGTCTAGCAAAAGACATACAATATATAGAGTTATTACAAAAGAGCCGACCGGCCAAATGACATCAAAGTAACATATAACAGCGGAAGCAAAAGCGCCATAAGATGGTTATAAGCAAAAGACGACCAGTTAGCCAACACAACCCACAAGGCAACCGACCAGGCCGCCAAGCTAGTCGCACGATCCGCAGCAAAACTTACAGAAGTCGATCCCTTGGGGATCCACTTCCTCCTCTGCAACAACAAAGCAATACAGTTGAGTACAAAAATATACTCGCAGGACTTACGAGTAACAAGCCTATACATAGCTACATGTAAGCTTAAACAAAGGAGATGGTTATATGGTTAACTGGACGCATAAAGCAATTTTCATTTGCAATAATGTAATAGATTGAAGGCAATTTGTCAAATCTGTTTTTAAATGTTGAAATAATAGTGAGGTAACAATAAGTAACATAATTAACCACCTAGAGGTGACTAACCCAATAGCCACCACAACATAGCACGAATCCTCGATTCGTACCACCCAATCAAATTTTTAGTGAAAAGGTTATAGTCTAATTCTCACGGGGCGTATCCGAGCGTGTCCATAACCTAAGACGAGGCTATTCAAATAGATTTAACCCTGCAGGGGTGTACCAATGTACCCACACTTCAAATCGCCTTTTTGCCACATGATTTAGCACACTTCCAAATGTATGTCGGCACGGCTAAGTCCTACGAGACGTTTCCAATATTGTGTGTTAACTACGAGCCGCTCGTATGGATAGAAACCCATAAGCTACATTGTAAAGCCAAAAGTCAACTACCCACTCGGGGTAAAGCTTTCGGACAACTACAATGCTCCCAACATCTTCCCTCCTACCACCTCCTGCGACTCGGAGCCAACACACGCCAAAGTACTAAGTCAAGAGAGGTCCCATTTCCCTCTAGTGTAGTTAGCACGCAAAATGCTCAGTACGGTGGCGCAAGTAATTCGGTCTGTTGACTCAGGCACCATTCTAGTCACACCCAAAAGCACACCATCTTACCATTGTGCCCAAATCTAAAATATTTTATTTTCAGTTTTAGCTTTCTCAATTAAACATAGCACAAGGTGCTGAATATAAAGTCATAATAAGTTTTTGTGTGATCAAGGTTATCGACTAAGTCGATAACCGCCCAATTCTACCGATAGCTAAGCATGACTAAGCAACATTGACTCGTAAACTACTAAGTGACAAGGGCTCATCCAACGAACCCTAAATCACAGCAAGATAATCCTAGGCTCAGTAGTAGTGGATAAACATTTGCCTACAGATTATGCATCTAATGGGTCAACTAATCGACAATAGTTTAACACAAGATAGCACTGCATACGTAGAATTTGCAAACAACATATTAGACTTTGAAAATAATAGGAGCAATATGATCAAATGATGCGACATCTACTTGCCTTACTGGTAGACCTCTTGCTGCAGAGGATCGCTCTCAGGTTCAACAAATTCCTCGGAACCTAACGCAAGAACGCGAACATCCGATAAGAACGAAGAACACCAGAAAAGACTCAAAAATCAACTCATCCAATTTCCATGAAATTTACACGGCAGCAAGGTCAT
Organism: Ampelocalamus luodianensis; assembly: GCA_036346255.1. NCBI lineage: Eukaryota > Viridiplantae > Streptophyta > Magnoliopsida > Poales > Poaceae > Ampelocalamus > Ampelocalamus luodianensis. The sequence continues at coordinate 28,384,544 of CM070638.1, read as the reverse complement.
GATTTTAAATTAATTTAGCAACAAGAATCATTCGATTTGGACTAAGCATGCAAAAATTATAGCCTAAACAATTTCTTTCAGCTGGAAAAATCAAATTAAATTGATTTTGGTTACTGTTCATGGCACAATTTTCCAGAAAGTTCTAGAACCTGAAATTTTTATATTAGGTAGAACATGGCATTCTAAGAACAGAAAAATTGGATTTACTTCATTTGGAGTTAAATTGAATTACATATGATTTTTCTAACTTTTGAAACTAGGGCATATTGTTTTTTAGAGGCAAAGACATAAATAAAACCTATTCTATATTAAAGTATATTATCCGAGGAATTTAACAAATTTTAGTTTGCTAAATTTGGAGCTACAGAGAAATACTTACGCATTTTACAAGTTTTAATAAATTTTTAGAACAATAATTAATACTAAAGCAAGTTAATTCAATATACAAATTTTTCTAGTACAGAACAGTGTCTACACACATTTTTAGATTAAAGTTTAGTTAAACAGAAATTTAACCCAATTGGAATCATCTAAAATGGAGCTAAAATGACATAGCTATGAAATTTTGAAGTTTAATACATTTTTCAGTTGACAAATAAAAGCTTACCGAAATTCAATCAAACTTAACTAAATGGAAAAGACGTGGACAAACGTGGGCCTTCGATTGTGAATCGAACGGCCCAAACACGAGGGCCGAACGAACGCGCACAGCACCACACACAACCAACCGTTGGATTAGATCCAACGGTCCACAGCGGGGGAGGTGTTCGGCGGTCCGAACGTTCACGCCATCAGAGCCGCAGATCAAGAAATGAACGGCGAAAAGAGATCGGAAGGTTAGAACTCCGAAAGCGCTGAGGAGGTCTGGAGCGTTGGATCTAGATCTAACGGTCCAGAGCTGCAAAGGAGGTCCTAAGGTTAAAGATCTACAAGGGGAGGTCCTGAACGGCTCATATCTCCAAGAGGAGATCCTGGACGGTCAAGATTGACTCAGAGGAGGTCCTGGGCGACAAGATCTAAAAGAGGGGAGGTCATGGACGGCCAAAATCTACCAAAGGAGGTCCTAAACGGTCAAGATTCCCACGGAGAGATCCTTAATGATCAGGTCTAAAGGAGGGGAGGTCTTGAACAGCTCAGATCTCCATGGGGAGGTCCTAAACGGTCAAGATCTACCCAGGGGTGGTCCTAGAGGTTAAGATCCGAGAGGAGGGAGGTCCTGAGGTTTTCTTTACAAAAGACCAAGGGGTGGTCTTTTGCAAGGAGGAACCCAAGGGTGGTATCGAGGGTGGTTTTTACAAAAATGACCACGGAGGTGGTCTTTTCGCATAGGGGTGATCCTAACGGTCAGGATTAAGACCAAGGAGGTCCTTAACGGTCAAGATCTAACCTGGAGGAGGTCCTGGCAACTAAGGTTTTACAAAGGAAAATCCTACGGTTAAGAGCTAACCCACAAAGATCTTTAACGACTAAGATTACACTTAAGAGGTCCTGTGATTTGCCTATCTTACGACAACAGTACAGAACCCCGCACTTTGCCCACCGGCTCGCCGCCGGCAGCTTTGGCCACGACGGCGTACACCAATAGCAGCAAAACGAGCGCAATACTAAAGCGAACACGATGGGAGCACTTTCAACGGCGAAGCTGGCCTAAAATGCCGACGAGCCGGAAAGTGGTGGAGGAGCAAGTACAGCTAAAACCGGAAACAGCGAAAAGCTTCGCAACGATCTAAAACAGCAGGTGCTCGAGCACTACGGGACTATTGCAGAAGTACCTGGCCACAGAGGAGGTTCGGAGGATGTCGAAGGAGCTCTGGCGGCGGAGACCGGCACCGAAACTGAGGACGACCACGTGGACTAGAGGTTCTGCGCAAAGAGAAGGCAAAAGGACGGTAAGGATAGTTTCGCTATGGTCTAGAGGAGGTCCACGAGCAAGGAATTGACCAGAGAAGGCACTTACCGGAGTCGGGGAAGAAAGGAAGGATTTCGGCCGCCAAGGTCCAAAACTCAAATCTAGGATGTTCCTGCGAAGGCAACCCAAAGTCAAGTTAGGACTAGCTCAAGATGATGAGGTGGTCTAGGCGACGCGAAAAGAACAGCCAGGGGACCACTGGAGCACCGTCGGCAACGAGGAGCTTGCACGATCGAAAAATGGCGGAAAAGAGGCTCTCGGTGATTTGCGTACAAGCACACGGAGAGGAAGCTAGAGCGACAGAGATGAACTAAAGGGGAACCCAGGGAGGGTCTCGGAGGTCCTCAAATAGCTCGAGGGTCAACAGTTGCGCGAGGACGAGGTTTAATGGCGATGAGACCGAAAGCTTCTACCAAGAGCGAAAAGGAGGAGGGGAGCAGGTGAAGGTCATAGCTAAACACTGAAAAGGTTGAAAACGAGGGGCTCAGAGCTGTTGAGGGGCCCCACGAAGAGACCAGAGCCTGCACCTCACCCTCCCTACCATGGCGCACGCTGGTACAACGCGAGGAGGAAGAAGAAGAACAGAGGAGAAGGTCGTGATGGTCTGATCAGGGATGGACGGCTTGGATTACTCAAGATCTCCTGAGGTCCAAAACGGCAAGGGAGGTCGTGGGCGTTGGATCGAGATCCAACGGCTGAAACACACGCATCCAAACGACCGCGCCCGGTGCAGTTAGGTGGTCTGGCTTGACCCTGAGCCCGAGTTTGACTCAGGCCCGACTGGTTTGACTAGGGTTTTAAAATTAGAAAAGAAACTTTGGGTAATTGTTTGTGGTAGCAAACTAACTCCAAAAATTTTGAAATTTTTACAGGAGCTTGCTAACTTTAGGGTTGACCTTGTATAAAATTTTTAGAGGTTTTTATGCAGTGCATTTTCCTCCAAAAATTTTGCAAGGTTCTGAGCTAGGGTTTGACTCAAGTCAAATAGGTTTGACTGACCTCATAAAATATTCAAATAATTTCTAAAAATTATGAAATTTTTCAGAGGGGTCACACATTAACCCTAGAATTCAAGCAAAATATTTCCAAGGAATGATCACAAGGTTTGGCATGGATTTGAAAAAAAGAGGGTCAAGATTTGATAAAAAGGAACTTGTGCTTTTGGAAATTCCATAATTCCTTTACAAGAATTTTCAGAATATCCAAACAACAACAAGATGTAAGAAAAGTTTTAATTTCTACCAATTTTCTTACATTTGAAACACAAGCCAATACTTGGGATGTTACAATCATCTAAAGCAATGTGCAATTGTTCTACAACTTACTCCGCCGTGAATGCCTCAGTGGAATGGGTTGTCTGAATGATGGAACCGAATATTGTTAGACATGGTTCGGTCAATGATGAGCCAATATGATTTTCCAATCTTTTTGGGGATACGCTATAGAAACAATGGCTTTCACTTTAAATAGGGTTCCATCAAAAGCGGTAGAGAAAACACCATATGATATATGGACGGGGAAGTATCCTAGATTGTCTTTTCTCGGGATATGGGGTTGTGAAGTGTATGTAAAACGTTTGACATCTGATAAACTAACACCCAAGTTAGATAAATTCTTCTTTGTGGGGGGGGGGTATCCTAAGGAAACTAAATGATATTAAATTCATAAGAGGGACGATGACAAAGTATTTCTTGCCAGAAATGGTATCTTCTTAGAGAAAGAATTTCTTTCCAAAGGAGTTAGTGGGAGCAAGGTGCAACTCGAAGAAATTCAGAAAACATCTGAAAATGTCTCAACTCTTACTGAACCTCCATAAGATGAATAAAATGTTGTAGAACCTGTAGATGAGGCATCAGCCCCACGTAGATCTAAAAGGCTACATCAATTGCTTGTAAGGTGTGTGCATGACATTTTATTATTAAATAATGAGGATCTTAAGACTTATGAGAAAGCGATGATGGGCCCAGACTCTCAGTCATGGCTTGAAGCCATGAGATCCGAGATAAAATCCATATATGACAATCAAGTTTGGAACTTGGTTGATCCACTTGATGGTGTTAAAACCATTGAGTGTAAATATGTTTTTAAGAAAAAGATAGATATGGATGGAAATATTCATATTCATAATGCATGACTGATAGCAAAGGGTTTCAAAAAAAATTTAAGGTGTTGATTATGATGAAACCTTCTCGTCTGTCGCTATGCTCAAGTCTATCCGGATCATTATAGCTATTGATACATATTTTGATTATGAGATATGACAATTGGATATTGACAAATGGATATCAAAATGGCTTTCTTAAATGAAAACCTAAGTAAGGATGTGTATCCATAAAAAGCTAGAAAGATATGCAAGCTTCATAAATTCATCTATGGATTAAAGCAAGCATCTTGGAGATGGAATATTCGTTTTGATGAAGTAGTCAAAGGGTTTGACTTCATTCTTACGGTTCGACTTTATCAAGAATGAAGAAGAACCTTTTGTGTTTACAAGATGGTTAGTAGGAGCAAATATATTTTTCTGATCTTATATGTGGATGATATATTACTAGTCGGAAATGATATTTATATGCTTGAATCTGTTAAAACTTCATTAAGAAATAGTTTCTATATAAAAGATTTAGGGGATGCAGCATATATTTTGGGCATAAGGATCTATAAGGATAGATCTAAAATACTAATTAGATTAAGCCAAGATATGTATATGGACAAGGTGTTGAAGCGGTTCAACATGCAAGATTTCAAAAGGGGTTTTTTGCCCATGTCACATGGAATTAGTCTTACCAAGAGTCAGTGTCCTTCGACACCTGATGAGTAAGACAAAACGAATAGAATTCCATATGTTTCGACTATTGGATCTATCTTGTATGTCATGCTTTGTAAATGACCAGATGTGTCGTATGCTCTAAGTGTTACGATCAGATATCAGTCAGATCCAGGTGAAGATCACTGGATAGCTGTCAAGAATATCTTAAAGTACTTGAGAATGACTAATGATGCATTCCTTGTTTATGGTGGTGAGGAAGAGTTGGTCGTAAACGGTTACACCGATGCTAGCTTCTAAACCGATAAGGACGATTTCATATTGCAGTCTAGGTTTATGTTTTGTCTTAATGGAGGAGTAGTGAGCGGAAAAGTTTCAAGCAAGTAACAGTTGCTGATTCTACAACAGAGACTAAGTACATTGCGGCTTCCGAAGCTGCAAAAAAGCCATGTGGATTAGGAAATTCATTAATGAACTGGGGGTGATTTCTAGTGCTTCCAATCCAATGGATCTTTATTGTGATAATAGTGAAGCCATTGTAGAAGCTAAGGAGCCTAGATCGCATCAAAAGTCCAAACACATACTTTGATGATATCACATTATTCGTGAGATTGTTGAAAGAGGTGATGTGAAGATATGCAAAGTGCACAAAGATTTGAATATTGCTGACCCGTTGACAAATCCTCTTCCGCAACCTAAGCATGAGGTGCATGCAAGAGTTATGAGTATTAGATACTTGTATGATTAACTCTAGTGCATGTAGGAGACTGTTGGTAATATGCCCTAGAGGCAATCATAGAGATGATTGTATCACGTCTATGTTTATGAGTTATAAAATAAATATTACTATGTTCCTTGTATGAATTATCATTTATAAAGATTAACAAGTATGTGACTTGTTGGTGAAGCTCTTTAACTTATGTGATGTCATTCTAAACATATCCCTAGTCGGATGTCACTAGTCAAAATACTAGTGACTTATCGACCAATACATGTATTGATTGATGACCAGTTTCACCAGTCAAGGATATGGGGATATCGAATTAATAATGTGAACACATGTTAGAGAACATAGTGTTGATTGACCCATATTGAGACACTATGGAGATTGTTATGATTTTATGTATCATAAGTTAGTTTCAAGCAATGATGATATATAATGCTTATGTAATATCCCGTATAGTTACAGAGAAAATAAGGAGATTGAGAGATTCCTTATTTGCCTCGCAAAGAAACGGGACAGAATCGGTAATCATCTTGCAACGTGATTTTCGCGATTGTAACGGCTTCGATTGGAAAACCTTATAACTACAAAGTTGTAGATCGTTTTTCATAGTATAATTTAGAGTCCTCATTGACCTAATTTGGAGTTCTGAGGTTTGAGATATGAGGCCCGCAAGGCAGGCTGTACAGAGAATCAAGGTCCACAACTGAGTCAACTTCCAAGGAAACTTTCATAATGAAGACTGAATTTTTAGAACAACTCCACAACTAGGAAGTTGAAGTACTATAAGTTAGCTAAATGTGAAGACAAGAATCACTCCATTCCGAGTTTTGGAGAGAAAGTTATGACCTCCGAGGTATTCGCTGTACAGAAAGAAAGGTTCCGAACTTGAGCCTTGGGCCTTTAACCTTGGAGGCCCATGTGGGGGGCGGCTGAAAACCCTAGAACCCCTCCCTCCTTGTGCCTCCTCCCCCTAGAGCCGCCACTCTCTCTTCCCCATGCGCCACCCCTCCTCTCCCTCCCATCTTCTCCACCTCCTCCTCCCCATTGGTGCTGCCTGCCGTTGGTCGAAAGCAAAGAAGAAGGGAGAGCCCTGAGTTTTGTCGTCGGCTAAGGAAGAAGAAAAGGGGAAGTGGGGGAGAGGAGAACCTTGCAAGGATTCAGCGGTCTCATACGAGTCTTCAAGGGTAACAAAGAACGTTCTTCGCTGGTATGTTCTTATTAGAGGAGAAATCGAATAGATTTTATTGGATCAATGTCGGTCTGCTGTTCACATCAATCTGTCCAGATTGTTGCGTGGGCGTTTTCGTGATCTTAGAGGCCGAACCAGTAGTTTTGATGTCCTAGAGATATCTAGATTATGTTCTTAGCTTTCGGTGGCCACCAAGAACACCTGATTCCGACATTCGAGTCAAAAGTTATGATAGTTTTGGTATCTATTGTCCAGATTTATGACGAGATTAGTCTGTTTTGTTATTTCGTAAAATATGAATTTGTAATTTGAAGAATGTGGGTTTTCACCCAACTAGGTTATTGTAGGTAATTTGATAACCTTTCCATATTGTTAAAGAACGTTCCATTCAGAGTTATAGATTAAAAGTTATGATCGTTTTGGTGCTGCTGTTTTTTCTGCTCTGTGCTGAAAGTTCGTCAGTCTGTTGACGTACTAATTTGGCCGAATTAGATTATCTTGTCAACTAGAGTATCGTAGATTTGTCAGTTAAGAATCCACAGAAACTGGATTCACCTCATTCGGAGTTCCAGATCAAGAGTTATGTTGTTTACCGTGCTGCTGTCGAGGCGGCTTAGGCGTAATCGTTGGTTTTCGTTTAGAGCTTCTAGTTAAATATTGAATCGGAAAGCGTTGTAGGACGTTATTCAGTAATTTTGTGTTCTTCGCGTTCTTATTTCAGTTATTTAATTGTTTAGAGGTGAAGCTTCGGTTTAAGAGCACCATCTTTTCTCGCAACGCTGTAAGCCGCGGAAGGCAAGTACAATCGACGCTTGTATGAATTGTGTATGTTGGATGATGGATGTTAAATCTGTGTTTTCATTTGATACGTGAGAAGTTCCGATGATTATGTTTCTTCCTTATGTGAAATTCATATGTTCAAAGATGATGTTGGTCGTTGTTCTTAAACATATTCATGCACCCATGTTCAAGTCCGTCCATGAGAGTGGAGTCTAAAGTTGCATCCATGTTCATGTTCCGTCCACGGGAATGGAGCTCCACGGGAGTGGAGTCTAAAGTCCCATCAATTTAAGTATGGGCATGTGAGTCCCACCATTCCAATGTGGGCAGTTTGGACACCCGTATGAAAACATTCTTCATACGGTATTTTGGATCCCCGTATTTCGATAAATACGGGATTAAGTGAGCACCGACGGGTGTGTCACTGGCTATACCGGTATATGCATGTGTGCAGTCCAATCCTTTGAATTTGAACATTCATCTGATATCTTCATAAGTATTCAGTTGTTGTATATTCAGAGGTTGAGAAGAGATTGTCTTGTTCATGTTGGTTGTTTGTTCTTATTCATTGTACTTGCTGAGTCTTGGACCCACTCTTGCTTTGTTTATTTTTTTTTAGGTGATCGTTGATGAAGTTTCTCTTGGGAGGGAGTAGACATGCACTACTCAAATACATCACTTTACACTAGTTGAATAAAAGATCTGCTGCTGCCTTACATTAGTGAATTGTTGAATTGTAATAAATAAACATAGACTTGGATGGTACCTTCCTTATCATTGAGTTTGTTTAAATAACTGTTTATATTCATTGATTATTCGTTGATAGGATTATCTTAGTGGATCCAATATTACATTTCCGTTTATGTTCCAATTGTTGATGATCTACTTAACTTAGTTGAGGAATTACTGTGAAAATTATTCCGCTGTATGGTTATATGTTAGGTCTTTAGGTAACATTTTGGCTTCCGAATAGCCAGGGTGTTCCAGCTTAGACTTGAGATCATCATGGTTTCCTATATGTATAATAGTACACTTAGAGATTACCAAACGCTACTCCATAACTTGGTAGTTATAAAGGTAGCTTTCGGACATGCTATGAAACATGAGAAGGGATGTGACTGGTTGGATATGGAATTTGTCCCTTTTAATATAACAAGAGAGATATCTCTAGGCCCTCGATGTGGTTAGATAAAGAAAGTGAATGGGCATGCCACTAGTGGTCGAAGAGTCGACCATATGAAGTTATCCGTCACTTGATTGAGAAAGTATTGAACAGTCAATGGATGATAAAATATATCACGTAGAGTTTAACCAGATATCGTAAGGCAAAGGGAGAATATACAAGCAAGTCATTCATTCTAACCAAATAATAACTAGTCGTATGGAGATACGAACTAGTCGTAACTTGGTCGAACATGATCACTAACTGGTCAGCGAATTGGTCGTAAGGAGTTACGAACTGGTTGTGACTAAATATGAACTGATCGTATGGAGATATGAACTGATCGTAAGTGATAAGGGCCTGGTCGCAGATCACATTACATAAGGTTCGTCTGATATAATATTTATGTGTATTCGAGAATTGTTATGTCCTGCTAGGAACCGCTAACGACTTGTTGCCGGAAAGGAGTTTCTGAGTTATAACCGATTACGTATGAACCTAGAGGGTCGTACACTTAACAGGTTGGAATAAACGAGTTCGGATAGGATTTGTTATAGACTCTTTATAAGGGAATGCATGGGGCTGTCGGGATGTAAGAGAGTTACTCCACCGAAACTCTAGCCGTCATCTTCTTGAAGGCCCTACCATGCGCGTTGGTGCTAGCATACCGTCGTACGACGTTTCACCCATAGACGTATGGATACCGTAGAGGCGCTGCTACGGCTGTTACTACGCTGATCGAAGACGATCCACAACCTACGCAAGGAACGTGATTTGTTGCTGGAGGAGACAACTAGTGCCAAGGACGTGGGACGATCGACTACAATCATTATATCGACGTGCTTGATGTTGGATCAGACTTTTTCAACTTTTCTTTTTGTTACACTATACTTCTAGTGATAACGATTTATGGTTTCTTACTCGCATAATTTTCTAATTTATGTAGTAGAATTTTTGAATTATGCTTCCGTATGCCTTCGTCATGGTCAGCACTACGGGGGGCCAGCCACAGTCGCACAAAATGGCCAGCACCTGTTGACTTCCACCACTCCTTCCAAAGGGGCCCCCACGGCTGCCCTACATGGCATGGCACACTCACATGCACTGCACCTACACCTGCTCTGTTCCTGTAACCACCGAATCCCACATGGACAACACAAAACATTCCCCGTCCACTGCTCTTCGATTCTACAACGCTCCCAAGCCTTGCTCTATAAATACAACCTCAACACTTTCTGCACTTCTACACTCTGCTCCTAGTCTCGTACAGAACTTCCTCTGCTTGGCACTTGGGATTCAGCAGCCATGAAGGTATAGCAAACTCCACAGTCTGATGATCGCCAAATGCCATGCATCTCTCTGTCTTTGTCTCACCTCTGTTGTGTCATCTTCTTTTGATTATTTCTTCTTGGTCATTCTTGTGTGTGCAGAAGGTGAGGGCGAGGCGGCGGCGCATCCCGGCGTTCGGGGAGTGGAACTACGACCACGGCGGCTACGGGTACGGCGATGGCGACTGGCCGGTCACCCAGTACTTTGACTCCGCCATGCAAGCCGGGCTGGTCGTGGCCTTGCCACCTTCACCAAAGCCAGTCAAAAAGGTGACTAATGTCTGGTGTTGCATGCCACTCCTGTCTCGGTTAGTTTGGTCTGCTAATTTACTACAAAATACAGTGCAGAGATTGTTTTTGAAAATGTAGGACAAAAGTTTGTCTTGGAGTTCTCTAACTGATTATTTTTTTAGACGATGAAGGTGTCTTACTGATTAATCATTGCTTAATTATACTTGTTAAAAAATGGGCTATGTTTACTCCGGGAGTATATTCAACAGTACCAGATAGGCTTACTTCGCGCGGGGGGTGGGGGGTGGGTGGGGGAGAGGGGAAATATACCGAAACTTGCAACATGATTACATGATAGGTTCTCCCTCACTCAAAAATCAAAATGATATATACTTGTACGTATTTTTTTTCCAGAAAAAAAGTAGTATACATGGCCAAACCAAATACCAGCGGTAAATATTGGGGTTTGTTTCTGTGCTTGTTAGGTGCTGAAGTGGAGTGACAGTGCTACACTGGAAGTGGAGTTGGAGAAGCAGCAGCAGCACAAGGTGGTGGTGGGGCTTGGAGAGCACGGGGTGAAGAAGCAGGGGAAGCAGAGCTGGGTGGTTGACGCCGGGGCCCACGCCACCGCGAACTACAAGGCGTGCAGTGTGGTCAAAGCCGTGGACCAGGACCTCTACGAGATTCCACCCGACATGCTCTGCCACAAGCCAAGGGTACCACTCACTCATCTCTCCATAATATGCGCCCATTTCAAACTCCAAATTGGCTCAATTTTGTGGGTCTGATTACCGTTCAGTGATTTCTTGTGTAGTTTATAGTGTTAGTATTATGTGGCTATTTGGTTTGTGATCCTGAAAAACTATACTAAAATTTTGACAATGCCAAAATAGGGGTAGTGTCAAAACCAGAAAAAAAAAGTGTTTGGATTGTAGCTATGTTAATTCATGGGTAATACCAAAATTGATGTGTTTGGATTGCAGTTATGTCAAAATTTACCAAAAAAGTGAGCATGACATGTGGGGCCGTATAATATATATTTTTTTGCACCAAAATATGTCAACAATGGTCTTGTTTTGTTGATTCAATGACAAGAAACACAAATATTCAATCGGATCGCAAATCGGATACCCGATTTATAAAATATAATCATTTGAAAGTAATTAATAAAAAAGGAGGGTATTAATTACAGCCAATAGCCTGCTGGCAGCTCATCAAAAATTTGGCAAGGAGTGCGCCAAAACTAGGGCGAGTGCTCGCCCAGGAATCTCGCCGTTGCATGGACATGTGAAGCACTGGTGCTGCCAATTTTTCTTTGGTAAGCCAAAAATTTGGTAGCAATCCAAATAGGAGCCAAAATGTATTGGTAATACCAAAATTTTGGTTTGGCTAAGCATAGCTTCAAACCAAATAGCCCCTCCGTCCATTTGACAGAAATTACAAAACCATCTTATGCAAGCTAGTGGTGAAAATTGCAGAAATTATACTATTGTTATATGCTACAATACGATTGCTTGATTGCTTCTAAGAAATTGGACTAATGCAGTGAGGCTAAGAAAATAATATAAGTGGCAATTTACAGTTTAATTAATTTAGTACTAGATGTCTTGATCATTGTCTCACTATTTAGAACCAACTATTAAGAGTTTACTCATTCTTTTTTTTCCCTATCTGCTGCAGAAGAGGCTGACGAGGAGCTTGTGGATGGGTTGCCTGGGGCTCAACTGCATCGCCTAGGGATCTGCCTGATCGTAAACCTGCCTTGTTTTGCGTGCGCTTGTAAACAGCAGCTGAAAACCATGGCCATGATGCTGTCATACCATCATATCACACGGCCCGGGCCTTTCCATCTCTCTCTCTACTGCCTGAGTGTTTGGTTTATGCGTTTAATTAGATGGACGACGACGTGATGTGCCGTGTCCGGCAGCGTCATTTCCTCGTGCCAAGACTACTCGAGTGCTGCTTTTCGGCTGGCTATTTGCGATGTTTGCTACTACCCATGAAATTACGGGAGCAAGACTGGTGAAAAAGTCGGGAGTAGCAGTGAAAAGGTTGATGTAACCCTAGCTATATTTTGAGACTTGTGCCGCTGGAGGCGAAAAGAAACAAAGCCTTGTTCTGTACGTGTCGCTGATTACACGTATCACACTATCACGCAATGTACTTGATTACCACTGTTTTGGTAGTTTTTGGCCGTATTGATACGTTGTGTTCGGATTTGCGGACCTAGCATTCGGTAGATGATATTTGCAAAAATAATGTTCTAAACCATAGTCACCGTGCGGATACATCAACGACGTGATATACCTGGTGCCGTACGGTAATCGTGCGGCCCGCCCTTCTCTCCCGCCATGCGCTCTCTACTCTTGCACGGTCATCATGTGGTGGCGCTTTCACTCCCACCATGCGCCCTCTCCTCTTGCACGGCCACCATGCGGTAGCATCCACGCCGGAATGCGGCCCGCCCTCTCTACCGTCACTTGCCATCCCCTCCCCAAAGAATCGGTCCGGTTCTCCAAAGAAACAAAAAACTGCTAGTATCCAATCCATCTGTTGTTTGGACGAGCCTCCGAAGCCAGGCCCATCCCTTCATCTGTCCTTCCACCGCCTCCCCTCCCCTCCAATCACTTCCATCGGTTGTTGTCGTCATTTTATTTCCTGTCTCGTCATTGTCACATCGTTGTCTGATGCATGCATGCAAATTTCAATTAGCTCGCGTGGGGAAGGATTTCCTCTCGCACCAACTATAAATTAGCGAGCGAGCGCGATTTCGTTTCGCCTTCGCTCGCTTGTTTTCTTTTAGTCGCTCTCTAGCTCTGTCAATTATATTTTTAGGGACGTTTTAGCGTTATTAATCGCCATCATTAGAAGCCATTTTAGCAGGTAATTTTTATCTCTGTCAATTTTCCATCGTTTGTAAATTCTTTATTAACTATGTACTTAAATAGTTCTAATTTTCTGAGCGCACCTATCATAGGCGTTCTGAAATTTTTGTAAGAAAATTTGTTTGACTTTATTAGTCATATTTAATTAGCCACAGTTGAACTAATGTTACATAATAAATTAGTTTTAATTCTTGAGGCGCCGTTAATTAGTTACCAAATAATCAGTCGTAATGAAATTATGTAATAGATCAAGTACATACATTTGTGCAGTTGATTTGTTATCCTTACCTTCGGGAACTTTGAATGCACTATTAAATGTCTTTAATTTGCAGCAAAATGAACTGATTTAGTAGTCTAAAACATGGGCTCAACTAACACAAATTAATTATTTGGTCTGAAAGTTTTCTGTTACAAGTTCTTTATCATGTGAAAGCTTTGGCTTTGTGTATTTCTTTTGGATTATTTCGAGTTTTGAAGTTAATGCCTCTTTTTTCGAAGGGAGTTAAAGTCCTTTTGTGAAGTCTTGATATGTTTAAGCGAGAGGTGTTAAACATAAAAGTTCATTGATAAGGTTTGAGTTATCAGGTCGGATCTGCAGCGTCGTGCCTGATTGGTCTTAACCCATATGTTTGGAATTGGAGTTGATTAATGAGATGTTGTCATAGAGTAATTACTTGATGAGAAGGTTGATCATTAAAAAAAATGTTTAGGTTGCTAAACCGGTTGGATCACTTGATTTCAATGGATAAATTTTATTGTGTAGGAAGAGAGAGAGATAAGGATGCATTTGACTGTTGTCCTAGTGGATAATAATCTAGAAATTTCCTTTAACTGGTTACTTGATGGACATACATAATGGCTATATTGAAACATGTATGTCGGATTAGATGAATGTTGAGGTAGTGTGAGGACCCCGATTTATTCGGCTTGTAATGCTTAACCATCCACTTGGTCATAGCATTACAAATCAAATAAACCAAGCCTCGAGATATGTATACTTCCCAAAAATGCAGTATACATACACCGTTACAAAATCATGCATCAATTCCATTCATTCACATAGAACCGAAGCACAGCAATAACTTAAAAGACATACATAATATCAAGTTATTACAAAAGAGGGGCCGACCGGCCAAATGTCATACAAATTTCTAAGTAAACAACGGAAGAAAAAGTGCCATAAGATGGCAATAAACAAAAGCTAATTAGTTTTCCTTTACCCCACAAGGCAACCAACCGGACCGCCAAGCTAGTCGTCCCAAACACCGCCACAACACATCTCACAAAAGTGAGGCCCTTGGGGCTCACCTTCTTCCTCTGCAACAAATAATATTAAGTAAAGCAAATGAGTACAATAATGTACTCACAAGACTGACGTGTGGACTAACAGACCTATGCATATGCTACATGCAAGCTTATTTGAGTGGAGGCTGTATGACTCATTTTTAGCATAAAGCAATCTTTATTTGCAATAATGTAATAGATTGAAAGCAATTGGTAACATAAGTTTTTAAGCATTGAAATAATAGCGAGTAGCAATAAATAGCAAGTAACCGCTTAGAGGTGACTAACCCAATAGCCACCACAGCATAGCACGAATCCCCAATTCGTACCACCCATCAAGTTTTAATTAAAATATTGTAGTCTAACTCTTGAAAAGCTTACCCAAGCGTGTCCATAACCTAGGACGAGGCTATTCGAATAGTTTTGACCCTGCAGGGGTGTACCAATGTACTCACATTTCAGACCGCCTTTTTGCCAAGCTATTAAGCACACTTTGGTATGCCGGCACGGCTAAGTCCTACGAGACATTTCTAATGGATTGCGCTAATCAAGAGCCGCACGTATGGGGGTTAATCCTTAGTGATTTGCCGACGAAATATGGATCACAAGGACCCATACGTGGAGTAGGAGACACCGGCCTAGGCAGGTGCTCCCCTCCCCACAAACATGTCCATGTTGCGTATAGTTAAATATACAACCCACCACGCGACTCATTAATTAACACCCCCAAAGTACTTAGCCAAGAGAGGTCTCATTTCCCTCTAGTGTGTTAGCACGCACAAATTGCCTGGATAACGGGGATTCACAAGATGTTCGGTCTTTAATTGATCCGAGCACCATTCCAGTCACACCCAAAACACACCATCATACCATTGTGCCCAAGTCAAAATCATTTTGTTTTTAGTTTTTAGTTCTTTACAAGTAAACATAGCACAGAGGCTGAAATATAAAGTCATAATAAGCATTTGTGTGATCAAGGTTATCGACAAGTCGATAACCGCCCATTTCTACCGGTAACTAAGCATGACTAAGCAATTTGACCTCGTAATCTATTAAGTGACAAGAGCTCATCCAACGAACTCTAATCACAGCAAATAACCTAGGCTCAGGTAGTAGAGGATGATCATTTACCTACAGATTATGCATCTAAAGGATTAACTAATCAGTTTAACACAAAATAAGCAATGCATACAAACAAGTTGAAAACAATATATATTAGGCTTGAAAAATAAGGGGATTAACATGATCAAACTGCTTGCCTTGCTGGACCTAATCAATTTGCTACAGAGGAACACTCTCAAGATCAACGCACTTATCGGAACCTAGCGGAAAGAACGAAAAGAACCGATAAGAACGAAAAACACCGAAAAGACGCAAAAACCAACTTCAGCGAAAAGCCCTGAAATTTTTACAGCAGGTAGATGATGTGATGAGGGCATCCCTAACACTTATACATCTTCTCCTATTGGTGGTGATGCACATACTGAGATGAACGCCGTAAGTAAAGCTACAAGTAATACTAGTGCAGAAGTGCATGTTGGTCCACTGAGTAGAGCGAGAGCTAAACTTCTAAATCAACAGGTGCTTTTGTTTCTTAATGAATCTTCTATTGTCACTAATGAGAATTGGGTACTACCTCATGCAAATGTTTTATGCATTCTCAGTTTGAACATTGTGAAGCCTTTGGAACCGAGAGGGAGGAGAGGAGGCCGAGCCAAAGCAATAGAGGAGAAGCTCACGTGGATCAACCAAGAGGAGAAAGGCCCAAGAATTCAAGCCCACCTGATCTTCCACAAGCCCAACCGAAATTCATCTCGAATCAACTCGAATTCAATTCGGATTCGTTCGGGACAGCCCAACAGGGCTGTAATAAAAGGCCATAACTTTGCATACGGAGTCCGATTGGGGTGTTCTTGGACTTGTTTGAAAGCTTATTCCAAGGCCCACACAATGGTTTTGGCCCCAGCTTCAGAAGACGTACGGTCACCCCAATATGGCCGAAACAATGTGACGGATTTAAGTTAGGTTTTCCTTTTTGTGTGTTTTTGGGTCTTAGCCGAATTGGTGTTTGATTCGCATGTGTAGCGGCCCTAGGCCCATGCGTGAGTCGAGGGCGCCTAAGTACCCTTGCCCTCCATTGTATCCATTAGACCAGTTTATGCATAAGATTGAAACATAGCTATTGCTTGTTCTTTCGACACCGAGTTCATGCGAGGACTTTGAGAGAGAATTAGGCGATCCATTGTTTTGTTCTCAATCCGTGGTCGTCGCTGCTCCATTGGGAATTGGGGACTTGGCGCTCGTCGCTCGTGGTTTCGCGACGAACAACTACCCGGTGTGTTTTGGGCGTATTCAAGAGTTGAGGGTTCGTGCATTGGCGCGAGTGTTCACTAGCGACATCGTCTACTTCGCATCAACTATCCACGGTTCCTCATCGAGAAGATCGGGCCCCGCATCATGTGGTATCGATTCTAGGTTTACTCGGTGAGAACTTCTTTACCCGTAGTTAGATTCGTTTTCTTTCCTATCGTCCGTTAAACCGAAAATTGCAATACCAGAACTATAGTTTAATCTGTTATTTCTTGTGCGTTTAATTAAGTTTTCATCCATTAGAGTTTTGTTTTAGTGCTGATCCTTGTGTTTCCTTTATGTAGCTTAATCTTTATCGAAATTGCCGATTGAACTCCTCAATTAGCACCCAAAACCGCTATCCGATCTGTCTTTGTTTTGGAGCGCGGCTCGGTTTGGGGCAAAAACCCTAGACGCCTTTGGCCACGCCACTTTTGGCCGTGCGCCGTCTTGCGAGCACAATCCGAGACGGTGTTGTGTCCTTTTCCGAACTCCTTGGTGGGACTAGAGTCCGAATCAACCTCTAGCTCAAACATAATCCGAGTCCAATTGCCCCATCTTGTGTTTCGGCCACTACATCATAGCCGGACGAACCACATTTGGTGTCTTTTATATCCTTTCATCTTGAGACTAGCTATTGATATTGCACTTAGGGCTGCTCATTCAAGTTGTTGATTACACTTTGCTGATTTGTGCTGGTTGCGCACTTCCGCGGGGAGAAAAGCAGAGTGTAACACCCTCCTCAAAGATTAAGCCCGAATGCTACTAAAATTAAATTAAACTAGGCAAAACTAAAACCAATTACAAATTCTCGACAAAACCTCCTTTGTATAGTCACTATACCGAGGTTCCAACAATTAATCAAGGCATTTATCAATATAATCATAATCAGTTCATTCAAGCGTGCAGATAATCTCATAAACATAACCAAAATTTGTTATTCTCATTATTACAGCTTAATCTGAAACTCAAACCATCCATAATTAATTCTTAAGATTGAGTGGTAGCGTGCATCCAAACATCTACTCCTCCCATGCATGCCGGTCTTGCCGCTTGTACCTAAAACACATCAAAGCAAGAGTGAGCCCAAAGACTCAAGAAGTACCAACAAGGCTAAGCAAGTTATCATTCATAGCATCAATAATCCAAGATAAACAATGCACCAAAGTATAGCCTTCATGCTCATGTGAATGCAACCAATGCAATGCACCTTTTCAACTTTATCTCTTTTCGCATTTTATCGGTAATGCGGGGTATACAACCGTCAGATACTCCTTGTTCGTGCTCCTCCAGCATGTGGACCAAAAGCCTATACACCACATGTATAGGGACCTTGCCCATCACTTTAATGATGGGGACCTCTTTTATTCATAGCCCACATTCCACGAATGTGGGGACCTCAAGCCCGTCATCTACATGACGGGACTCAATCGTATGTGCTTGGTCACCACGTGACAGTGGCACTGTATGTTCTCAACATGCATATGCACCATGATAACAAATTCATAAGCAGGAATACATCATATTCTCATTATCATGTAAGCAACCTTACTTCACTATCATATATAAAAAAGATGCATACATGACCAAGTCTCCAACACGTTTGAAACATGCATATGCTCCATGCCCACGTCTTTCATACCCAAGAATTTAACATGTTCATAACAACATGTAAGATTTAGCAACACTCAAGGGAAACATTAACCATAGCTTGCATTCATCAAGATAAAAGGAAAACTCATTACACTAACATTCGTGCAAGGCTACAACAAGCATTCACAACAATCTTATCATACAACCGAAAATACACTATAACGCGAATACTTACCTCAACCGCGCGAGAACGGTGGACGCCAAGAGGGTGCTGCCTCGAACCGCGCCCCACCTGAACATAAAGGTATCCCAATCTAAGACCAACATGCTGACCAAGAGCATAAATAATAACGCAACAAAACTCGCTAACTCTCAAGTGTAAACAAAACCTCCAATTTCTAGCGATCATTTTGGTGCTTAATGAAACAACCAATTTCTAAAATACATAACTTCCTACTCATGAGTCCAATTAAGATGCTCTTAGACTTTCTGAAAAGGTAATTGAATTACCTAAATAAACCTAGTTGGGGAGCCCTCTTGATTCTGCCCTTAACTTCCCTATCAAACCAACCATCGACTATTGCATTCTCGTCGGGTTCTCTGGACAGTACGCTAAAACCACCATAACTTTTGCTACGAAAGTCCAAATCTCGTGTTCTTTAACACTATGAAAAGGTACAGAAATTACCCACATTTTTCGTTATTCTGAGATCCCTGATTCTCCTTTTAAATAGCAGTTTTAACCCAATTTCACAGACTGCCGAAACCATAGAACCAGCAACACTAGAAAATTCATATCTCCCAGACCGTTAATCGGATTTGGGCGATCTTGGCGCCAACGAAAGCTAAGAATATAACCTACAACTCTCTAGGAGATCCAAACTCCTAATTCGGCCTCTAAATTCATGAAACTGGCGCGCAACATTCGACAGAATTGCAACTTTACTGCACCGACTTCAATCTTGCCAAAACTACTCGATTTCGGATCTACGACTAAACACACAACAACAAATGAAGCTAGTTACCCTTGGCGCAGCTGAAGATCACGAACTCGGATGAGATCCCGCTTTCTTCTCTTCTCCTTCTCTTCTCCCCTCTTCCTTCCCTCTTCTCCTACTCCTCTTCCTCCTTAGCCACCGCAATGGGGTTCCTTCTTCTACCTTTGGACAGCAAGAATGGGGGACTTGGAGGGATGCTTGGGAGGGTGCAAGGGGAGGAAACCAGGAGGAGGCGTGAGAGAGGGGGAGTGGCGGCCACCAAGGGAAGAGGGGTGGGCGTGGGGAAAGTGGGGAGGAGGGGCTGGGTTAGGGTTTGGGGAGTGGCGCCCCTTGGTGGCGCCCCATGGGCTCACATGGGCGGGCCCAAGCCCGTGTTGGTCCGAAAAGCATTTTCCCTTCTCTAATTATAGAATTAAACATTTTTCGATTGATCCCTCCCGCAAACCGATTATTTCTCTCCGAATACACTCGCTTTCCGACTATCGCCTTGTCACACTTTCGGGTATTACATTCTACCCCTTAACAGATTCGACCCGAATCTAAACCACGCTACGCAAAGAGATGATCACAGCTAAAACTTATTAACATCACGACAACTCTCGTGAATAACTCGGATCTTGCTTCGCGCATGCGAGACTCAAGTTCCCTGTGGCCTCTCTCTGGTCTATTACGACAAAAACACTTTGACGTCGCATCAGCGCAGCACGCCTACTACTAGTCCCAACCTTTCAAGAGTCACTGACAGCACGCCTCAAGGCATGGTCTTACCAGAGGTCAACTGTTCTAAGAAAACTTTACTCACCGATTTCTCCAATACCCCTTCGACAATAGGTCATACAAAACATTCCGTGCTACACACTAGGCTCCAAATGGTCCTAGTGACGCAATCCCCAAATCTCCAACTTCCAGAAACAACCCGATGTACCTTGGGTCAACATTCCCAAAGATACCGAACCACACAACATGCACATAGAACATAGAGCTCGTGTTCCACCTCTCAAATAAAATCCTCACTAAAGCAAGGTTCACCTCTTTTAACCAGAAACACACAGCAGAACTCGCTTTAAACACACTCTGTTACCGACATAACCCAACTAAAAAAAATGAAGGACTCTCATCGCAACCAAACGTTACCAACTCGGTACTAAAAGAGTCAAATTCAGAATCGAAGATTTATCACACAAATCTTTTCACCTTCAATTTAGAAAATTTGCAAATAAACACCACGATCGCCAAAGGAGAAACCACTCAAATAACCAATTCCATCATTTCTTTTATTCTTTCTGAATAGATAAGAACCACACAAGCCAATATAAAGTCAAACCCAATTTGCGAAAGACGTCCGTCATAAACTCATAGCTCAACTTACGAAAGACAATGATCAACAGCACAGAACTCAAACGAGAATCAGGAAAAGATTCACTTCTTGAGAAAGCATCAAATTAACAGTTTCTCTTTTAGGACCAAAAATTTCCCTCAAGCTATGGAATCCCAATCATCGCACAACACACTAACTTGTTACTCTTAACTTGGCGATCTCAACGCCAAGCCCAAATCGAAACATTTTGTCTACACCTTTGAAGAGGGACTCTGATGATTTCACACAACATTCTCTAACCGATTTCTTTACTATCGAGTTCATTTGACAAATGGCACTCTAAAGTATCCCCAAATTAGATCTCTCACACGATCATATCACCTCAACCCTTTTGAGAACAAACATCTCAGATTTTACATCACACACTCTCATGTACTACATCAGAAAGGTGTTATCAACGATCATCCCACTGTTCACAATCCACCCTTATTCCACTTCTTCTACACATAATCTTTGGGCGACTCGAAGTTCTAGCATAGCATTGCAAAGTCCATATTTAACATCCAAGACTCTTGCAACTAACTTCTCATATAAAAGATAGGGAAATCCTCAGATTAAATCCCTAAAACCCACATTTCCCACATACTCACTCATTAACATCATTATGAAAATATTTTCTTGACCAGTTTACCTTTACAAAGATTATAACTCTCAGAAGGTTACTCATTTAAAACCAAATCACTCTTGACATTACACAACATCTTTCATTATCCCATTAATTGACATGACGATTCGATTACTTTGTAATCCCACTCTCATTAAACCACATCATCAAGAATAACTTTCATAGCCTCGCAATACTACCAAATTGCGATACTCTATAAAATTGATCAATATTTCTATACTTTCATTAATTCTAATGTTCCACCAAGTGAACCGTAAGATCTTGGATCACAATCACCGAGGTTCTACTAATGTAACAATGCAATCAGTTTAACCTCATAAGACAATCTTCCATTGAGATAGACTTCTCTCAAAGAACTATATTACGAAATTATTTCATCCTCTAATGCTCATCGAATAACTTACAACCAAAGTCTCACACTACAATAATTAAACACCTCAAAAGACTCAAGTGAAACGAATAGGTTGATTCTTCTTCAAAAGAAAGAGCTAATGGAATCGATTTTTTCAACTTGGAAAACATGTGCCACCCACAAGTGAACACAAGACCAAAGAAAAATCACTTAAGCTAAGAACTCAGAAAAAAACATAAGGGAAAGTCAACAGTCAAGGGCTCAAGCCCTACTGAAAGCGAATACCAAACCACAAAAGAGAAGAACGTAATACCCTTTGAACATTGATAAACCCTTATGGAACAACTGCATAAGGTTTGAGTACTCTCAAATAAACTGCAAGATGCGAAACGACTTAAATCTCAAACACTTAACTTCTCTCCTTCCTTTAACAAGGATAGTTATTTTCTGTGATTATTACATCACCTTGCCAGCTTAAACAAGATAAGCTCTTATGACCAAATCATAGGAACAACTTGAGAACCAATAAAATCTTTCAACATATCACTTAGCTCAAAGCAACTCAATCACCACATAACTCAAGTCGTAACTTCTTGCAGATAATCTTACTAACATCAAGAATAATATACTCTACACACGAATCTTTATCATCAACTATTCCATTAGAAAGCCCCCAAAGTTTCACCAAAAGTTCCCATACTATCCTTTCATCCCATCTTCAAAACGAGTGTATACCAAAACCATACAACATCAATACATCAACCTCTTAAACTTAGAAGGGGTCTACTATACAATTGAAAAGCTCCTACCATAACCCTTTCATCAAGGTCACATTATCAACCGTTTAATTCACATTTAGATGGGCATAAGCCCATATCAGTTCAACTCTTAGCGATGCTCATCATCAAACTTCAACACACAACAGTTATACCACAACCATTGTTGTTATCAACTGGCTTCATTATGAAATCTAGTTGCTACCTACTTTTATTACCAAATCATATGGATATTAACACACACATATTCAACTGTTTCTCCTCACATTTGGATTTCGACAAAGAAATACACTAAAACTTCAAAAATCGAAATCTTTTTTTCGATCAAAAGTCCCATCAACATTTCCACCAAATTCATCGCATCATTCTATATGGAAGAACTACATAGAACTCCTCCCATAAATTCTAGATCCACCGATATTCAATCCATTCAACCGGTTGTACACCATTTCAATAATTATTCATACTAAGGAATACGTAAATCTGGTATTCTCTCTAATTTTTCTTTCCACACAATTAAATTAATCCATGGGAACCAAAGAACCCAACAAGTTTAGCAACCTAAACAGTTTTAATGACCGACTAGTTCATCAAGGTTCCATACTTCTTGATATCTCTCAATCACTACTCATATATACCGTTCATCAAGAACTAGAAAAGACAACATCAACTTAATCAATTTCACTTCCAAGGTTACTATTTAATATTAATTATGCACCATACCAATGACTCAACTTGATACCCATACCAGTATCTCGCTTTTTTGATTACAATCTCTGATTTAACCATAACAAGGTATCACAAAAGGATTTTAACAATTTCCACCAGAAAAGAGATGCATTAAACTTTAACACTTGGAATAATCCAAAAGAAATACATAGAGCCAAAGCTTTCTCACGCTAACAACTTGCAACAAAAACTCTCATTACCCAAACTATCAAACGAATAAATGAGTCATTGTTTGCCAAAGAGAAAGAAGAAACAACCAGGGAAATATCCATAATGCCAATTGACGAGGATCACAAGTAGCAAAAAGCGACTCAACAGTCGGAGAACCACAATTGTTTCAGAGAACCATTAGAGACCAATGAAACACAACCACTACCACGAACCACGAACCCCAGAGAAATTCATCATCCACCACAGATCAAGAATTTGCCAAGATTGAGGTCAAGAAGGAAAACAACTTTCCAAAGCAACTCACACTCAACTCCTGTATCTAGGGTATTCGGGGTAACTACTCTATTCGTCTACCACGAATGGTGGTATAACCTGACAAAGTCCAAGGTCACAACCACGGTCTCCACTTCTTATCAACCATTATCGACACGAATAAATAGTATAATCACATATGATCATCTCATGACAATCATAGAATAGATTTATAGATATATAATATCATAACATCTCATATCATAGATTAACAACAAGAAAGATAGCTCAGAGGCAATTCATCAATTGCTCAACCAATGAAACATAACAACAGATAATGCGGAAGCAATGCAATTCCCAACCCCACCTACTGTGCACAGTGTGTCAATTTAATACTTTTCTATTAACCACGGATCTAAAGCCCGCTTTGATACCAACTGTAACACCCCAGCTCAGCATTAAGCCTGGAATGCTACTAAAATTAAATTAAACTAGGCTAAACTAAAACCAATTACAAATTCTCGACAAAACCTCCTTTGTATAGTCAGCTATACCGAGGTTCCAACAATTAATCAAGGCATTTATCAATATAATCATAATCAGGTTCATTCAAGCGTGCAGGATAATCTCATAAACATAACCAAAATTTGCTATTCTCATTATTTATTGCAGGAATCACATGCAGGTGGATTGATGGGACATTTTGGACGTGAGAAGACGTTGTCTATGCTGAGCGATCACTTTTATTGGCCTAAGATGAGGCGAGATGTGGAGAGGTATGTGCAGCGATGCATTACTTGCCACAAAGCGAAATCGAAGTTGAATCCACACGGTTTGTATACCCCTCTACCTGTTCCCAATACACCATGGGAGGAGATTAGTATGGATTTTGTTTTAGGACTGCCTAGGACTAAGAGGGGGAGCGATTATGTTTTTGTCGTTGTGGATCGTTTTTCGAAAATGGCACACTTTATTCCGTGCCACAAGAGCGACGATGCGTCGCATATTGCTAACTTGTTTTTCAGGGAGATTGTGAGGCTACATGGTGTGCCACGCACTATTGTGTCAGATCGCGACGTGAAGTTCATGAGCTACTTCTGGAAGACGCTTGGTAAACCGGGACGGTTGTTATTCAAAGACAACTTGTCATCCCCAAACCGATGGTCAAAGCGGAGGTGGTGAACCGCACACTTTCGATGCTACTCCGGACTATGATCAAGAAGAACCTGCGCGAGTGGGAGGATTGTTTGCCGCACGTGGAATTCGCTTATAATCGGGCCGTGCACTCCACTACGCAGTTGTGTCCTTTTGAGGTGGTGTATGACTTCAAACCCTTTACACCGCTTGATTTGCGCCACTTCAAGTCAAGCACCGTGTTCATATGGAGGCGCCCAAGCGAGCTGAATATGTGAAGAAATTGCATCTAAAAACAAAAGAAGAGATAGAGCGCAAGGTCAAGTCCTATCTTGAAGGCGAACAAGAAGAGGAAGAAGATGATTTTTCAACCAGGTGATTTGGTTTGGGTACACTATCGCAAGGATCGTTTTCCAGAACGTCGCAAGTCCAAATTGCTGCCGCGAGGTGATGGACCTTTCAAGGTGCTTGCGAAGATCAACGACAATGCCTACAAGATAAAGCTTTCCGGCGATGACTATGGTGTGAGCTCTACGTTCAATGTCGCTGATTTGTCACCTTTCTTTGGTGGTGACGATCCAGCGTCGAGGACGACGCCTTTTCAAGAGGGGGAGGATGATGAGGGCATCCCTAACACTGATACATCTTTCCCTATTGGTGGTCACACACATACTGAGATGGACAAAATAAGTGAAGCTACAAATAATACAAGTGCAGAAGTGCATGTTGGTCCACTGACTAGAGCAAGAGCTAAACTTCTAAATCAACATGTGCTTTTATTTCTTAATGAATCTTCTATTTTCATTAATGAGAATTGGGTACTACCTCATGCAAATGTTTTGTGCATTCTCGTGTTTGAACATTGTGAAGCCTTTGGAACCGAGAGGAGGAGAGGAGGCGGAGCCAAAGCAATGGAGGAGAAGCTCACGTGGGTCAACCAAGAGGAGAAAGGCCCAAGAATTCAAGCCCAATTCGGATCCTCCACAAGCCCAACCGAAATTCATCTCGGAATCAACTCAGAATTAAATTCGGATTCTGTTCGGGACAGCCCAACAGGTCTGTAACAAAAAGGCCATAACTTTTGCATACGGAGTCCGATTGGGGTGTTCTTGGACTTGTTTGAAAGCTTATTCCAAGGCCCACACAATGGGTATGACCCCAACTTCAGAAGACATACGGTCGCGCCACTATGACAGAAACAATGTGACGGATTTAAGTTAGGTTTTCCTTTCTGTGTGTTTTTTGCGTCTTAGCCGAATTAGAGTTTGATTCGGCGTGTGTAGCCGGCCCTAGGCCGTGCGTGAGTCGTGGAGGGCGCCTTAAGTACCCTTGCTCCTCCTTTGTATCCATTAGACCAGTTTTTGCATAAGATTGAAATATAGCTATTGCTTGTTCTTTCGACACCAGAGTTCATGCGATGACTTTGAGAGAGGACTAGGCGATCCATTGTTTTGTTCTGCACTTCAGGGTCAAGCCATCGTTCCATTTGGAATTGGGGACTTGGCATTCGTCGTTCGTGGTCTCGCGACGAACAATTATCCGGTGTGTTTTGGGCGTATTCCGAAGAGTTGAGGGTTTGTGCATTGGCGCGAGTATTCAGCTAGCGACATCATCTACTTCACATCAACTATCAACGGTTCCTCACTGAGAAGATCGGGCCTAGCCTCTTTATAAGGTGGGAACCGCTAGGGTTTTGCTCTTACTCGTCACTTTCTCTCCCGCACCCCTGAGTTTATCGCGCGCTCTTTTGCCTCCTCTAGGGCTCGCCCGTTCACCGCCACCTCCGACCTCGACACCGCTGCCCCCGACCTCGACACTGCCTTCCCCGACCTCGGCGCCGCCGCTACCGACATTGGCGCCCCTAACCTCGACGCCCCCGACCTCGGCGCCCCCAGACCGGTACCCCCGACCTGGAAGCCCCTGATCTCAGCCCCTCCGACATTGCCACCTCCGACACCGCCGCCGCTCCCGACCTCTTCGCCCCCGACACCGCCTCCTCCGACCTCGGCGCTCGACACTAGGTTTTTCTCTTACTCGTTACTTCCTGATACGAGGCGGTGTTGTCCCGACCTTCACGGTGTAGGATTATGGATAACTAGCCCGTGCAACCTAGCAATTGTTGCGGCCAATCACCGTCTCTATACGGCAACCTGCAGCACTCAAATTACTCAACCACACGCTACGCCCTTTGTCTACTCGCTATCGTGGAGCAAACACGTTCAAGTAATCCCAAGGAATCACAAGAACAACGGAGTGGCAACTCAGATATAACACCCAATCCCAATTGATGGTGGAAATGGCTCACACACAAAAGGAACAAGTGTTCTATTTCTATTCTCAACCATTCATCATGCATAAAGGAAGGCACCCCATATTTATAGCCTTCTTAGGTCGGTGCTACAGTGTATGAACAGTAGTAGGTCGGTTTGCTACAGTACATTTGATGACATATGCGCTTACATCATGTCTTGATGATCTTCTGTGGTTAAACGATCTTCTGTGGCTATGATGACATATGCGCTTACATCATGTCTTGATGATTTTCTGTGGTTATACGATCTTTTATGGCTATGATGACATATGCGATGACATCATTATATTTATTTTTGTGGCTGCATGATCTTCCATGGCTACGCTTGCCAATTTTCCAATGCCTCTTTTCCATCCATTGCGTTATCTTGCTTGAATCTAAGTACACACAAAATAGAAGCATTAGGTAGTGACCAATTCTCATGAGGACAACAATATTTGCTAAGGAAAAGATTCACCTGTTGTTGCATTAGTCTTGCTCTAGCCCTTGTCATTGGTCCAGTTAGGGCTTGTATAGTTGGTTCAGAATTTGAAGTAGATGATGTATTGTGCTTGCTAGTGATGTCCTCATCATCCTCCCCTTCTTCAAAAGGAGTCATCCTCGACTCTGTTTCTTGAAAACCAAACAAAGGAGATAAGTCTGAAACATTAAAAGTAGAGCTTACCCCATAGTCATCTCCTGGGAGTTGAATTTTGTAGGCATTGTCATTGATCTTCTCAAGCACATTAAATGGGCCATCTCCTCTAGGCAACAGTTTTGATTTACGCTTTTCAGGAAACCGCTCTTTGCGAAGATGCAACCAAACTAAGTCACCGGGTTGAAATGTCATCTTGTGTTTGTGTTTTTTGGCTTTTGCTGGATAATATTGTGCCTTCTTCTCAATTTCTTCTTTTGTTTTTGCATGGATCTTCTTGACATATTCAGCACGCTTGGATGCTTCCATATTGGCACGTTCTTCATATCAATTTTGTTTGTGATCATGACCAACTTCTTTTCTTCATTTTTCACTTTCAATTTTAGCTTTTCATTTTCTACCTTAACTTCCACCTTCTTTTGTATGTTTTGAGCTAGTATTTGATTAGGTGTCATGGGGAACAATTTCTTAGTTCGACCTTCAATTTTAAATGTGTAGGTATTAGTACGTCCGTCATGCATAACACTACGATCATATTGCCAAGGTCTCCCTAAAAGCAAATGGCATATAGTCATAGGTACAACATCACAAATAATGATATCAATGTAATCATGAATTTTGAATGTAACATTGACCATATGTTGTACTTTGACACTACCATAATCACTAAGCCATTGCACATGATATGGGTGAGGATGTTTTAGTAATTTCAAACCAAGCTTGTCACATAATTCCATGCTAGCAAGATTATGACAACTACCACCATCAATGATTAATTTAATTACCTTGTCATTTCCCTTTGCTTGTGTTTGGAAAAGGTTGAATCTTTGTGGATGCTCATCTTCCTTAACTTGCACACTAAGAATCTTGGTGACAACAAGTGCGGTGCCGGTTTCATATGGACATCCATCATATTCTTCCTCATCTTCAGGGGCATTTTCAATTTTTGTTGGATCTTCATTAAGCTCTTGAATTTCTTCTTCATTAGCAGACTCATATCCACCATCTTCTGTGACGATCATTGCTCGGTTGTTTGGACATTCCCTAGAGATGTGTCCACGACCCAAGCATTTGAAGCATTGGATGACGCTACTTTTGGCTGTGGAGCCTGTCGAAGAAGTTGTTGATATTGCGGGCTTCTTTTCACTTGATGAAGGGGCTGTTTTGGCATGGGTGGAAGAGGGAGCATTAGTAGTAAACGAATTACTAGATGAAGATGTACCTCTTCCCAAGCTAAAGCGAGCGTTGGGAGCGCTTGATGGAGCCCTTAAGCTGAAGGAAGGTGATCTTGCAGGCTTGGCATCTTCAAGCTAAAGCGAGCGTTGGGAGCGCTTGATGGAGCCCTTAAGCTGAAGGAAGGTGATCTCTGCCTTTTCTGCATGATGCACCAACTCCACCATGTTCCTATATGGTTGGTAAACCACAATACGCTTGATATTTTTGCTGAGACCAAACAAAAAGCGTGCTATGGTTTGCTCTTCATCTTCAAGAACACGTGCTCGAATCATGGCTTTCTCCATCTCTTTGTAGTACTCCTCCACATTGCTTGTACCCTGTCTCAAACATTGCAATAAATCGAATAATTCACGTTTATAATGACTAGGTACAAACCTAGCTCTCATTTCTCTTTTCATTTCTGCCCATGTGGCAACGGGTGTTTCAGCATGTTCTTCTCGCTAATTTTGCACTTGCTCCCACCAAATGAGAGCATAGCCATCAAACTCCAAGGCGGCCATGGCGAGCTTCTTCTCCTCAGAATAGTTGTGTATCCGGAAGATCTTCTCAACCTTCAATTCCCAAGTTAAGTATTCATCGGGATTAGAATTACCTTCAAATTTGGGGATGGTGAACTTGAGTTTGCCGAATTTCTCCTCTTGAGGCTGATCATCACCACGGCGTCCTCGGCGATAGGCGTCATTGCGGTGTAGTTGAAAGGGGGTTGTAACACCCTGGCTATTCGGAAGCCAAGATGTCACCTAAATCATCTAACCTACAACCATAATGCGGAAGAATTTGAATAATATCAACTAATGATATAAAGAAATCACTACTTAATAGAATCATGGCATGACAATAGTCTGAATTCAAGCAAGTGTAACGAAGGATGATCGAAGATCACAAACAATACATAATCAATCATAACATGGAGAATGTATCCTTCCTTCACCACTTAAAGTTATTTATTACAGTTCATCCCTTAACGAATGAAAGATAGAAACTAAATCATATTGTTGAACTTGATTATGGTGATTTGCACGATTAGTGCGTGTCTACTCCCTCCCGATAGAGCCAGCATCAATGATCACCTAAAATAAACAAACAAAGCAAGAATGAGTCCGTGACTCAGCAAGTCTGATGAATAAATGAACATACCACAGTGCGAATAAGACCTCATCATTAAAGAATGCGAACATACCCGAATGAGTGTATGAATGAATAGAATGAATGGATTTAATGAAAAGAATGGACTGCACACATGCTTATCTGGTATAGCTAGTGACACACCCGTCGGTGTGCACTTAAGCCCGTATTTATCGAAATACGGGAATCCAAAATACCGTATGAAGAACGTTTCATACGAGTGTCCAAAACTGCCCACATTGGAATGGTGGGACTTCACATGCCCATACTGGAATTGATGGGACTTTAGACTCCACTCCCGTGGACGGAACATTAACATAGATGCATTAATGAACATAAGTATTATGACTAACATCATCTGCACACATATGAAAGAACATACGCAAGGAACATAATCCTTGGAACCTCTTGTATTCTTTAACCTCCACTCCCGTGGATATTCTACTCCCGTGGACGGAACATGAATATTTAAGCTTCTCTCATATCGAACAAAACACAATATTAAACATCGAGCATCCAGTAATTAGAATTCACACAAAAGTCAATGTACTTGCCTTCCGCGAAGCGCTGCGGTAGTAGGTAAAGAAGATATCCCTAAACCAAGCCTCTGCCTCATGTAATAAGTACCGATATAAATACAACATATAACAAAGCGCTTCCATTAACGTTCTGCAACGCCTTCCCGACAATCCACAATTAACTAGTTCGCTCTAATCTGAAAACAGACTATATAGGCACAACCCGAAACTGGACAGCAGAACTGGACAGCCAAAAAAGAAGAAGTCTGGGAAATCTGGGGATTTTAGATCCGCGTAAGCCATCGGGCACACATGCAGCAACATCGACCCCAAAAAAGGTCGTTTAGGGCCTCAAAATGGGCCCGCAAACCGAGAAAAATTCAAGTTTCTCCGCATTCGCTCAAAATTGACAGAGCCCCTATACAAGTGATTCTAAGGTTCCCTGTGAAGACGCCATCCTTTTTCGAGTTGATCCGCGCCTAATTTGGGCTGCTACAGTACTGGGTCATAGTTTCAGCTTGTGTTTTTTCAATTTTCTTTGAGCAATCTTGTGCCCTAGTGTATTTTGTTGCAATTGGCTAGCGTCTATCCTTGTACTTGGTGCAAAACGAGCTTGTTTTATCTCTATTTCCGTTTGAGCTCATTCCTTTGTTTGCATTAAGTCTTATTTATCTTTGCGTGTGCGTTCATACACTTCGCTTAAACCTTTTCGATCAGCACATAGGCAAAATACTCTAGCTTGGATCATTACTTAGCTTTACAATACCTTGAATATCAGATTGCATAGGATATACACATACCTGTCCAAGCTCCACCTACACCTGTTTGTGTACTCCCTTGCTCTTGGTTACGCTCATACATTACCGGGTTAAGGTCGTTCGCTGTCACAACTGTCGATTTGCCATCCTTGATTCATTTTGGAACGGTAAGCTTGCCTTGTTTTCAGGACAATGAGTTGCGAGCGTAGTAGAGAGAGCTTTTGTTTTACTAACCCAGATATAACCTCGTTTCTTGTTTGTGAGTTGTTGCCATGTCAGGTCACGAGGAGGATTCACCTAATCCGGAGGCGCCGGTTACATGGACAGAGTACACTCGGTTGCGCGAGATGCTACAAAAACAACTTCATGATGGTGACAATGGCGTGCGAGATGCCGGTTACAGGACATTCACGTGACATCATTTGCCACAAGTGCAAGGGTGTTGGCCATTTTCAGAGGGACTGCCCAAATGTCAGAACTATGCTTATCACCGAAGATGGCGGTTATGTTTCAGCTAGTGATGACGTGTCGCCTGATGCACAGCCAGTCTTGCACACTGATGACATAGAACAATGTGAGTGCGATCCTGAGTTTCCTAACACTGAGCAGTATTCCATTGTTTGCACACCCAAGGTGCTTAGTGTGATGCCATCACCGTCACTCGAACAACGGTGCAATTTATTTCAGACTTGGGCAAAACTTGATTAGGGTAAGGTGTGCAAAGTGATTATTGATGGTGGAGTTGTCATAACTTGGCCCAGGATATGTGTCATAAGTTGGGTTTGAAGTACTTGCCGCATCCACGTCCTTATCATGTGCAATGGTTGAGCGACAAAGAGGAAGTGAAGGTGAACTATATGGTGCGTGTGACGTTTTCTATTGGGAAGTACACCGACACTGTGGACTGCGATGTAGTGCCTATGACGGTGTGTCACTTGCTCTTGGGACGGCCATGGCAATATGACCGTTTCGCTGTTCACGATAGGCGTACAAATCGCTACACATTTCGATGGAACAATATGGATATCATCTTGAAGCCGCTTACACGCAGCAGTTGTCAATTCTTCAATGCAGAAGAAATTGAGATGCACGTTGAGACCGCCAAAGAGCGAGAGAAGAATTTAGTGATGTTAGCCACCAAATCGAGATGAGAGAATTCAGCGAAGATCCCAATTTGGTGCACTTTCTTTGTTGTACAAAGACGCCTTGCTTTCGACTAACGACTTGTCTTCTCTTCCTAGTGGTGTTGCTTGTGTTTTGCAGGACTTCAGCGACGTCTTTCGGTGAGGTACCACTGGGCTACCACCAATCGTGGGATAGAACATAAGATCGACTTGATTCCGTGGAGCGTCGTTGCCGAACCGACCACCGTACCGCACCAATCCCGAGGAAACAAAGGAAATTCATAAACAAGTACAAGAGCTTCTCTCCAAAGGGTATGTACGTGAAAGCTTAAGCCCTTATGCTGTTCCTGTTATTTTAGTTCCTAAGAAAGATGGTTCATGGCGATGCGTAGATTGTCGAGCGATTAATAATATCACAATTCGATATCGTCATCCTATACCTCGCTTAGATGATATGCTAGACGAATTGAGTGGTGTCATTATTTTCTTTAAGATAGATTTGCGTGATGGTTACCATCAAATTAGGATGCATGAAGGGGATGAGTGGAAACAGCATTTAAAACAAAATTTGGATTGTCTGAGTGGTTAGTCATGCCTTTTGGTTTAACTAATGCACCTAGTACATTCATGCGCTTAATGAATCATGTTTTAAGGCATTTCATTGGTAAATTTGTGGTTGTGTACTTTGATGATATTCGATTCTACATGACATGAATCTGAACACATAGACCATCTTAGACAAGTTCTACAAGTTTTACGTGAGGCTAGGTTGTTTGGTAACTTAGAAAAGTGCACTTTTGGAAAGATCGTGTCATCTTTTTGGGCTATGTTGTTTCGCATTGTGGAGTTCAAGTAGATGAGTCTAAAATTGAGCGATTAAAAATTGGCCAACTATTGTGAACGTAAGTCAGTTAGGAGCTTTCATGGTCTCGCTGGTTTTATCTACGCTTTGTGAAGGATTTTAGCACCATTGCTGCCTTTGAATGAACTTACTAAAAGGGTGTTGAATTTGTGTGGGGTAGCACAAGACAATGCTTTTGCTGAACTTAAGCGCTTGAGTGAAAGCACTGTTGCTTGTTTTACTGATTTCACTAAATTTTTGAAATTGAGTGTGATGCTAGTGGATTGGGTATTGGCGGTGTTTTAATGCAAGAGGGTAGACCGGTAGCTTATTTTAGTGAGAAACTGAATGGTGCTCAATTGAATTATCCGGTCTATGACAAAGAGCTTTATGCGTTAGTGCGTGCGTTAGAAACTTGGCAACACTATTTATGGCCTAAAGAGTTTATTATTCATTCTGATCATGAGGCATTGAAGTATTTAAAAGGCCAAGCAAATCTGAACCGTAGACATGCCAAATGGGTCGAATTCATTGAGTCGTTTCCTTACATTGTGAAATACAAGAAGGGAAAGGAAAATATGGTAGCTGATGCTCTTTCTAGGAAAAGTGTGCTTTTAACTCAATTAGGAGTGCAAGTTCCTGGTTTAGAGAGTTTGCGTGATTTATATGCTCATGACCATGATTTTTCCATTCCTTACGCACATTGCAAAGAGGGAAAAGGCTGGGATAAATTTCACATCCATGATGGGTTTTTGTTTCGTAACAAATTATGCATTCCAGAATCCTCCGTGCGTTTGTTATTATTGCAGGAATCACATGCAGGTGGATTGATGGGACATTTTGGACGTGAGAAAACGTTGTCTATGCTGAGCGATCACTTTTATTGGCCTAAGATGAGGCGAGATGTGGAGAGGTATGTGCAGCGATGCATTACTTGCCACAAAGCGAAATCGAAGTTGAATCCACACGGTTTGTATACCCCTCTACCTGTTCCCAATGCACCATGGGAGGAGATTAGTATTGATTTTGTTTTAGGACTGCCTAGGACTAAGAGGGGGAGCGATTTTGTTTTTGTCGTTGTGGATCGTTTTTCGAAAATAGCACACTTTATTCCGTGCCACAAGAGCGACAATGCGTCGCATATTGCTAACTTGTTTTTCAGGGAGATTGTGAGGCTACATGGCGTGCCACGCACTATTGTGTCAGATCGCGACGTGAAGTTCATGAGCTACTTCTGGAAGACGCTTTGGGGTAAACTGGGGACGAAGTTGTTATTCAGCACAACTTGCCATCCCCAAACTGATGGTCAAACGGAGGTGGTGAACCGCACACTTTCGATGATACTCCGGACTATGATCAAGAAGAACCTGCGCGAGTGGGAGGATTGTTTGCCGCACGTGGAATTCGCTTATAATCGGGTCGTGCACTCCACTACGCAGTTGTGTCCTTTTGAGGTGGTGTATGGCTTCAAACCCTTTACACCGCTTGATTTTTGCCACTTCAAGTCACACCGTGTTCATATGGAGGCGCCCAGCGAGCTGAATATGTGAAGAAATTGCATCTAAAAACAAAAGAAGAGATAGAGCGCAAGGTCAAGTCCTATACTGAGAAGGCGAACAATAAGAGGAAGAAGATGATTTTTCAACCAGGTGATTTGGTTTGGGTACACTATCGCAAGGATCGTTTTCCAGAACGTCGCAAGTCCAAATTGCCGCCGAGGTGATGGACCTTTCAAGGTGCTTGCAAAGATCAACGACAATGCCTACAAGATAGAGCTTTCCGCGATGACTATGGTGTGAGCTCTCGCTCAATGTCGCTGATTTGTCACCTTTCTTTTGGTGGTGGCGATTCAGCGTCGAGGACGACGCCTTTTCAAGAGGGGGAGGATGATGAGGGCATCCCTAACACTGATACATCTTTCCCTATTGGTGGTCACGCACATACTGAGATGGACACCATAAGTGAAGCTACAAATAATACAAGTGTAAAAGTGCATGTTGGTCCACTGACTAGAGCAAGAGCTAAACTTCTAAATCAACATGTGCTTTTGTTTCTTAATGAATCTTCTATTTTCATTGATGAGAATTGGGTACTACCTCATGCAAATGTTTTGTGCATTCTCACGTTTGAACATTGTGAAGCCTTTGGAACCGAGAGGGAGGAGAGGGAGGCCGGAGCCAAAGTAATGGAGGAGAAGCTCACGTGGGTCAACCAAGAGGATAAAGGCCCAAGAATTCAAGCCCAATTCGGATCCTCCACAAGCCCAACCGAAATTCATCTCGGAATCAACTCAGAATTCAATTCGGATTCGGTTTGGGACAGCCCAACAGGGCTGTAATAAAAAGGTCATAACTTTTGCATACGGAGTCCGATTTGGGTGTTCTTGGACTTGTTTCAAAGCTTATTCCAAGGCCCACACAATGGGTATCACCCCAACTTCAGAAGACATACGGTCGCGCTGCTATGACCGAAACAATGTGACGGATTTAAGTTAGGTTTTCCTTTTTTGTGTGTTTTTTGGGTCTTAGCCGAATTAGAGTTTGATTCGGCGTGTGTAGCCGGCCCTAGGCCGTGCGTGAGTCGTGGAGGGCGCCTTAAGTACCCTTGCTCCTCCTTTGTATCCATTAGACCAGTTTATGTATAAGATTGAAACATAGCTATTGCTTGTTCTTTCAACACCAGAGTTAATGCGAGGACTTTGAGAGAGGACTAGGCGATCCATTGTTTTGTTCTGCACTTCAGGGTCAAGCCGTCGTTCCATTGGGAATTGGGGACTTGGCATTCGTCGTTCGTGGTCTCATGGCGAACAATTATCCGGTGTGTTTTGGGCGTATTCCGAAAAGTTGAGGGTTCGTGCATTGGCGCGAGTGTTCAGCTAGCGACATCGTCTACTTCACATCAACTATCAACGGTTCCTCACTGAGAAGATCGGGCCTAGCCTCTTTATAAGGTGGGAACCGCTAGGGTTTTGCTCTTACTCGTCACTTCCTCTCCCGCACCCCTGAGTTTATCGCGCGCTCTTTTGCCTCCTCTAGGGCTCGCCCGTTCACCGCCACCTCCGACCTCGACACCGCTGCCCCCGACCTCGACACTTCCTTCCCCGACCTCGGCGCCGCCACGACATTGGCGCCCGACTCGACGCCCGACTCCTGGCAAGACTCCACACCGGCCGCCGCCACTGAAGCCCCGATCTCGCGCCTCCGACATTGCCACCTCCAACACCACCGCCGCTCCCGACCTCTTCGCCCCCGACCTCTTCGCCCTCGACACCGCCGCCTCCAACCTCGGCGCCCGACACTAGGTTTTGCTCTTACTCATTACTTCCTGATGTGGGGCGGTGTTGTCCCGACCTTCACGGCGTAGGATTATGGATAACTAGCCCGTGCAACCTAGCAATTGATGCGGCCAACCACCGTCTCTATACGGCAACCTGCAACACTCAAATTACTCAACCACACGCTACGGCCTTTGTCTACTCGCTATCGTGGAGCAAACACGTTCAAGCAATCCCGAGGAATCACAAGAACAACGGAGTGGCAACTCAGATATAACACCCAATCCCAATTGATGGTGGAAATGGCTCACACACAAAAGGAACAAGTGTTCTATTTCTATTCTCAACCATCCATCATACATACAGGAAGGCACCCCATATTTATAGCCTTCTTAGGTCGGTGCTACAGTGTGTGAACAGTAGTAGGTCGGTTTGCTACAGTACATTTGATGACATATGCGCTTACATCATGTCTTGATGATCTTCTGTGGTTAAACGATCTTCTGTGGCTATGATGACATATGGGCTTACATCATGTCTTGATGATCTTCTGTGGTTATACGATCTTTTATGGCTATGATGACATATGCGATGACATCATTATATTTATTTTTGTGGCTGCATGATCTTCCGTGGCTATGCTTGCCAATTTTCCAATGCCTTTTTTCCATCCATTGCGTTATCTTGCTTGAATCTAAGTACACACAAAATAGAAGCATTAGGTAGTGACCAATTCTCACGAGGACAACAATATTTGCTAAGGAAAAGATTCACCTGTTGTTGCATTAGTCTTGCTCTAGCCCTTGTCATTGGTCCAGTTGGGGCTTGTATAGTTGGTTCAGAATTTGAAGTAGATGATGTATTGTGCATGCTAGTGATGTCCTCATCATCCTCCCCTTCTTCAAAAGGAGTCGTTCTCGACTCTGTTTCTTGAAAACCAAAGAAAGGAGATAAGTCTGAAACATTAAAAGTAGAGCTTACCCCATAGTCATCTCCTGGGAGTTGAATTTTGTAGGCATTGTCATTGATCTTCTCAAGCACCTTAAATGGGCCATCTCGTCTAGGCAACAGTTTTGATTTACGCTTTTCAGGAAACCGCTCTTTGCGAAGATGGAACCAAACTAAGTCACCGGGTTGAAATGTCATCTTGTGTTTGTGTTTTTTGGCTTTTGCTGCATAATATTGTGCCTTCTTCTCAATTTCTTCTTTTGTTTTCGCATGGATCTTCTTACATATTCAGCACGCTTGGATGCTTCCATATTGGCACGTTCTTCATGTGGTAAAGGCAGTAAATCAAGCGGTGTGATGGGTTTAAAACCATACACCACCTCAAATGGAGTAAATTGAGTTGTAGAGTGTACCGCCCTATTGTATGCAAACTCCACATGTGGTAGACACTCTTCCCACACTTTGAGGTTTTTCTTGATCATAGTCCTTAACAATGTTGAAAGGGTGTGGTTCACCACTTCTGTTTGTCCATCGGTTTGTGGGTGACAAATTGTGGAAAATAGCAACTTTGTCCCAAGCTTGGCCCACAATGTCTTCCAAAAATAACTCATGAACTTGACGTCACGGTCGGACACGATTGTTCTTGGTACTCCATGAAGCCTCACAATTTCCCTGAAAAATAAATCAGCTACATGAGAAGCATCATCGCTTTTTATGACATGGTATAAAATGTGCATCTTTGAAAATCTATCAACTACTACAAATACATCATCCCTCCCCTTCTTAGTCCTTGGTAATCCTAGAACAAAATCCATACTAATATCTTCCCAAGGGACATTTGGAATTGGAAGAGGAGTATATAAACCATGAGGGTTAAGTTTAGACTTAGCTTTGTGGCACGTGATGCATCTTTGCACGAATCGTTCGACGTCTCTTCGCAAGCCAATAAAAATGGTCGGCCAACATCATGTGTGTCTTTTCTCTACCGAAGTGTCCCATCAATCCACCTGCATGTGATTCCTGCAACAGAAGCAAGTGGACGGACGACTCGGGAATACAAAGTTTGTTAGTATAAAATAGAAATCCATCATACACATGGTATTTATCTCATCCTTTTCCATCTTTGCACTGAGAGTATGGTACTGAAAATTCTCTATCATTGGCATACATTTCTTTTAAACTTTCTAAGCCAGGGACTTTCACTTCTAATTGAGTTATAAGTGCATGCTTACGTGATAATGCATCAGCCACAACATTATCATTTCCTTTCTTGTATTTGACTACATATGGGAATGTTTCTATGAATTCTACCCATCTTGCATGCCTACGATTTAATTTTGATTGTCCCTTTAAGGCCTCATGATCAGAATGTATAACAAATTCTTTGGGCCAAAGATAGTGTTGCCATGTTTCAAGTACACGAACCAATGCATATAATTCTTTGTCATAAACAGGATAGTTTAATTGTGCACTTCCTAATTTCTCACAAAAGTAGGCAATTGGTTTTGCTTCTGGCATCACATTCAATTTCAAAAGTTTTAGTGAAGTCAGGTAATGCAAGCAATGGTGCTTCAGTCAAGCGCTTCTTGAAAAGCCTTTTCTTGTGATTCACCCCATTTAAAAGGAACTCCTTTCTTAGTTAATTCGTTTAGTGGGGCCGCAATAGTGCTAGCGCCTATAAAATCCAGCTAATCCATGAAAACTTCTAATTTGACTAACATTCAAAGGAGTAGGCCAATTTTTCGTTGCTTCTATTTTTGATTCATCTACCTCAACTCCTTGACTTGAAACTACATAGCCTAGAAAGATAACTTTGTCAGTACAAAAAGTGCATTTCTCAAGATTTGCATACAATTGTTCTCTTCTTAGCACTTCTAGTACTTGCCTTATATGATCAACATGTTCTTTCATGGATTTACTATATCTGAGAATGTCATCAAAATATACAACAAAAATTTTTCCAATAAATGATCTTAAGACATGATTCATTAACCTCATGAATGTACTAGGGGCATTAGTCAAGCTAAATGGCATAACTAACCATTCATACAAACCAAATTTAGTCTTAAATGCAGTTTTCCATTCATCTCCTTCTTTCACTCTTATTTGATGATATCCACTTTTTAAATCAATTTTAGAGAATATTGTAGAGCCACTAAGTTCGTCTAACATATCGTCAAGCCTAGGGATGGGATGACGATATCTAACAGTTATATTATTAATGGCACGACAATCAACACACATTCTCCACGATCCATCTTTTTTTGGAACTAAAATGACAGGAACAGCACAAGGACTAAGGCTTTCACGCACATACCCTTTCTCAAGAAGTCCTTGTACTTGGCGTTGAATTTCCTTTGTTTCTTCGGGATTGGTACGGTAAGGTGCACGGTTGGGTAATGATGCACCGGGAATGAGATCAATTTGGTGCTCAATACATCTTATGGGAGGCAATCCTGCAGGTGTTTCTTCAGAAAACACATCTTCAAATGCCGGCAAAACTTTCGAAATAGCACTAGGAAGGGATGTTATATCGTTAGTTGAAATCAAAGCATCCTTGTAAATGAGAACAATATGCATTAAATCAAGATTTTGACTCATTTCTTCTATATCAATTTTGTTTGTGATCATGACCAACTTCTTTTCTTCATTTTTCACTTTCAATTCTAGCTTTTCATTTTCTACCTTAACTTCCACCTTCTTTTGTATGTTTTGAGCTAGTATTTGATTAGGTGTCATGGGGAACAATTTCTTAGTTCGACCTTCAATTTTAAATATGTAGGTATTAGTACGTCCGTCATGCATAACACTACGGTCATATTGCCAAGGTCTCCCTAAAAGCAAATGGCATATAGTCATAGGTACAACATCACAAGTAACAGTATCAATGTAATCATGAATTTTGAATGTAACATTGACCATATGTTGTACTTTGAAACTACCATAATCACTAAGCCATTGCACATGATATGGGTGAGGATGTTTTAGTAATTTCAAACCAAGCTTGTCACATAATTCCATGCTAGCAAGAATATAACAACTACCACCATCAATGATTAATTTAATTACCTTGTCATTTACCTTTGCTTGTGTTTGGAAAAGGTTGAATCTTTGTGGATGCTCATCTTCCTTAACTTGCACACTAAGAATCTTGGTGACAACAAGTGCGGTGCCGGTTTCATATGGACATCCATCATATTCTTCCTCATCTTCAGGGGCATTTTCAATTTTTGTTGGATCTTCATTAAGCTCTTGAATTTCTTCTTCATTAGCAGACTCATATCCACCATCTTCTGTGACGATCATTGCTCGGTTGTTTGGACATTCCCTAGAGATGTGTCCACGACCCAAGCATTTGAAGCATTGGATGGCGCTACTTTTGGCTGTGGAGCCTGTCGAAGAAGTTGTTGATACTGCGGGCTTCTTTTCACTTGATGAAGGGGCTGTTTTGGCATGGGTGGAAGAGGGAGCATTAGTAGTAAAGGAATTACTAGATGAAGATGTACCTCTTCCGAAGCTAAAGTGAGCGTTCGGAGCGCTTGATGGAGCCCTTAAGCTGAAGGAAGGTGATCTTGCAGGCTTGGCATCTTCAAGTAGTTGCTTCTCTGCCTTTTCTGCATGATGCACCAACTCCACCATGTTCCTATATGGTTGGTAAACCACAATACGCTTGATATTTTTGCTGAGACCAAACAAAAAGCGTGCTATGGTTTGCTCTTCATCTTCAAGAACACGTGCTCGAATCATGGCTTTCTCCATCTCTTTGTAGTACTCCTCCACATTGCTTGTACCCTGTCTCAAACATTGCAATAAATCGAATAATTCACGTTTATAATGACTAGGTACAAACCTAGCTCTCATTTCTCTTTTCATTTCGCCCATGTGGCAACGGGTGTTTCAGCATGTTCTTCGCTAATTTTGCACTTGCTCCCACCAAATGAGAGCATAGCCATCAAACTCCAAGTGCCATGGCGAGCTTCTTCTCTCAGAATAGTTGTGTATCCAGAAGATCTTCTCAACCTTCAATTCCCAAGTTAAGTATTCATCGGGATTAGAATTACCTTCAGATTTGGGGATGGTGAACTTGAGTTTGCTGAATTTCTCCTCTTGAGGCTGATCATCACCACGGCGTCCTCGGCGATAGGCGTCATTGCGGTGTAGTTGAAAGGGGACTGTAACACCCTGGCTATTCGGAAGCCAAGATGTCACCTAAATCATCTAACATACAACCATAATGCGGAAGAATTTGAATAATATCAACTAATGATATAAAGAAATCACTACTTAATAGAACCATGGCATGACAATAGTCTGAATTCAAGCAAGTGTAACGAAGGATGATCGAAGATCACAAGCAATACATAATCAATCATAACATGGAGAAGGTATCCTTCCTTCACCACTTAAAGTTATTTATTACAGTTCATCCCTTAACGAATGAAAGATAGAAACTAAATCATATTGTTGAACTTGATTATGGTGATTTGCACGATTAGTGCGTGTCTACTCCCTCCCGATAGAGCCAACATCAATGATCACCTAAAATAAACAAACAAAGCAAGAATGAGTCTGTGACTCAGCAAGTACAGTGAATAAATGAACATACCACAGGTACGAATAAGACCTCATCATTAAAGAATGCGAACATACCCCGAATGAGTGTATGAATGAATAGAATGAATGGATTTAATGAAAAGAATGGACTGCACACATGCTTATACTGGTATAGGTAGTGACACACCCGTCGGTGTTCACTTAAGCCCGTATTTATCAAATACGGGATCCAAAATACCGTATGAAGAACGTTTCACACGGTGTCCAAAACGCCCACATTGGAATGGTGGGACTTCACATGCCCATACTGGAATTGATGGGATTTTAGACTCCACTCCTGTGGAGCTCCACTCCCGTGGACGGAACATGAATATGGATGCATTAATGAACATAAGTATTTTGACTAACACCATCTGCACACATATGAAAGAACATACGCAAGGAACATAATCCTTGGAACCTCTTGTATTCTTTAACCTCCACTCCCGTGGATATTCCACTCCCGTGGACGGAACATGAATATTGAAGCTTCTCTCGTATCAAACAAAACAAAATATTAAACATCGAGCATCCAGTAATTACAATTCACACAAAAGTCAATGTACTTGCCTTCCGAAGAATTTGCGGTAGTAGGTAAAGAAGATGTCCTAAACCGAAGCCTCTCGCCTCTGAGTAAGTACCGATATAAATACAACATATAACAAAGCGCTTCCATTAACGTTCTACAACGCATTCCCGACAATCCACAATTAACTAGTTAGCTCTAATCTGAAACAGATTACTCGGGCACAACACGAAACGGACAGCAGAACGGTAAAAATCATATCTATTGGCCTGGAACTCGGAATGAGGTGAGACTAATTTCTATGGATTCTTAACTGACATATCTACAATACTCTAGTTGACAAGGTAACCCAATTCGGCCAATTTAATTTATCGACAGATAACTGAAACAGCAGTAGTAATCTGTCTACACAAATAAGACAACAGTATGAAAACGATCATAACTTTTAATCTACGACTCCGAATTGAGTGTTCTTTAACAATATCAAAAGCTAAGACCAAGGCCTACGATAACCTAGTTGGGTGAAAGCCCTGAATTTTCCATTAACACACTCATATTTTAAAGACAACTTGACAGTTTATTCTCGTCGATTCTGGACAGCAGAGACTAAAACTAGCATAACTTTTACCCGTGACATCGAATTCAGTGATCTTGGCGACCACCGAAAGCTAAGAACAAAACTAAATAACTATAGGAGATCAAAATCCCTAATTCTGCTTCTAAACACACGAAACAGGCCACGCAAGAAACTTGACAGAATTGAATTTACGAGAAGACAGAACTTGATCCGATCAAACCTAATCAAATTCGCCTCTCGATTAACCCAACAACAAAAACGACATTCGTTACCCTTGAGAACACCTGGGAGACGATTTAAGAATCCTTGAAGGAGCTCCTCTCCTTCTTGAACAAAGAGCCTGCAAAACCCTCCTTCCTTTGCAAAAACCGGCGGCAATGCGGTTCAGCACTAGGAGGAGTTGGCTCCAAGAGGTAGGGAGGTGCAGCACTAATGGGGAGGCGCCAAGAGGAGGAGGAGGCAGGGGCGCAGGGAGAGGGAGGATAGGGGCGTGGCCACGGAGGGAGGAGTGGGAGAAGTGGGAGAGGTGGGGGTGCTAGGAGTGTTCTTTAACAATATCAAAAGCTAAGACCAAGGCCTACAATAACCTAGTTGGGTGAAAGCCCTGAACTTTCCATTAACACAATCATATTTTAAAAGACAACTTGACAGTTTACATGAAAGCTAAGTTTGGCAGCATCTCCTTTGTTTAGTTAACAACACTAGGAGTTTCAACATGAACAAGTATCAAAATCAAGAATTCCACTCGCTGAATAATCCAATAGGCATCATGGTATACTAAATGTCTAAAGCATAATCACAATTAACTAAAAGAATAAGCTACTCATCATTATTACAAATAATCCAACGGGTAAACATAACCATAATCAATCCTTTAAGCAGTTTGCTCATTTATTACGGTACGATCTGAAATTTAATCATCTACCAAGGTTTCATGACAGTGTGCGTGTGAACATAAGACTACTCCCTCCCATGCATGTCGTTCTTGGATTGGGTACCTAAAACACAATAAAAGCAAGAGTGAGCCCAAAGACTCGCAAACAAATCTTGAAAGAATCATTAACCCCACAAATTACAGCAACAATATTCAAACCCAAAGCTTTATTCGGAAAACATAGCTCATGATGAATGAATGCAAATATGCAATGCATCTTTTCTCTTCCACTCTTTGTCGCATTTCACCGGTAATGCGAGATATGCAACCGTCGCCGCATACCATGCCTGTGCTCGCAAGCACAGGGACCAATTGCCCAATACTTCGCAAGTAAAGGGGACCTCAAGCCCACACTCCACAAGTGTGGGGACCTCAAGCCCATCATATACATGACGGGGATCTCAACAAATCTTCATTTTGTCAACATGATGCATATGCACAAATCATGAATCATCATAATCATACCTCCTCAGCAACATCACTTGTGAATTTAACTCATTCATACTTCTATCATTCATGTTCATAGACATTCATACACTCAAGCAACCATGCATAATACATGTTTTCACAACATTAATAATCATGGTAGACAACATCTATAACACTCTCTGATGAGGGCATCCCTAACACTTATACATCTTTCCGTATTGGTGGTCATACACATACTGAGGTGGACGCCATACGTGACGCTACAAATAATTCAAGTACAGAAGTGCATATTGGTCCACTGACGAGAGCAAGAGCTAAACTTCTAAATCAACAGGTGCTTTTGTTTCTTAATGAATCTTCTATTGTCATTGATGAGAATTGGGTATTACCTCATGCAAATGTTTTGTGCATTCTCAGGTTTGAACATTGTGAAGCCTTTGGAACC
This sequence comes from Ampelocalamus luodianensis, assembly GCA_036346255.1. Lineage (NCBI taxonomy): Eukaryota > Viridiplantae > Streptophyta > Magnoliopsida > Poales > Poaceae > Ampelocalamus > Ampelocalamus luodianensis. Next base: position 28,339,655 of record CM070638.1, on the reverse strand, counting down.
AAGAGGGAGGCCGGAGTCAAAGCAATGGAGGAGAAGCTCACGTGGGTCAACCAAGGGGAGAAAAGCCCAAGAATTCAAGCCCAATTCGGATCTTCCACAAGTGCAACCGAAATTCATCTCGGAATCAACTCAGAATTCAATTCGGATTCGGTTCGGGACAGCCCAACAGGGCTGTAATAAAAGGCCATAACTTTTGCATACGGAGTCCGATTGGGGTGTTCTTGGACTTGTTTGAAAGCTTATTCCAAGGCCCACACAATGGTTTTGGCCCCAGCTTCAGAAGACTTACGGTCGCGCTGCTATGGCCGAAACAATGTGACGGACTTAAGTTAGGTTTTCCTTTTGTGTGTTTTTAGGTCTTAGCCGAAGTTAGAGTTTGATTCGGCATGTGTGGGCGGCCCTACGCCGTGCGTGAGTCATGGAGGGCGCTTAAATACCTTTGCCCTCCCTTGTATCCATTAGACCAGTTTATTCATAAGATTGAAACATAGCTATTGCTTGTTCTTTCGACCCGAGTTCATGCGAGGACTTTGAGAGAGGACTAGGCGATCCAATTGTTCTTCGCAATTCAAGGTCAAGCCGTCGTTCCAGCGGGAATCGGGGACTTGGCGTTAAATCGTTCGTGGTCTCGCGACGAACAACTACCCGGTGTGTTGTGGCGTATTCCGAAGAGTTGAGGTTCGTGCATTGGCGTGAGTGTTCAGCACTAGCGACATCGCTACTGCATCAACTATCCACGGTTTCTCACCGAGAAGATCGGGCCTCCCGTATCATGTGGTATCGATTCTAGGTTTACTCGGTGAGAACTTCTTTACCCGTAGTTAGATTCGTTTTCTTTCCTATCGTACAATAAACCAAAATTGCGATTACCAAAACCGTAGTTTAATCTGTTATTTCTTGTGCGTTTAGTTAAGTTTTCATCCATTAGAGTTTTGTTTTAGTGCTGATCCTTGTGTTTCCATTGCGTAGCTTAATCTTTATCAAAAAAATTGCTGATTGAACTCCCTCAATTAGCACCCAAAACCATCATCCGATCGTCAGTGCTGTTGTCTTGCCAAAGACTGTCCGAGACGGTGTTGTTTCCTTATCCGAACTCCTTGGTGTGACTAGAGTCCTAATCAACCTCTAGCTCAAACACAATCCGAGTCCAATTGCTCCATCTTGAGTTTCGCCACTACATCATAGCCGCCGAACCACATTTGGTGTCCTTTATATCCTTTCATCTTGAGACTAGCTATTGATATTGCACCTAGGGCTGCTCATTCAAGTTGATTACACGTTCTTTGTTTTGTGAGGGTTGCTTGCGATTCCACGGGAGCAAGGCAGAGGAAAAGAAGGAAAAGGCGGCCGCATAGAAAGAGCCGCGGCAAAAAAAAAAAAAAACGCTAACTTTTGCATACGACCTCCGATTGGAGCGTTTCTTGATCCGTTGGAAAGGAAGCGGAAATGGGGTTTTACATCGCGTAAGCCACCAGGCATACGTGTAGCGGAAAACTTCGACCCCAAAAGGTCGTTTAGGGCCTCAAAGCGGCCCGCAAAGCGAGAAAAATTCGATTTCTCGATTTCGCTCAAAATTGACAGAGCCCTCTGCGGTGATTCTAAGGTACCCCGTGACGACGACATCCCTTTTCGAGTTGATCCGCATACTTTTAGCTACTACAGATGCCGGTCATCTTTTTAGCTTGTGTTTTCAATTTTGATTGAGCAATCTTGTGCCCTAGTATATTCCTTTGCAATTGGCTAGCGTCTATCCCCGTGCTTGGTGCAAACGAGCTGGTTTCATCTCTTTTTCTGCGCCGCTAGCTCAGTCCTTTGTTTGCATTAAGTCTCATTTATCCTTGCGTGTGCGTTCATACACTTCGCTAAACTGTTGGATCAGCACATAGGCAAAATACTCTAGCTTGGATCATTACTTAGCTTTACAATACCTTGAATATCAGATTGCATAGGATATACACATACCTGTCCAAGCTCCACCTACACCCGTTTGTGTACTCCTTGCTCTTGGTTACGCTCCTACATTACCGGGTTAAGGTCGTTCATTTGTCTGGCGGCTGCGTTTGCCGTCCTTGATTCACTTTGGAACGTAAGCTTGTCTTGTTTTCGGGACGGTGAGTTGCGGCGTAGTAGCGAGAGCTTTGTTTTACTAACCGGATATAACCTCGTTTCTTGTTTGTGAGTTGTTGCTATGTCGTCACGAGAGGATCCACCTAATCCGAGGCGCCGGTTCGTGGACAGAGTACACTCGGCGCGCGAGATGCTACAAAACAACTTCAAGATGGTGACAATGGCGTGCGCGATGAACTCGGGAAGTTCGCATCGACTGAACACCCTCGGGAGAGGTCACACAATTGCGCACGCCATCAACAATAACTTCACCGAGCTACGCGCCATGTTCGCTCAACACACCCACGTGGGGGTGCGCAAGCCGATGACACGAGTGTGCACGCCCTCGGCCGTTTTGCACAATGAGACCGAGGATGAGCATGCTATTCGTGTGGATGAGGAGCGGCGGCGGCAGCGCGTCGCATGGCGGTGCCGCCAAACATCGGGATGGCGGCCGCGCACGCCTCGAGCTCATGGGCGTGGCGAGGCAACGGCGGCCGTGGGTGGGCGCACCACGGGGTGTCCACGGAGGAGGTGTGCATCGTGCACCTCGTAGCATGGCGGATGAGGCCGAGCAATGGGATGACGATTTCCGTCGGCGACTACGATGACCGACAGCGCCACCATCGCAACAACGTGCGGCGTCGACACGGCGCGCCGACGATTTTGTCGCTAAGCCCAAATTTACTCTTCCTATATTTTCGGTGGTACGGATGTGGAGCAATACCTCACTTGGGAGTGAAGGTGGATAAGTTGTTTCGAATGAACAACTATTCCAATGAGAAGAAGTCGTTGCTTGCTTCCAATGGCTTGGATGATTATGCTACACATTGGTGGGAGCAGTTCATTAAATAGCGCATGGAGCGCCATGAGTTGCCGATTATCACCGGAGCAAGATGAAGCGACATTTGCGGGCACGCTTTGTACTCGCCACTACAAGCGCTCACTATTTGAGAAGTTGACAGGTGCGACAAGGTATGAGGTCAATTGATGAATATCATAAGGAGATGGAAACTATCATGATACATGCGGATGTCCGCGAGAATGAAGAAACAGACCATGGCGAGATTTCTAGCGGCATGAATCATCTTTCATCAGCGCATTGTCAATCACCATCCCTATAATGATATGATTGAGTTGTTGCACCAAGCACGCCGGCCGGCGACAAGTGATTGAAGATGCACGGTTCGCCGCCTGCTCACGTCCTTGGCCATCCGGATGCACCATATAACAACAACCACCAAACAAGAGCACTCCGCGCAGAAGCAATTCGGCAATGCGCATTCGCCTAAGTAAGAAGCCGAGAGTACACCAAGACCGTGCAGGCGACCTGCGCGCGCACGCTAGTGCGACCTGCCTATGGGGTCAAGCAGTCGTTCACGTGACATCATTTGCCACAAGTGCAAGGGTGTTGGCCATTTTGAGGGACCGCCCAAATGTCGAACTATGCTTATCACCGAGGATGGCGGTTATGTTTCACTAGTGATGACGAAGTCGCTCGATGCGCAACCGGTCTTGCACACCGATGACATAGAACAATGTGAGTGCGATCCGAGTTTCCTAACACCGAGCAAGTATTCCATTGTTTGCACGCCCAAGGTGCTTAGTGTGATGCCATCGCCGCCACTCGAGCGGTGCAATTTGTTTCGCATTTGGCGAAGCTTGATAAGGGTAAGGTCGCAAAGTGATCATTGATGGCGGAAGTTGTCACAATTTGGCTAGCAAGGATATGTGTCATAAGTTGGGTTTGAAGTACTTGCGCATCCACGTCCTTATCATGTGCAAATGGTTGAGCGACAAAGAGGAAGTGAAGGTGAACTATATGGTGCGAGTGGCGTTTCTATTGGGATGTACACCGACACTTTGTGAGTGCGATGTTGTGCCTATGACGGTGTGTCACTTGCTCTTGGGGCGGCCATGGCAATATGACCGTTCTGCTTTGTTCATGATGGGCGTACAAATCGCTACACATTTCGATGGAATAATATGGATATCATCTTGAAGCCCCTTACACCGCAATGATTGTGAATTCTTCAATGCAGAAAATTGAGATGCACGTTGAGGCGCAAAAGCGAGAGAAGAATTTAGTGATGTTAGCCACCAAATCGAAATGAGAGAATTCAGCGAAGATCCCAATTTGGTGCACTTTGTACTATTGTACAAAGGCGCCTTGCTTTCGACTAACGACTTGTCTTCTCTTCCTAGTGGTGTTGCTTGTGTTTTGCGGGACTTCAGTGACGTCTTTCCAAACGAGGTACCAGTGGGCTACCACCAATTCGTGGGATAGAACATAAGATCGACTTGATTCCGGGCGTCATTGCCGAACCGACCACCGCACGCACCAATCCCAGGAAACAAAGGAAATTGAAACAAGTACAAGAGCTTCTCTCCAAAGGGTATGTGCGTGAAAGCTTAAGCCCTTGTCTTTGTTCTCGTTATTTTAGTTCCTAAGAAAGATGGTTCATGGCGTATGCGTAGATTGTCGAGCGATTAATAATATCACAATTCGATATCGTCATCCTATACCTCGCTTAGATGATATGCTAGACGAATTGAGTGGTGCTTATTATTTTTTCTAAGATAGATTTGCTTGTGATGGTTACCATCAAATTAGGATGCATGAAGGGGATGAGTGGAAAACAGCATTTAAAACAAAATTTGGGTTGTATGAGTGGTTAGTCATGCCTTTTGGTTTAACTAATGCACCTAGTACATTCATGCGCTTAATGAATCATGTTTTAAGGCATTTGATTGGTAAATTTGTGGTTGTGTACTTTGATGATATTCGATTTATCATGCAGTGAATCGAACACATAGACCATCTTAGACAAGTTCTACAAGTTTTGCGTGAGGCTAGGTTATTCGGTAACTTAGAGAAGTGTACCTTTGCAAAGATCGTGTCATCTTTTTGGGCTATGTTGTTTCGCACAGGAGTTGAAGTAGATGAGTCTAAAATTGAGCGATTAAAAATTAGCCAACTCCTGTGAATGTAAGTCGATTAGGAGCTTTCATGGTCTCGCTGGTTTTATCGGCGCTTTGTGAAGGATTTAGCACCATAGCTGCCTTTGAATGAACTTACTAAAAGGGTGTTGAATTTGTGTGGGGTAGCGCAAGACAATGCTTTTGCTGAACTTAAGAAAGCGCTTAGACCAAGCACCGTTGCTTGTTTTACCCGATTTCACTAAAAATTTTGAAATTGAGTGTGATGCTAGTGGATTGGGTATTGGCGGTGTTTTAATGCAAGAGGGTAGACTGGTAGCTTATTTTAGTGAGAAACTAAATGGTGCTCAATTGAATTATCAGGTCTATGACACAGAGCTTTATGCTTTAGTGCGTGCGTTAGAAACTTGGCAACACTATTTATGGCCTAAAGAGTTTATTATTCATTCTGATCATGAGGCATTAAAGTATTTAAAGGGTCAAGCAAACCTAAACCGTAGACATGCCAAATGGGTCGAATTCATTGAGTCGTTTCCTTACATTGTAAAATATAAGAAGGGAAAGGAAAATGTGGTAGCTGATGCACTCTCTAGGAAAAGTGTGCTTTTAACTCAATTAGGAGTGCAAGTTCCTGGTTTAGAGAGTTTGCGTGATTTATATGCTCATGACCATGATTTTTCCGTTCCTTATGCACATTGCAAAGAGGGAAAAGGCTGGGATAAATTTCACATCCATGATGGGTTTTTGTTTCGCACTAACAAATTATGCGTTCGGACTCCTCAGTGCGTTTGCTATTCTGCAGGAATCACATGCGGTGGGTTGATGGGACATTTTGGGCGTGAGAAGGCGTTATCTATCTTTGGCGATCACTTTTATTGGCCTAAGATGAGGCGAGATGTAGAGAGGTATGTGCAACGGTGCATTACTTGCCACAAAGCGAAATCAAAATTGAATCCACACGGTTTGTATACCCCTCTACCTGTTCCCAATGCACCATGGGAGGATATTAGTATGGATTTTGTTTTAGGATTACCTAGAACTAAGAGGGGGAGTGATTCTGTTTTTGTCGTTGTGGATCGTTTTTCAAAGATGGCACACTTTATTCCGTGCCACAAGAGCGACGATCGTCGCATATTGCTAACTTGTTTTTCGGGAGATCGTGAGGCTACATGGCGTGCCACGCACTATTGTGTCGGATCGTGGCGTGAAGTTCATGAGCTACTTTTGGAAGACACTTTGGGGTAAGCGGGGACGAAGTTGTTATTCAAGACGACTTGTCATCCCCAAAGCGATGGTCAAGCGGAGGTGGTGAACCGCACACTTCGATGCTACCGGACCATGATCAAGAAGAATCTGCGAGTGGGAGGATTGTTTGCCACGTGGAATTCGCATAATCGGGCCATGCACTCCACTCGCAGATTGTGTCCTTTTGAGGTGGTGTATGGTTTCAAACCCTTTACGCCGCTTGATTTGCTGCCACTTCCAAGTCAACACCGTGTTCATATGGAGGCATCCAAGCGGTGAGTATGTGAAGAAATTGCATCTCAAAACAAAGAGGAGATAGAGCGCAAGGTCAAGTCATATCTTGAGAAGGCGAATAATTAACGGAAGAAGATGATTTTCAACCAGGTGATTTGGTTTGGGTGCACTACCGCAGGATCGTTTTCGAGCGCGCAAGTCTAAATTGCTGCCACGAGGTGATGGACCTTTCAAGGTGCTTGCGAAGATCAACGACAATGCCTACAAGATAGAGCTTTCCGGCGATGACTATGGCGTGAGCTCTACTTTCAATGTCAAGCTGATTTATCACCTTTCTTTGGTGGTGATGATCCGGCGTCGAGGGCGACGCCTTTTCAAGAGGGGAGGATGATGAGGCATCCCTAACACTTATACATCTTTCCGTATTGGTGGTCATACACATACCGAGGTGGGCGCCATCGTGGCGCCTACAAATAATTCAAGTCGAAGTGCATATTGGTCCACTGGCGAGAGCAAGAGCTAAACTTCTAAATCAACAGGTGCTTTTGTTTCTTAATGAATCTTCTATTGTCATTGATGAGAATTGGGTATTACCTCATGCAAATGTTTTGTGCATTCTCGAGTTTGAACATTGTGAAGCCTTTGGAACCAAGAGGAGGTGAGTCAAAGCAATGGAGGAGAAGCTCCGTGGGTCAACCAAGGGAGAAAAGCCCAAGAATTCAAGCCCAATTCGGATCTTCCACAAGTGCAACCGAAATTCATCTCGGAATCAACTCGAATTCAATTCAGATTCGGTTCGGGACAGCCCAACAGGGCTGTAATAAAAGGCCATAATTTTTGCATACGAGTCCGATTGGGGTGTTCTTGGACTTGTTTGAAAGCTTATTCCAGGGCCACACAATGGTTTTGGCCCCAGCTTCAGAAGACTTACGGTCGCGCTGCTATGGCCAGAAACAATGTGACGGACTTAAGTTAGGTTTTCCTTTTTGTGTGTTTTAGGTCTTAGCCGAGTTAGAGTTTGATTCGGCATGTGTGGCGCCCTAGGCGTGCGTGAGTCATGGAGGGCGCCTTAAATACCCTTGCCCTCCCTTGTATCCATTAGACCAGTTTATTCATAAGATTGAAACATAGCTATTGCTTGTTCTTTCGACCCCGAGTTCATGCGAGGACTTTGAGAGAGGACTAGGCGATCAATTGTTCTTCTCGCAATTCAAGGTCAAGCCGTCGTTCCTTCGGGAATCGGGGACTTGGCGTTAAATGGTTCGTGGTCTCGCGACGAACAACTACCCGGTGTGTTGTGGCGTATTCAGAAGAGTTGAGGGTTCGTGCATTGGCGTGAGTGTTGCTAGCGACATCGTCTTCGCCATCAACTATCTACGGTTTCTCCGAGAAGATCGGGCCTCCCGTATCACTCTCGCATCCATAGATATTACATTTATTCACAATACTAGCAAACAAGTACTTGATTTAACCGCGTGAAACAGAGGATGTGAAGGCGGTCTTGCCTCGGGACTAGTCCCCACCTTGCACTCGCTCGGCTCGGAGGCGGCAGGAGGCGGCCGCACGCACACACACATGGGCGGCGCGTCCACGCGTAGCGGCGATGGCGGCGTCCCTTGCGCCACGGCGGTGACGAAAGCGGGTAGCGGCGGCGACGATCGGAGATGGCGGCGCGCGGAGGAATAAAAAGAAAATGACGCTAGGGTATCGAGAATCCACTCTCCCACGATCCTTTTATCTCCTCACGAGCCAACTCCTCCTAAAACTCCAAAATATCCCATTTTTACGTATTCCCTTTTATCTAATGGCGTCGAGTCCTCAAGAGGTTAATCTTGAGAAAACCCCACTAATCCCTTCGTTCTCTTTCTAAAGTGTTTGAGGTATTACATTCTACCCCTTAAGCAGATTCGACCCGAATTCTATCTGTTTACATTCTACTCGAAGGACAACAACAATTAACACGTACTCAACATGTAAAATTATGGATTTCGCTCGCGCATGCTGGACTCTAGGTCCTAAGTCGCTTTAGCTCGGTTTGATGCGACCATCGCACCTGATGTAATCGGCGTGTGCGCCTTATTACTCGTCCCGACCTTTTGAGCCACTCAATGGGCGGGACTCGAAGGCATGGTCTTACTCGTGGGTCAACGGCTCTACGAAATCTCACACTTTAGATTTCTCAAGTATTCCTCGACACCGGTCACACAAACGTTGTGTACCTGCGCTAGGACTCGAGACGGTCTTAGCGATACTCTATCTTCCAAAATCACCGCAACTTCCGAAACAAACCAATGTACCTTAGGCCAACCTTCCCTTCGGTACCAAACCACACTACCAACACAAAACATGAAGAACTCTTGTTCCTTGTATCACTCGATCTCTTCACTTAAGCAATGAGCACCCCCTTTAACCAGGGACGCACCACAGAACTCGCTTTAATCAAATTCTTTTAAAAACAGAACCCAACTGAAAATATAAGATTCTCATCGCAAACATGTAGTACCAAGAAGAACCAACTTAATTTATAATTGGCATCTGTCATCGAGACAAAGTTCAAATAAAAACCAAGAGAATACTTCACTATCCGAGAATACAACCTTTTTCTCAAACTTTCTTTGAAGAATTCAACTTCCTCTTAAATCATGAAGTCTCAAACCATCGCATAACACACTAATTCATTTCTTTTAATTTGGCAACCTCAAAGCTATGCTCAAACTAAACACAAAATCCATACCTATGTAGTGAGACTCTTTCAATCCATAATAACATACTCTGATCAACTTCCCTACCAAAAGAATTACTTTGATAAATGATTCCCAGCACACCTCAATATAGATTTCAGCCACAATCACGTCACCTTAATCTTGTAAGGTTAATCAACTTGAAATTCACTTCATACACACTCATTTACTACATTCAAAGGAGTCTATCAAAGATCACCATAACTCATGGAACCTAATTATGGGAAACCAAGATGCTAGCATAAAAATGTAAGCCCAAATTTAATCTCTAAGACTCCTACAATGAACTTCTGGTAAATTTGATAGGTAACCCTCAGTTCTGATGACTGAAATTTCACACAGCTCAATAATAACCTCAGTTATTATTGTTATCATTCCTTACTAATCAAGTAACCACCCAATGCGATTCATTACACCAATCTTAGACCTTCTCTAATACACACCCATCAAATGCAGTTACTCGACCATAATATACCCATTAACAAAAACCCTAACTGATTATCCAGAATTCAAACATACTCAATCATAACATCAATAAATAAATATATTCTTGACGAAGTTATCCTTAGAGATAATCCAACTCCCATAGGGTTACTCACTAAGGCCGAGTCATACTTGATAATAACTCAACAATCCCTGCTATCTCATTAATTAACACGACTATTAGATTTCTCTACACTGCTACTCTCATTGAACTACACCATCATACTTCTTCCACACAATCTTACCGAGTACCCAAATGCGATACTCTAATAAACTGATAAAGATTTCCATACTTGCTAAATCTAATGTTCTGTCAAAATGAACACAAAATCTTGGACCACATCTCGCTATAGGTCCTACTAGTTGTGGCAACGAAACCTGTTAGCTCCAAAGACAAACATTCTTTTTAAATCAAATCCTCTACAAGGATTATTCTAATAAATCAATTTATTACTCAATGCCCCTCAGACAACCTGACGCCTAAAGGTTCCACCAAACCATCTACTAGACCACCACTATCTAGTTGCCAATTCACATCCGAACAGACTTTGCAATACCGTTCAGTTAATCCTTTCTTAGGAGAAGAGGCAAATAAAAGTAAATTTCAACACAAACAAAAACGTTACCACTTACAGTCGTTACAAAATCAAGGGAAACAATTAAATAACAATGTTCTTGGAAAACAAAAGATAAGATCGTAGTTGAGGGCACACGTCCCACAAGTAGAGAATATCAAACCTCAAACGAGAATAAAACATTGCTTTGGAAATTCAGGAAAGCACTTATGGGCAAGAACAACAGTTTTAGACAACTTCAATAACCTGCAAGCTACAGAACTTGACTTTAATCTCAAATACTTCTACTTCACTCTTTCCTTTAACAAAGAAAATGACTTCCGTTGGTTACAGCATCACCATACCAACTCCAACAAAAAAGGATTTGAAGACCGCAACACATAAACCACCTAGGAACTAATAAAACCTCTCAACACTTCACGTTGCTCAAAATAATTTCAGCTACCACATCAACCTGAGGTCTGAAAGATCACAAACACGAAACTAGAAACATTTTCAGTTAATCAATATCAGGCGAGCAATCCAATTCCTCTATACAAAATATTCAATATTATGATCATAACCCCTTACTGACCATCACCATAACAATGACATAATACACTCTTAGTGAGACTCATCATAGCCTCTTATCCCATCATAAACCTACCCAAAAGAAATCCAAGCCACAAGGTTGAAACAAACCTCTTCAAACTAGATCATACTATCAAATGATAATTTTTGCAAGACACTCTATCAGAGACCACTTATTCATTCATCCACCCGACCATTAGTGTTACTCTCACTCATTCCAACTATCACTAACAATTGACAATTGTATTTATCACGTACGCAAATAGGGTCCTACTTCTGTTTGTAGTCACTCAACCATCTATAAACACCGAGCCAACGTTGCACTTTATGCTCAGAGTTTTGGGAAAAATAAAATTAAACATTTAATACCATCATCTCCGGTAAAACAGGGTTTCACAAGATACTACCTCAACATTCATCTAATACGATATGCATGTTTCAATCTAGCAGTTATGTAAGATCATCAAGTAGCCAGTTTATGAAAATTTCCACATTGATATCCTCTAAGGCATCATTCAAACACATCCCTAACATAACCATCACTAATGGGTGGACTAATCCATTGAGACACACTGCTCCAAATTATCCAATAAATCTACGAATTCCACAATCTTAATAATCAGGCCAAATTATCAATATAACACACCTCTTAATAAATCCTGGATTCCCAGTGTAAATGGTCATACCATTAAACAAGTTCATCGTGTAATTATTCTATGACAACAACAATTTAATCACATTTACTTCCAAGGATATTGTAAAGATCGATTATACATCACATTACAGACCCAACTTGACAACCCATATCATATCCATTAATTGCTCTGATAAAGCCTCTCACTTAACCATGACAAAACATCGCTAAAGGGTTTAACAACTTCTTTCATAAAAGGGATCCATTAATCTTCAACACGCAACATACCAAAGAGAGATATATTGAGTCAATCTTACACATACAAAAGGGCTTGCAAAAAGAAAATTTGCATTATCCAAATCATCCAGCGAAATAAATGAGTCATGTTTTCCAATAAGAAGATAAAACTCCAATACAAAATTCAATCTTGGCAATTAAAGAAGTTCACCAGCCGCAAGATTAACTCAACAGTTGGGAAAGCAATAACTGGTTTAAAGGGCAAATTAAGCCAATAGAAACACATCAACATTTCTCAAAGCGACTCATCAACCGCAATGGACTAACAATCCAAAAGAAATTCATTAACCACAACTGGACAAGAGTTGGCCAAATTCAAATTCAAAGAAGGGAACAACTTCTCTAAGATACTCACTATCACGTCGGTACTAAGATATCCGAGGTAACCACTTTACTAATCCCTTACTACGAGCAATGGTGTAACCTGGTAAAGCCCAGGGCCACAACCACAATCTCAACCTCTCAATATTTATTATCCTCACACATAACGATCATATAATCAGTTAATGAGCAATCTTACAATATTCATATAAAAAATCATCAATGCGATATAACAAAAACGTAGTTGCAATACAATAACCCAACCCCACCTACTGTGCACCAGTGTGTCAAACTTTTAAGTTGGTTAGCCATTCGCAAATTTTTAATTAATCTAGTAACCACGGACCTACAGCCCGCTCTGATACCAACTGTAACACACTAGCCCCAACAAAGTAGATTAACTCCATGACACTTTACTAAAGTTTGGCAGCATCTCCTTTGTTTAGTTAACAACACTAGAAGTTTCAACATGAACAAGTATCAAAATCAAGAATTCCACTCGCTGAATAATCAATAGGCATCATGGTATACTAAAAGTCTAAAGCATAATCACAATTAACTAAAAGAATAAGCTACTCATAATTATTACAAATAATCCAATGGGTAAACATAACCATAATCAATCCTTTAAGCAGTTTGCTCATTTATTACGGTACGATTTGAAATTTAATCATCTACCAAGGTTTCATGACAGTGTGCGTGTGAACATAAGACTACTCCCTCCCATGCATGTCGTTCTTGGATTGGGTACCTAAAACACAATAAAAGCAAGAGTGAGCCCAAAGACTCAGCAAGTACTGAAAAGATTCATTAACCCCACAAATTACAGCAACAATATTCAAACCCAAAGCTTTATTCGGAAAACATAGCTCATGATGAATGAATGCAAATATGCAATGCATCTTTTCTCTTCCACTCTTTGTCGCATTTCACCGGTAATGCGAGATATGCAAATCATCGCATACCATGCCTCGTGCTCGCAAGCACGAGGACCAATTGCCCAATACTCCGCAAGTAAAGGGACCTCAAGCCCACACTCCACAAGTGTGGGGACCTCAAGCCCGTCATATACATGACGGAGATCTCAACAAATGCTTGGTCACCACGTGACCAAGTCTTCATTTGGTCAACATGATGCATATGTACAAATCATGAATCATCATAATCATACCTCCTCAGCAACATCACTTGTGAATTTAACTCATTCATACTTCTATCATTCATGTTCATAGACATTCATACACTCAAGCAACCATGCATAATACATGTTTTCACAACATTAATAATTATGGTAGACAACATCTATAACACTCTCGCATCCAAAGATATTACATTTATTCACAATACTAGCAAACAAGTACTTACCTTAACCACGTGAGAACAGAGGATGTGAAGACGGTGCTGCCTCCGGGACTAGTCCCCCACCTTGCACTCGCTCGGCTCGGAGACGGCAGGAGACGGCCGGCACGCACACACACACATGGGCAGGCGCGTCCACACGGTAGCAGCGATGGCGGCGTCCCTGCGCCTGGCGTGTGACGAAGCGGTAGCGGCGGCGAGCGATCGGAGATGGCGGCGCACGGAGGAATAAAAAGAAAATGACTGCTAGGGTTTCGAGAATCCACTCTCCCCACGATCCTTTTATCTCCTCACGAGCCAACTCCTCCTAAAACTCCAAAATATCCCATTTTTACGTATTCCCTTTTATCTAATGACGTACGAGTCCTCAAGAGGGTTAAACTTCAGAAAACCTCACTAATCCCTTTCGTTCTCTTTCTAAATTGTTTCAGGGTATTACAGACCTTCACGGCGTAGGATTATGGATAACTAGCCCGTGCAACCTAGCAATTGATGCGGCCAACCACCGTCTCTATACGGCAACCTGCAGCACTCAAATTACTCAACCACACGCTACGGCCTTTGTCTACTCGCTATCGTGGAGCAAACACGTTCAAGCAATCCCAAGGAATCACAAGAACAACGAAGTGACAACTCAGATATAACACCCAATCCCAATTGATGGTGGAAATGGCTCACACACAAAAGGAACAAGTGTTCTATTTCTATTCTCAACCATCCATCATACATAAAGGAAGGCACCCCATATTTATAGCCTTCTTAGGTCGGTGCTACAGTGCATGAACAGTAGTAGATCGGTTTGCTACAGTACAATTGATGACATATGCGCTTACGTCATGTCTTGATGATCTTCTGTGGTTAAACGATCTTCTGTGGCTATGATGACATATGCGCTTACATCATGTCTTGATGATCATCTGTGGTTATACGATCTTTTATGGCTATAATGACATATACGATGACATCATTATATTTATTTTTGTGGCTGCATGATCTTCCGTGGCTATGCTTGCCAATTTTCCAATGCCTCTTTTCCATCCATTGTGTTATCTTGCTTGAATCTAAGTACACACAAAATAGAAGCATTAGGTAGTGACCAATTCTCATGAGGACAACAGTATTTGCTAAGGAAAAGATTCACCTGTTGTTGCATTAATCTTGCTCTAGCCCTTGTCATTGGTCTAGTTGGGGCTTGTATAGTTGGTTCAGAATTTGAAGTAGATGATGTATTGTGCATGCTAGTGATGTCCTCATCACTTCCTCTCCCTCGCGCCTCCCTTGCTCTGTGATGGGTTTTTGTTAATGCTCTATGATGCTCTGTGATGGGCTTTGTGATGCTCTATGATGGGCTCTGTTGATGCTCTGTGATAGGTTCTGATGATGCCTTGTTGATGCTCTGTGATGGGCTCTGTTGATGCTCTGTGATGGGTTTTGATGATGCCTTGTTGATGCTCTATGATGATAGTCGAAATCTGAAATCATATAGATAATTACAAACAGACTTGAGCTTAAGCATATTGCTTTATATGGTCAGTTATAATTAGTAGCCTTTATACTCTTTGTTTTCAGTTATATTGGAATTAAGATTCACTTGTATGTTTTCTGTGATGATAGTCAAAATCTGAAATCAAATAGATGATTAGAAACAAAACTTGAGCTTAAGCATATTGCTTTATATGGTCAGTTATAATTAGTAGCCTTTATACTATTTGTTTTCAGTTATAGCGGAATTAAGATTACACTTGTATGTTCTGTGAGATATTTGTATTTCTATTCTCAATCTGTCAATTAGGCTTATTGTTAATATAAATTTGTGAATTATTTTGAAGGCATATGATTAGATGTTATGCTTAAGATCTATTTTGTAATTATCAAAATTGATTGGTGAAGAGATTTTGATAGAGGACTGAGATTGCAAAGACTATGTCTTATGCACTTTGTCAACTGAGAGCAATTTGTCAGCAAAATATGTTTTTAGTTGTTCTTATTACTTGATTCTATTTTGTTTCTATCTTCATTAAAGGCTATTCTTCTGTACATGACGCATTAAACCTTTGCTTAGCATTCCTTCGTCGATCCTGACACACTTGAGTGTACCTTTTCTTCATGCCATACGGCATGAAGCAAATGGTACACTCCAGTATGATCTGTTGGAATTAATTATTGTTACATATTTATGCATATATAAATTATATAGATAGTAAGTAAGCGAGATAGCAGAGGTACCGTCTTCTCCGCCGTCGCCGATGCCGTAGATGGCAGAGGCACCATCTTCGCCGCTGTCGCTAACGCCGCAGATGGCAGAGGCACCATCTTCGCCGCCTAATCCGTCGACGATAATGATACGAAAGCGAGATGGCAGAGGAGAATCAAAGATGCCTGTGGGCCGACTGGTCATCACGGAGGTTAGTGAGTTTGGGATCCCTCTGTGTCCCAAGAGTTCAGCGGCCAGATTCCGGACCATGTGAGGGATACTTGCAAGGAAACGGGTCCCCATCACCACACCAAGGTGGAAGGATTTGACGAAAGAAGCGAGAGGCGCGCTGTGGACAGAACTTTTACAAAAGTTCACTATCCCAGAAGCAGACATGGCACGCGTGGAACGACCAGCGATGCTCACGATCAATAAATCGTGGAGGACGTTCAAGAGCATTCATGTCATGAAGTTTGTGAACACGGGTCGGACGCCCTTCGTGAAGTACGGATTCTTGATGCAGGAAACATGGGACGCCTTTGTTGCTATGAATACGACGCCCTAATTTAACGAGCAAAGTGTGGCACACAAAGCTCTCCAGACACGAAACACTCATTCGCACAGACTCAGCACCGCTGGGTATGCAGGTAATTACGACGAATGGGCGGCGGAGGAGGAGAACGCGTTTCCTGATGTCACAGACCCGCATTCCCTAGCCTGGTTAAAAGAGAGGGCAAAAGTCTCGTCTTCGGGCAGCATCTCTTTCACAAACCCGGCAGACCAGGAAGTGTCTCAATGTGTGGTAAGTATGTCGAACTACCTAGTTGTTAATAAATCTATATATAACTTTATAGTGTATAACATGATGACCTCTTGCAGCGTGAATTGTCTACCCAAACTTCCCAAGGCTCCTTCCAAGTAGACAGGGAGAAGGATATACTCTCTA
Source organism: Ampelocalamus luodianensis (assembly GCA_036346255.1). Taxonomy (NCBI): domain Eukaryota; kingdom Viridiplantae; phylum Streptophyta; class Magnoliopsida; order Poales; family Poaceae; genus Ampelocalamus; species Ampelocalamus luodianensis. The sequence goes on along the minus strand of CM070638.1, from coordinate 28,323,010 downwards.
CGGCCCTGGGAAACAAGGAGCACCCGGGTCGCACGCGAGGCCTTGGGGTTAACGTACCTTGAGTCATGGATTCACGAGGCGACTAAGCGTCTGAGAGTAGGAAGAGATCTAAGGCGAGCACGAGGACCGGTTGGTACAGATGATTACTGAAAAGTTTGAAGGAAAGCTGGCAGCATTGCAGGATCAAATTAATCAACTCCTGAGCTAGTCGCAGTCGCAAGCCGTCCCTGTTAATTTGGGAGCCAGTCCTGCTCGACATCGGAGTAGCGTCGCGTCCACGCATAATTCTGAAGATGACGACGTCCACTTACCGATAGATGACATCAAGGTAATGTACATCTATGGAATGCAGCAAAGATAGACCTATAGGACACCTTAGCTAATTGCGTATCGTTTTGTAGTGTAACATCCCAATTTTGGACTTGTTTTTCAAATGTAAGAAAATGAGTAGAAATTAAAACTTTTTCTTGCATCTTGTATTCCCTATATGCTTTGAACAATTGTTGTAAGAAGTTATGGAAATACAAAGTCACAAGTTACATTGATCCAAAACCTTGTCTTTCAAAAACATGCATGTCAAATCTTGTGATCATCCTTCGAAAATATTTTTCCTAAGTGCTTGGGATGTCATGTGACCCCTCCGAAAAATTTCATAATTTTCAGTAATTGTTTGAATATTTTAAGAGGGCAGTCAAACCTGTTTGACTTTTAGTCAAACCTTAAACCAGAGCCTTGCAGAATTTTTGGAGAAAAATGCATTGCACAAAAACCTCTGAAAATTTTATACAAGGTTAATATCTGAGTTAGCAAGCTCCAGTACAAATTTCAGAATTTTCGGAGTTGTTTTGCTATCTCAAATAAATCCTCAAAGTCTCAGCTCAGTTTAAAACCCAAAATCTGATTTCACTGTTTGTTAGGTGCGCGTTAGACTCGGACTCGAGCCACTTGGCTTGGTCCAGTCAACTAACTGCACCCGGTCCGGCTTAAAAGCGCGCATCCAATCTCAGCCGTTGGATCCTAATCGCTCGGCCCATGTTCGCGTGAACATTCGGACCCCGTGAATGCACTGGTCCATTTGAACCGTTAGATCTTGATCCAACCGTCCAGATTATCTGAGAACGTTCGGACCTCCGGAAGACACATTTAATCGTGACCGTTCATTTCCGATCCAAGGGCTCGCGATCTCCTCTTTTTATTTAAACCTCAGAAACATGGAACGATCTGAGCCGTTCATTTTCAATCCAACGGTTCCTGGTAGCCACAGCTTTTCTCTGGTCATCTTCAACCTCGAGCCATGCGTGAACAGGTGGGGGGCATGGCTTGGGTCAAATCGTGCTCCCCGGCAACGTCTTCCTAGTTGGTATTAAGTGCTTGTAGGTGCTTTCGGCCGAGAGGCATGTCCTACTCCTACATCTCCATCATCTTTCTTTTCGGTCCATGGTTGTGTCATGGACTTAGCTCACCCGTGGAGCTCATTTTGCCTAAACCCTAGTTTTCTAAGCTATATAAGGCTCCCCAAACCCCTCCTTGTAATCTTTTACAACTCCCTGAGCTCCTCCTTGCTTGTGGAGCTCAAAACACCTAAAACGCCAAAACCACCATTATTTTGCTCAGGTTGTTATTTTCATATCGTCTTCTTCAACTCCGGCGAGTTCCTCCTCTGTCAAAGCTCCTCTGGCCATCTTTGAAGCTCTTCTCGGTTAAGATAGCTTCTACTTTGATGAGGATATCCCTACTACTTATGAGGTTATTCGTGAAGCAGGAGCTAAACTTCTCAAACAACAGGTGCATTTGTTTCTTAATGAATTTCCTTTTGTTGCCAATGAGAATTGGTTACTACCTAAAGCAATACTTGGTGCATTCTCGGGTTTGACAAATTTAAAGACTTTGGAACCGAGAGGAGGAGAGGAGGCGGGAACAAATTCATGGAGGAGAAACACATCGGCCAACAAGGGAGAAGAAACCCATGTGGCCAACGAGGGAACGTGCTCTCGAGGATAAAACCCTAGCACATGCGGGCGGTCAAGAAAGACATATGGTGACATGGCAACAAGGGTTACATTGGCATAAAAGAAGCATCAAGTGCATCGAACAAATTCGCGCAAGCTAAGAGAAGGAAAGCTCACAATACAAGGAGAACCGAGAGGAGACTAGTTTAAATTTCCAAATTAAAGTAGGGCGTTTTTTGAATTGGGTCACATTCACGTGAAATATGTCGGACTCGGATTATCTGTGCGGTGACAAAGATGTCGGACTCGGATCTTTGTAGCACTCGGTTCTGTTCATCGAGTTTTGTGCTTGCGTGGGAGGCTATATAAACCCCCATGGCGCACCACCATAGAGGTGAACCAGTTCATACGACACGAGTTCATCGAGGACTTTGAGAGAGAATTAGGCGATCCATTGTTTGTTACGCAGCTTTCGTGGGTCAAGCGTCGTTCCATTGGGAATTGGGGACTTGGCGTTAAATCGTTCGTGGTCTCGCGACGAACAACTACACGGTGTGTTTTGGGCGTATTCAGAAGAGTTGAGGTTAGTGCATTGGCGCGAGTGTTCAGCTAGCGACATCGTCTGCGCATCAACTATCCACGGTTCCTCACCGAGAAGATCGGGCCTTTCCGTATCATATGGTATCGATTCTAGGTTTACTCGGTGAAATTTCTTTACCGTAGTTAGATTCGTTTTCTATCCTATCGTCAATAAGCGAAAATTGCAATACCAAAACCATAGTTTAATCTGTTATTTCTTATGCGTTTAGTTAAGTTTTCATCCATTAGAGTTTTTGTTTTTAGTGCTGATCCATGTGTTCCTTTTGCGTTGCTTAATAATCATTGTGTTCACATAAACCGTACCAAATTGCTGATTGAACTCCTCAATTAGCACCCAAAAAGAGATAACTGACCGAAACACTTTGGGTTTTTTGAGCTTCACTTATATCCTTTCATCCTTGAGACTAGCTTTTGTACATTGCACTAGGGCTGTTCTTTGGTTTATTTACACGTTGTTGAATTGTGAGACTTGTGCAATCAAGAGGGGAGCAAGCAGATGTAGCATCATTTGTTGTTCCGAAGATAATATTGATATTGATTCTAAGCCACAGCCATCAGACCCTACACTCCAGCAAGCAAGCAGATGTAGCATCATTTGATCATGTTGTTCCTACTATTTTCAAATTCTAATATATTGTTTGCAAATTCTACGTACGCATTGCTATGTTGTTTTAACTATTATCGATAGTTAACCCAGTAGATGCATTATCGGTAGGCAAATGTTTATCCTCTACTACTGAGCCTAGGTTTATCTTGCTGTGATTTTGGGTTCGTTGGATGGACCCTTGTCACTTAGTAGTTTACGAGTTCGTTGCTTAGCAATGCTTAGCTATCGGTAGAAATGGGCGGTTATCGACTTGTCGATAACCTTGATCACACAAACTTATTTTGATCTCTATATTTCAGCTTTGTGCTATGTTTAAATTGCAAAAATGAAAACAAAACCATTTGGACTTGGGCACATTGGTAAGATGGTGTGATTTTTGGATGTGACTGGAATGATGCCCGAGTCAACAAGGACCGAACATCTTGTTACACTAAACCAAGCATTCTTGCATGCTAATCACACTAGAGGGTACGGGACCTCTCTTGACTCGATGCTGGCGTGTGTTAGCTACAGTCGCGGAGGCGTGTGTGTGTTGCGTTGTGGTAAAATGAGGTGGTTGTGTGTGGGACATTATAGTTGTCCAAAAAGCTTTACCCCGAGGGGTAGTTGTCTTTTCGGCTTTACAATGTAAGCGTATGAGTTTGTATCCATACGAGCGACTCGTAGTTGATTCACAATATTGGAAATGTCTTGTAGGACTTAGCCGTGCCGGCATACCTTTGGAAGTGTGCTAATCTTGTGGCTTAAAGGCGGTCTGAAGTGTGGGTACATTGGTGCACCCCTGCAGGGTTCAAACTATTCGAATAGCCTCGTCCTAGGTCATGGACACGCTTGGGGAAGTCTTTCAAGAGTTAAACTACAACATTTAAATTAAAGACTTGATGGGTGGTATGAATCAGGGATTCATGCTATGTGTAGTGGCTATTGGGTTAGTCACTTCTAGGTGGTTACTTGTTAATTATTGTTACTCGCTGTTATTTCAATACTTAAAAACTGATTTGTTAAATTCCTTTCAATCTATTACATTATTGCAAATAAAAATTGCTTTATGCGTCCAAATAACCATATAACCAACTTCCGTTGATACAGCTTTCATGTAGCTATGTATAGGCTTGTTACTCGTAAGTCTTGCAAGTACATTATTGTACTCATCTGCATTGTTTGTTGTGTGCAGAGGAAGAAGATGAGCCCGAAGGGCCTCACTTTAGTGAGTTGTGCTGTGGCAGTGTGTGGGGCGATTAACTTGGCGGCTCGGTCGGTTGCCCTGTGGTGTTATGTGGCTAACCGGTCGTCTTTTGGTTTAAGCCATCTTATGGCACCTTTTGCTTCTGCTGATACTTAATACTTGTCATTTGGCCGGTTGGCTGTTCTGTAATAACTTATTATTATTTATGTCTTTTGCTAGACTTGTTATATTATCTTGAATGGAATTGATGCATACTTTTGTATGATGTATGTGTGCTATAATTTCTGGGAAGCACATGTTCATCGAGGCACAGTGTATTTTGTTTGTGATGCTACAGCCAATGGAAGGCTAAGTATTACAAGCTAAATAAACCGAGGTCTCACAAAGTTGGTATCAGAGCCATACTGACCGTAGAAACCCCTAGCTTGGTCATCCCTAGTATATTTTGAAAACTTACTTTCTAAATATTAAATGTTTCATGAAAATCTTAAGTAAGTTCTCAGATTTTACTTCTTATCTATCTTAGCTTGCTCATCTCACCTTATTCTTGACTGAATTTGAAAAGTTGTTTTCCCTCTCATCTTCTTTCAAAAGATAGCTGCTTAATTGATTAAGTTGGCTTTGGGAAAACAATGAGAGCTTCAAATCGAAGTGTGGCTGTTTGGAGCGAAGATTAGGAGCTCCTGGAGATAAAGAATTCGGCAGGAACCTCGAAGGTAAAATCTGGACAGCAAGCACAATTTCTGGACAGCTAGCTTTTAATGAGTAAATAGTGCTGAAAATGAGAGGTTAATTTAACTAAAATTTGTGGGGATAAAAGGATAAGAAGTGATATAAGTTAGCTTAGTGCCTAACCTTTCTTTAGGTAATCTTCACCTTGTTTCCTAGCTGTTTCGAACCAAGGTTGATGTGCTGAAAATTGCCTTCTTAAAAACTGATTACTCGTTCTACCATACGAGTTAGTCATACTGGGAAGTTGAAGTTTATTTTTGTGATCTTGCTGCGATTTTTGTTGGTCCTCAAGCTGTTAGAGTTTATTTTGTAGAGTGTTTAATTGTTTTTCTTTGTCTCCTGTTCCGGAGTTGTTGCTGACCTATCTTTGTGGAACAAGATGGCAAGAATAACCCGCAGCAGTCAGCCGGCTTATCCTGATGAGGAGCTTCCTCCTCCTCCGACTATGGCTGAGGTTCTTGCTCAGATCGAGCGAAATCGCATGGATCAGACTCGGATTCTGGAGGTCATCGTGAGGAACACCTCCACTCCCTCCGATGCCTCGGGATCTGGAAGTGGTGGTCACCAGTCTTGTGGGGGACTCACGGAGTTCCTTCGCACGCAGCCACCTACTTTCTCCCGGTCCGAGGATCCCCTTGATGCGGATGATTGGCTGCGTCTAGTTGAGCGAAAGCTCAACATTGCTCAGTGCTAGGAGTAGGAGTGGGCACTCTTTGCATCCCATCAACTTGAGCGTGCAGCGCTCTCTTGGTGGGAGAACTTTCTCGCCATGCACCCCGCAGGCCATGTGGTCTTGTGGGAGGAGTTCAGGTCTGCTTTCCGTCGGGCCCACATCCCCGATAGCCCGATGAAGCTAAAGAAGGAGTTCCTTGCGCTTAAACACGGGCGCAAGTCTGTGTCGGAGTACTTATACGAGTTTAATAACTTAGCTCGTTATGCTCCGGGTGAGGTGGCCACTAATGAGGCCAAGTAGGTGAAGTTCATAGAGGGCTTGTCTGAGGAGCTGCAGGACAGACTCTCTATTGTTGACTTTGCTAACTTCCAGGCCTTGGTTGACAAGGCCATCGTCGCCGAGTACAAGGCGAAGGCGCTGGGTGAGTCCCGCAAGCGCAAGTGGGTGGCCCACGATGCGCAGAGCCGCCTCTCCCGTCCGTGTTGGGCTGCACCAGGGGCCCGTTCTTTGGCTTCACCACCGCCGATGCCGTCGGCGCGATTACGTCCCCGCGGTCGTGTTTGACCACGCACTGCGACCCGAGAGCGAGGGTGGCCAAGCGATCGGTGCCGAGGTTACTGCCGCTGCAACAAGAAAGGCCACTACGCCAACAGTTGCCCTTAGAGGACTGGAGCGGCCCCTCGTCCTAATGGAGGACGCGGGCAAGGGAATGGTCACCCACCTGGCCAGAAGGTGGTCCAGAAGACTCAGGGTGTGGTAAGTGGTCGAGTCAACCACATCTCGGCTGAGGAGGCACAGGAGGCACCCGACGTTGTGTTGGGTATGCTTCTTGTTAATTCTCGTCCTACTGCAGTATTATTTGATTCAGGAGCATCACATTCTTTTATTTCAAGATCATTTGCTGCTGCTTGTGACCTTCACTTTGTTCCTTTGGAGATTCCTTTGCTTATTCGCTCTCCGGGTTCGGAAATGAGAGCTGATCTGGAGTGCCAGGACACTCCCATTGATATTGAAGGAGTGGTATTCTTGGCGAACCTCATCCTACTCGACTCGGCGCGTCTGGATGTGATTCTTGGCATGGATTGGTTGTCCCAACACTTGAGGCAAATCGATTGTGCCAGGAAAATGGTCTACCTCACCAGCCCCTCAGGCGAGCAGGTTGGGATTTCACCGCAGCTGCAAGGGCCACATATTTGTGCCCTTGAAGCTAAGCTAGCCTTGGAGATTCAGGATGTGCCCACAGTATATGATTTTGTGGATGTCTTTCTTGAAGATTTGCCTGGGATGCCTCCGATTCGAGACCTGGAGTTTGTTATTGACTTGCTGCCTAGTACCGCCCCTATTTCCAAGGCGCCGTACCGAATGCCTCCTAATGAGTTGGAGGAGCTGAAGAAGCAATTAGGTGAGCTTCAAGCAAAGGGCTTTATCCGACCTAGCTCATCTCCTTGGGGTTATCTAGTTATTTTTGTGAAGAAGAAGGACAAGACCCTGCGTATGTGTATTGATTACCGTCTGCTTAATGAAGTGACGGTGAAAAACAAGTATCCTTTGCCTCGCATTGATGATCTCTTTGACCAGTTGATCGGAGCCCGTGTGTTCTCCAAGATCGACTTGAGGTTGGGGTATCATTAAGTCCGGATCAGGGCTGAAGATATTCCAAAGACAGCTTTCACTACTCATTATGGTCTTTACGAGTACACCATCATGTCATTTGGCTTAACCAATGCTCCCGCTTTATTCATGAATATTATGAAATCGGTGTTCATGGAGTATTTGGATAAGTTTGTGGTGGTATTCATTGATGAAATTCTTATCTACTCCAAGAGTGAAGAGGAGCATGCTGAGCATCTGCAGATTGTATTGAGAAAGCTGCGTGAGCACCAGCTGTATGCTAAGTTCAGCAAGTGTGAGTTCTGGTTGAAGGAAGTGGCATTCTTGGGCCATGTTCTTTCAGCAGGAGGTGTAGCTGTGGATCCTAGGAAGGTCAGTGACGTTTTATCTTGGGGTCAGCCCAAGTCAGTCACCGATGTGCGGAGTTTTCTTGGTTTAGCGGGATATTACCGTCGCTTTATCAAGAAATTCTCCAAGATCGCGAAGCTGATGACTGAGTTGCTCAAGAAGGAAAAGAAGTTTTTGTGGTCCTCTGCTTGTGATGAGAGTTTTCAGGAACTCAAGAAGCGGTTAACTTCGACTCTAGTGCTTGTGCTTCCCGATGTCCACAAGAGCTTTGATATCTATTGTCATGCCTCTCGTCAGGGATTCGGTTGTGTTCTTATGCAAGATGGCAAGGTAGTGGCCTATGCATCAAGACAGTTGAGGCCTCATGAACTCAACTATCCTACCCATGTTTTGGAGTTAGCTGCAGTGGTTCATGCACTCAAGATTTGATGGCATTACCTGATCGGTAACCGTTGTGAGGTGTATTCTGATCACAAGAGCTTGAAATTTTTGTTCACCCAGCCAGACCTAAACCTCAAGCAAAGGAGATGGTTGGAATTGATCAAGGATTATGATATGGGCATTCAGTATCATCCGGGTAAGGGCAATGTGGTTGCGGATGCACTTAGTCAAAAGGTGTATTGCAATGCTTTGTTGCTCCAAGAGCAACAGCTTGCCCTTCATGAAGAATTTCAACGGCTCAATTTGGATTTGATTGAGCATGGTTCTCTTACTACCTTGGTTGTGCAACTAACCTTGGTAGACCAAATCAAGGCTGCACAGCAGACAGATGTTGGTGTGAGTCAAATCAACCAAAATATCAAGGAGGGGACAGCCAGGTGCTTCTCAGAGGATGAGCATGGTGTTGTGTGGTTTGGGCAGCGCCTTGTGGTTCCAAAGGTCGTGGAATTGAGGCATCTGATTCTCCGCGAAGCCCATGACTCCCCCTTGTCCATTCACCCCGCCCGGGGCTACCAAGATGTATCAGGACCTTCGTCAGAGATTCTAGTGGACCCGTATGAAGCGCGAGATTGCCATGTTCGTTGTCGAGTGCGACGTGTGCTGTCGTGTCAAGGCTGAACATCAGCGTCCAACAGGTCTTCTTCAGCCCATGCCAGTGCCCGAATGGAAGTGGGATTCTGATACGGGGGGAGGCCCGATCTTCTCAGTGAGGAACCGTGGATAGTTGATGCGAAGTAGACGATGTCGCTAGCTGAACACTCGCGCCAATGCACGAACCCTCAACTCTTCGAATACGCCCAAAACACTGCCGGGTAGTTGTTCGTCGTGAGACCACGAGCGACTTAACGCCAAGTCCCAATTCCCAATGGAGCAGCGGCTTGACCTTGGATTGCAGAACAAAACAAATGGATCGCCTAATTCTCTCTCAAAGTCCTCGCATGAACTCGGTGTCGAAAGAACAAGCAATAGCTATATTTCAATCTTATGCATAAACTGTGCGCCTCTATGGTGCGGCCATGGGGGGTTTATATAGCCTCCCACGCAAGCACAAAACTCGGATGAACAGTAACCGAGTGCTACAGTAATCCGAGTCTGACACTGTTCATTGCTACAGTATCTGAGTCCGATTACTGTTCACATGAACAGTAATCCGATTCAAAAAACGTCCTACTTTAATTTGGAAATTTAAACTAGTCTCCTCTCGGTTCCCCTTGTATTGTGAGCTTTCCTTCTCTTAGCTTTGCTTAATTTGTTCGATACACTTGATGCTTCTTTTGATGCCAATGTAACCCTTGTTGGCCACATGTGTTTCTTCTCCATGAATTTGTTCCCGGTCTCCCTCTCCTCCAAAGGCTTCACAATATTCAAACCTAAGAATGCACAAAACATTTGCATGAGGTAATACCCAATTCTCATCAATGACAATAGAAGATTCATTAAGAAACAAAAGCACCTGTTGATTTAGAAGTTTAGCTCTTGCTCTCGTCGGTGGACCAATATGCACTTCTGTACTTGAATTATTTGTAGCGTCATGTATGGCGTCCACCTCAGTATGTGTATGACCACCAATAGGGAAAGATGTATAAATGTTAGGGATGCCCTCATCATCCTCCCCCTCTTGAAAGGGCGTCGTCCTCGACCTAGATCATCACCACCAAAGAAAGGTGATAAATCGGCAACATTGAAAGTAGAGCTCACGCCATAGTCATCGCCTAAAGCTCTATCTTGTAGGCATTGTCGTTGATCTTCTCAAGCACCTTGAAAGGTCCATCACCTCGTGGCAGCAATTTAGACTGCGGCGCTACGGAAAGCGATCCTTGCGGTAGTGCACCCAAACCAAATCACCGGTTGAAAAATCATCTTCTTTCGTTTCTTATTCGCCTTCTCGGCATAGGACTTGACCTTGCGCTCTATCTCCTCTTTTGTTTTGAGATGCAATTTCTTCACATACTCACTCGCTTGGATGCCTCCATATGAACACGGTGTTGACTTGGAAGTGGCAGCAAATCAAGCGGCGTAAAGGGTTTGAAACCATACACCACCTCAAAGGACACAATCTGCGTGGAGTGCACGGCCCGATTATAGCGAATTCCACGGCGACAAACAATCCTCCCACTCGCGCGCGATTCTTCTTGATCATGGTCCAAGTAGCATCGAAAGTGTGCGGTTCACCACCTCCGTTTGACCATCGGTTTGGGGATGACAAGTCGTCTTTGAATAACAACCGTCCCGATTTACCCCAAAGTGTCTTCCAAAAGTAGCTCATGAACTTCACGTCACGATCGACACAATAGTGCGTGGCACGCCATGTAGCCTCACGATCTCACTGAAAAACAAGTTAGCAATATGCGACGATCGCCGCTCTTGTGGCACGGAATAAAGTGTGCCATCTTTGAAAACGATCCACAACGACAAAGCAGAATCACTCGCCCTCTTAGTTCTAGGTAATCCTAAAACAAAATCCATACTAATATCCTCCCATGGTGCATTGGGAGCAGGTAGAGGGGTATACAAACCGTGTGGATTCAATTTTGATTTCGCTTTGTGGCAAGTAATGCATCGTTGCACATACCTCTCTACATCTCGCCTCATCTTAGGCCAATAAAAGTGATCGCTCAAAGATAGATAACGTCTTCTCACGTCCAAAATGTCCCATCAACCCACATGCATGTGATTCCTGCATAATAGCAAGCGCATCGGAGGAGTGCGAACGCATAATTTGTTAGTCTGAAACAAAACCCATCATGGATGTGAAATTTATCCCAGCCTTTTCCTCTTTGCAATGTGCATAAGGAACGGAAAAATCATGGTCATGAGCATAGAAATCACGCAAACTCTCTAAACCAGAACTTGCACTCCTAATTGAGTTAAAAGCACACTTTTCCTAGAGAGCATCAGCTACCACATTTTCCTTTCCTTCTTATATTTTACAATGTAAGAAACGACTCAATGAATTCACCCATTTGGCATGTCTACGGTTCAGTTTGCTTGGCCCTTTAAATACTTTAATGCCTCATGATCGAATGAATAATAAACTCTTTAGGCCATAAATAGTGTTGCCAAGTTTCTAACGCACGCACTAAAGCATAAAGCTCTTTGTCATAGACCGGATAATTCAATTGAGCACCATTTAGTTTCTTACTAAAATAAGCTACGGTCTACCCTCTTGCATTAAAACACCGCCAATACCCAATCCACTAGCATCACACTCAATTTCAAAAATTTTAGTGAAATCGGTAAAACAAGCAGCGGTGCTTCAGTCAAGCGTTTCTTAAGTTCAAGAAAAGCATTGTCTTGCGCTACCCCACACAAATTCAACACCCTTTTAGTAAGTTCATTCAAAGGGGCAGCTATGGTGCTAAAATCCTTCACAAAGCGCCGATAAAAACCACGAGACCATGAAAGCTCCTAATCGACTTACATTTCAGGAGTTGGCCAATTTTAATCGCTTCAATTTTAGACTCATCTACTTCAACTCCCGTGCGAAACAACATAGCCCAAAAAGATGACACGATCTTTGCAAAAGGTGCACTTCTCTAAGTTACCGAATAACCTAGCCTCACGCAACACTTATAGAACTTGTCTAAGATGGTCTATGTGTTCAGATTGATGTTGTAAATCGAATATCATCAAAGTACACAACCACAAATTTACCAATCAAATGCCTTAAAACATGATTCATTAAGCGCATGAATGTACTAGGTGCATTAGTTAAACCAAAAGGCATGACTAACCACTCATACAACCCAAATTTTGTTTTAAATGCTGTTTTCCACTCATCCCCTTCATGCATCATAATTTGATGGTAACCACTGCGCAAATCTATCTTAGAAAAATAATGACACCACTCAATTCGTCTAGCATATCATCTAAGTGAGGTATAGGATGACGATATCGAATTGTGATATTATTAATCGCTCGACAATCTACGCACATCGCCATGAACCATCTTTCTTAGGAACTAAAATAACGAGAACAGCACAAGGGCTTAAGCTTTCACGTACATACCCTTTGGAGAGAAGCTCTTGTACTTGTTTCTGAATTTCCTTTGTTTCCTCGGGATTGGTGCGATGCGGTGGTCGTTCGGCGACGCTCCCGAATCAAGTCGATCTTATGTTCTATCCCACGAATTGGTGGTAGCCGGTGGTACCTCGTTTGGAAAGACGTCATTGAAGTCTGCAAAACACAAGCAACACCACTAGGAAGAGAAGACAAGTCGTTAGTCGAAAGCAAGGCGTCTTTGTACAATAGTACAAAATGCACCAAATTGGGATCTTCGCTGAATTCTCTCATTTCGATTTGGTGGCTAACATCACTAAATTCTTCTCTCGCTCTTTGGCGGTCTCAACGTGCATCTCAATTTTACGCATTGAAGAATTCACAATCATTTGCGGTGTAAGGGGCTTCAAGATGATATCCATATTATTCCATCGAAATGTGTAGCGATTTGTACGCCCATCATGAACAATGAAGCGGTCATATTGCCATGGCCGTCCCAAGAGCAAGTGACACACCGTCATAGGCACAACATCGCGATCCACGGTGTCGGTGTACTTCCCAATAGAAAACGTCACTCGCACCATATAGTTCACCTTCACTTCTGTTTGTCGCTCAACCATTGCACATGATAAGGGCGTGGATGCGGCAAGTACTTCAAACCCAACTTATGACACATATCCTTGCTAGCCAAATTGTGACAACTTCCGCCATCAATGATCACTTTGCGGACCTTACCCTTATCAAGCTTCCCAAATGCGAAACAAATTGCACATTGTTCGAGTGACGGCGATGGCATCACACTAAGCACCTTGGGCGTGCAAACAATGGAATCTTGCTCGGTGTTAGGAAACTCGAGGATCGCACTCACATTGTTATATGTCATCGATGTGCAAGGCTGGTCGCGCATCGGCGACTCGTCATCACTAAGCTGAAACATAACCGCCATCCTCGGTGATAAGCATAGTTCGACATTTGGCGATCCCTCGAAAATGACCAACACCCTTGCACTTGTGGCAAATGATGTCACGTGAGCGCCCTGTTGACCCCATGAGCGAGGTCACACTAGCGGCGAGGCGCGCGCAGTCGGCGACCGGCTTTGGTGTACTCTCGACTTCTTACTTTGGGCTGCGCATTGCCGAATTGCTTCGGCGGAGTGCTCTTGTTTGGTGTTTGTTGTTATATGGCTGTCTGGGTGGTGAAGGGCGTGAGCGGGCGTAACCGTGCATCTTCAATCACTTCTCGCTCGGCCCGGCGGCTTGGTGCGAGCAACTCAATCATATCATTATAGGGATGGTGATTGACAATGCGCTTGACAAACATGATTCATGCCACTAGAAATCTCGCCATGGTGCATTCTTCATTCTCGCGGACATCCGCATGTATCATGATAGTTTCCATCTCCTTATGATATTCATCAATTGACCTCATACCTTGTCGCACTCTGTCAACTTCTCAAATAGTGAGCGCTTATAGTGGCGAGGTACAAAGCGTGCCCGCAAATGTTGCTTCATCCGCTCCCGGTGATGTCGGCAACTCATGGCGCTCCGTAAACTACGAATGAACTGCTCCCACCAATGTGTAGCATAATCATCCAAGCCATTGGAAGCAAGCAGCGACTTCTTCTCATTGGAATAGTTGTTCATTGAAACAACTTATCCACCTTCGACTCCCAAGTGAGGTATTGCTCCACATCCGTACCACACAAAATATAGGAAGAGTAAATTTGGGCTTAGCGACAAAATCGTCGGCGTCGTCGTGTCGACGCCGCACGTTGTTGCGATGGTGGCGCTGTCGGTCATCGTAGTCGTCGACGGGAAATCGTCATCCCATTGCTCGGCCTCATCGGCCATGCTACGAGGTGCACGATGCACACCTCCTCGTGGACACCTTGTGGTGCGCCTCCACCACGCCGCCGTTGCCTCGCCACGCCCATGAGCTCGAGGCGTGCGCGGCCGCCATCCCGACGTTGGCGGCACCGCCATGCGGCGCGCTGCCGCCGTCGTCGCTCCTCATCCACCACGAATAGCACGCTCATCCTCGGTCTCATTGTAAAACGGCGGAGGGCCGTGCACACTCGTGTCATCGGCTGCGCACCCCACGAAGATTGTGTTGTGCGAACATGGCGCGTAGCTCGGAAGTTATGGTTGATGGCGTGCGCATTGTGTGACCTCCTCCCGAGGGTGTTCATCGATCTGAACTTCCCGAGTTCATCGCGCACGCCATTGTCACCATCTTGAAGTTGTTTTGCGGCATCTCGCGCAACCGAAAGTGTACTCTGCCCACGTAACGGTGCCTCCGGATTAGGTGGATCCTCCTCGTGACGACATGGCAACAACTCACAAACAAGAAACGAGGTTATATACGGGTTAGTAAAGAAAAGCGCTGTCTACTACGCTCGCAACTCACATCACGAAAACAAGACAAGCTTACTGTTCCAAAGTGAATCAAGGGCGGCAAATCGACGGTTGTGACAATGAGCGACCTTAACCCGTGAATGTATGAGCGTAACCAAGAGCAAGGAGTACACAAGCGGGTGTAGGTGGAGCTCGAACGGTATGTGTATATCCTATGCAATCTGATATTCAAGGTATTGTAAAGCTAAGTAATGATCCAAGCTAGAGTATTTTGCCTATGTCTTTGATCCAAAAGGTTTAAGCGAAGTGTATGAACGCACAAACAAAGATAAATGTGACTTAATGCAATGAGCTAGTGAGAGACAAACTGAAATTGAGATGAAAACTAGCTCGTTTTGCACCAAGTACTATGAGAGACGCTAGCCAATTGCAAAGATATCAATGTTAGGGCACAAGATTGCTCAAATAGATTAAATACACAATCTGAAATTGTGGACTAAGGTTTACTCTTCCCAATTTCGCCAGCCCTTTTGTTTGTTTTTTTTCTCAAAACCGCATGAACAAAGCTCTTCGCCCTTCGGCTATTAAGGAAACCGAAAGGAAAAAATTTAGTACTTGGTATTTGGGTTTGATCTTTTGTTTTTAATACCTTTTCAAGCCGTGGCTTTTTCTTGTAACCGGCTGCCTTTTCCTCTTTTCTTATTGCAATGGCGAAATAGGGTTTGCTCCTCTTGATTGCACAAGTCTCACAATTCAACAACGTGTAAATAAACCAAAGAACAGCCCTAGTGCAATGTACAAAAGCTAGTCTTAAGGATGAAAGGATATAAGTGAAGCTCAAGAAACCCAAAGTGTTTCGGTCAGCTATATCTTTTTGGGTGCTAATTGAGGAGTTCAATCAGCAATTTGGTACGGTTTATGTGAACACAACGATTAAGCAACGCAAAAAGGAACACATGGATCAGCACTAAAAACAAAAACTCTAATGGATGAAAACTTAACTAAGCGCACAAGAAATAACAGATTAAACTACGGTTTGGTATTGCAATTTTGGTTTATTGGACGATAGGATAGAAAAGCGAATCTAACTACGAGTAAAGAAATTCTCACTGAGTAAACCTAGAATCTGATACCATATGATACGGGGGAAGTCCCGATCTTCTCAGTGAGGAGCCGTGGATAGTTGATGCGAAGTAGGCGATGTCGCTAGCTGAACACTCGCGCCAATGCACGAACCCTCAACTATTCGAATACGCCAAAACACACGGGTAGTTGTTCGTCGCGAGACCACGAACGATTTAACGCCAAGTCCCCAATTCCCAATGGAGCGACGGCTTGACCTTGGATTGCAGAACAAAACAAATGGATCGCCTAATTCTTTCTCAAAGTCCTCGCATGAACTCGTGTCGAAAGAACAAGCAATAGCTATGTTTCAATCTTATGCATAAACTGGTCCGCTCTATGGTGCGGCCATGGGGGTTTATATAGCCTCCCACGCAAGCACAAAACTCGGATGAACAGTAACCGAGTGCTACAGTAATCCGAGTCGACACTGTTCATTGCTACAGTAATCTGAGCCGATTACTGTTCACATGAACAGTAATCAGATTCAAAAAACGTCCTACTTTAATTTGGAAATTTAAACTAGTCTCCTCTCGGTTCCCCTTGTATTGTGAGCTTTCCTTATCTTAGCTTTGCGAATTTGTTCGATACACTTGATGCTTCTTTTGATGCCAATGTAACCCTTGTTGGCCACATGTGTTTCTTCTCCATGAATTTGTTCCCGGCCTCCCTCTCCTCCAAAGGCTTCACAATATTCAAACCTAAGAATGCACAAAACATTTGCATGAGGTAATACCCAATTCTCATCAATGACAATAGAAGATTCATTAAGAAACAAAAGCACCTGTTGATTTAGAAGTTTAGCTCTTGCTCTCGTCAGTGGACCAATATGCACTTCTGTACTTGAATTATTTGTAGCGTCATGTATGGCGTCCACCTCAGTATGTGTATGACCACCAATAGGGAAAGATGTATAAGTGTTAGGGATGCCCTCATCAGATTCCGTTGGCATGGATTTCATCACCGACCTGCCCTGCTCGTCCAAAGGAAATGATGCCATTTGCGTCGTGATTGATAGGTTGACTAAAGTGGCACATTTTCTTCCTGTCAAGACTCAGCTTCATGTGGGACCTTTGGCCGAGCTCTATATTTCGAGGATCATGAGTGTTCATGGTGTACCGAAGACGATTGTTTCTGATCGTGGTGCGCTCTTTACCTCTCGGTTTTGGCATAGTCTGCAAGAGGCTATGGGTACCCGTCTTACTTTTAGCACAGTTTTCATCCTCAAACTGATGGTCAGACGGAAAAAGTCAACCAAGTTTTGGAGGATATGCTTCGTGCTTGTGTTCTTTCCTATGGGAAGAAGTGGGAGAAGTGCCTGCCATTTGCTGAGTTTTCCCACAACAACAGCTTTCAGGCTAGTCTTGGCATGACACCTTTTGAGGCCTTGTATGGGAGGAGGTGTAGAACCCCATTGAACTGGTCAGAAACTGGTGAGCGACAGTTCTTTGGCCCAGGCTCAATCAATGAGGCCGAAAGCCAGGTGCAGTTGATTCGCGAGCATTTACGCGTGGCCCAGTTCAGGCAAAATAGCTATGCGGATCGTCGTCGCCGAGAGTTGAGCTTTGAGCCCAATGACTTTGTGTATCTCAAAGTCTCACCGTTGAAGGGCCATCAGCGTTTTGGCATCAAGGGCAAGTTAGCTCCTCGATGTGTTGGGCCTTATCGCATCATCAAGAAAATTGGAGCTGTTGCATACAGATTGGAGTTACCAACTACGCTTGAGGGGGTGCATGATGTGTTCCATATGTCACATCTAAAGAAGTGCCTCCGTGTTCCAATTGAGGAAACTCCGTTGGAAAATCTCGATGTGCGGGACAATTTGACCTACCATGAGCATCCTGTTCGTATTCTTGAGGAATCTAAACGAAGGATAAGAAACCGTGTCATCAAGTTCCTTAAGGTTCAGTGGTCGAATCATTCTGAAGATGAGGCAACTTGGGAGCGGGAAGATCGCCTTCGTGCTGACTACCCGTCTTTCTTCTCCGAGTAAACGGAATCTCGGGATGAGATTCTTGTAAGGGGGGCGGGAGATTTGTAACATCCCAATTTTGGACTTGTGTTTCAAATGTAAGAAAATGAGTAGAAATTAAAAAAAAAATCTTACATCTTGTATTCCCTGTTTGCTTTGAATAATTGTTGTAAGAAGTTATGGAAATACAAAGTCATAAGTTACTTTGATCCAAAACCTTGTCTTTCAAAAACATGCATGTCAAATCTTGTGATCATCCTTCGAAAATATTTTTCCTAAGTTCTTGGGATGGCATGTGACCCCTCTGAAAAATTTCACAATTTTTAGAAATTGTTTGAATATTTTTAGAGGGCAGTCAAACCTGTTTGACTTTGAGTCAAACCTTAAACCAGAGCCTTGCAGAATTTTTTGGAGAAAAATGCATTGCACAAAACCTTTGAAAATTTTACACAAGGTTAATATCCGAGTTAGCAAGCTCCAGTAAAAATTTCAGAATTTTTGGAGTTGTTTTGCTATCTCAAATAAATCCTCAAAGTCACAGCTCAGTTTAAAACCCAAAATCTGATTTCACTGTTCGTTGGGTGCGAGTCAGACTCGGACTCGAGCTACTTAGCTTGGTCTAGTCAACTAACTACACCCGGTCCGGCTTAAAAGCGCGCATCCAATCTGAGTCGTTGGATCCTAATCGCTCGGCCCATGTTCGCGTGAACATTCGGACCCCGCGAATGCGCTGATCCATTTGAACCGTTAGATCTTGATCCAACCGTCCAGATTATCTGAGAACATTCGGACCTCCAGAAGACACATTTAATCGTGACCGTTCATTTCCGATCCAAGGACTCGCGATCTCCTCTTTTGATTTAAACCTCAGGAACGTGGAACGATCTGAGCCGTTCATTTTCAATCCAACGGTTCCCGGTAGCCACAGCTTTTCTCTGGTCATCTTCAACCTCAAGCCTTGCGTGAACAGGTGGGGGCATGGCTTGGGTCAAATCGTGCTCCCCAGCAACGTCTTCCTGGTTGGTATTAAGTGCTTGTATGTGCTTTTGGCCGAGAGGCATGCCCTACTCCTACATCTCCATCATCTTTCTTTTCGATCCATGGTTGTGTCATGGACTTAGCTCACCCGTGGAGCTCATTTCGCCTAAACCCTAGTTTTCTAAGCTATATAAGGCTCCCGAAACCCCTCCTTGTAATCTTTTACACCTACCTGAGCTCCTCCTTGCTTGTGGAGCTCAAAACACCTAAAACGCCAAAACCACCATTATTGATCCGTGAAGCTCATCTGAGGATCATGAAGCTCCAGTGGTTCTTCTTCAAAAATTCTTGTACCCTTTTCAACTCCTTAATTGATGAGGACATCCCTAACACTGATACATCTTTCCCTATTGGTGGTCACGCACATACTGAGATGGACGCCATAAGTGAAGCTACAAATAATACCGGTCTGAAGTGCATGTTGGTCCACCGACTAGAGCAAGAGCTAAACTTCTAAATCAACAGTGCTTTTGTTTCTTAATGAATCTTCTATTTTCATTGATGAGAATTGGGTACTACCTCATGCAAATGTTTTGTACATTCTCAGGTTTGAACATTGTGAAGCCTTTGGAACCGAGAGGGAGGAGAGGGAGGCCGGAGCCAAAGCAATGGAGGAGAAGCTCACGTGGGTCAACCAAGAGGAGAAAGGCCCAAGAATTCAAGCCCAATTCGGATCCTCCACAAGCCCAACCGAAATTCATCTCGGAATCAACTCAAATTCAATTCGAATCGGTTGGGACAGCCCAACAGGGCTGTAATAAAAGGCCATAACTTTTGCATACGAGTCCGATTGGGGTGTTCTTGGACTTGTTTGAAAGCTTATTCCAAGGTCCACAAAATGGGTATGGCCCCCAACTTCAGAAGACGTACGGTCGCACCACTATGACCGAAATAATGTGACGGATTTAAGTTAGGTTTTCCTTTTTGTGTATTTTTTTTGGGTCTTAGCCGAATTAGAGTTTGATTCGGCGTGTGTAGCCGGCCCTAGGCCGTGCGTGAGTCGTGGAGGGCGCCTTAAGTACCCTTGCCCCTCCTTTATATCCATTAGACCAGTTTATGCATAAGATTGAAACATAGCTATTGCTTGTTCTTTCGACACCAGAGTTCATGCGAGGACTTTGAGAGAGAATTAGGCAATCCATTGTTTTGTTCTGCAATCCAGGGTCAAGCCGTCGTTCCGTTGGGAATTGGGGACTTGGCGTTCGTCGTTCGTGGTCTCGCGACGAACAATTACCCCGTGTGTTTTGGGCATATTCCGAAGAGTTGAGGGTTCGTGCATTGGCGCGAGTGTTCAGTTAGCGACATTGCCTACTTCGCATCAACTATCCACGGTTCCTCACTGAGAAGATCGGGCCTCCGCCGTATCAAGGTTTCCCGTGAAGACGGCATCCTTTTCCGTGTTGATCCGCGCCTAATTTGGGCTGCTATAGTACCGGGTCATAGTTTCAGCTTGTGTTTTTCAATTTTCTTTGAGCAATCTTGCGCCCTAGTATATTTTGTTGCACTTGGCTAGCGTCTATCCTTGTACTTGGTGCAAAACGAGCTTGTTTTATTTCTATTTCTGTTTGAGCTCATTCATATGTCTATACCTAATTGGAGTCAAATGAGTTATTAAGAAGTGTGAAACATTGATGAACTGGTTTGATCATTAAAATTATTTAATTTGGTAAACTTATTAGAATATTTGGTTTGAATGGATTAATCTAACTGTGTGGGCATGAAAAGTTGAGGGGATGTTAGATTATTGCCTCAGTAGATATTAATCTTGTAGTATCTTATCTGTAGATACTTGGGGATTAGTTATAGTTGTTAGATTTACATATTCCTTAGTATGATTAATTATTAGAATTGTGTACAAAAGATCGGAGGGATTAAATATACTGGTGGATCTAGAATTTATGGGGAGTTTCTGGATAGTTGTTCTAGCTAGAATGATTGGACGAATTTGGTTGTAGCGTCATTGAGACTTATGATCGATGGAAGGCTATGATTCTGAAAGTTTTATTGGGATTTTGCACCAAAATCTGAACATGAGGAGGAACAGATGAATATGTGTTTGTAAATATTTGTGTGATTTGCAAAGGAAAGTTGGTAGCAACTAGATTTCATGATGAAGCTAGTCGATAACAACGATCATTGTAGTGCAATAATTCTGTATTGAAGTTTGGTGTTGAGCATCACTAAGAGTTGAACTAATAGGATTTAATATGTGGCTTATGCCTACATGATTGTGCAATCGTCGGATGATTGGATGCCCTTGATGACAAGGTTTTGGTAGAACCTTTTCATTTGTGTAGCAGATCTCTACTAGAATAAAGTTGTTGTTGTGGTGGGGTTGTAAAGTCCTGGTGGACTCTCGATTTGAGGATGAGATGGTAAAGTAGTATAGAATAATTTGGTGTTTTTGGGGAGCTGTATAATGGAAGAATAGACTATAACGATTCTTGTTAAGCGTGTATTACTTTGGTTGTTAGTAAGATGGTTAGCAATGGATTGTGAGTGTGTTGTGGATTGTCATAAAAAATACTTTGATAGTCTTTCGTGGTATCGCTCAAATGAAATGTTTTGAGCTTTACGTTCGTGAACTTTTGGAGTTCATGATTTATGTAGTAGCTGAAATTAGTTTGAGCAGGTGACTTACTAGAAAACTTTATTGGTTCTCAAGTGATTCATGTGACTTGGTATTAAGAGCTCTTTTTGTTTGCGTTGGCAAAGTGGCGTTGTAATAAAAGAAGATTGTTTTCTTTGTTAAAAAAAAGAGTGTAGTAGAAGTATTTAAGGTTGGAGTTCAGTTTTATAACTTGCAACTTATCAAAGTCGTTTAACTTTTCTGTCGTTACCGCTTAAGAGTTTCTTGAGTTTCAATAGCAATATTTTATTCTTATTTGTTGAGGTTTGAAATTCTCTTATTGTGGGACATGTGCCCTCAACTGTGGTCTCATCTTTTGTTTTTTCGAAATCATTGCTATTTGACTATTTCCCTTGGTCTTGTGTTTACTGTAAGTAGTAAATATTTTTTTTCAGTGTGCTGGAAATTTATTTTATTTGCCTCTTCTTTTGAAAAAGAAACAATCGATTTGTTTTACAAAACTTTACAGAGTATATTGTGTAAACTAGTTAGTAGTAGTCAAGTATATGATGTTATGAAACCTTGAGTTGCAAGTTATTTGAGGAGCATTGGAGGATGAATTGATTTCATGATATAAATCATGGAGGGAATTTGATTTAAATGGAATGATTGTCGTTAAAATAAAACTGATTATTGTTACAACTAGTAGAACCTATAGTGAATTGTAATCCAAGAACATTTGTTCATGTTAGTGGAATACTGGAATTATCAAAAGTTTGAATCTTGGTCAATTAGGTAAGGTATTGTGAAGTGAAATTGAATGATGTGGTTTAGTGAGGGTCCAAGATTGGTGAAATTAATCACTTTGGACGGCTACTTGATTAGTGAGGAATGTTGATATTAATGATTGAGGAGGATTGCAGGAATTTTAGTTATCGAATCAAAGAATTTCCTATTAAGTATACCCAGAAGTTCATTGTAAGAATCTAGGATGTTGAAATTGGGCTTGTGTTTTATGCTAGAACCTTGGTTTCCCAATCATTATGTGTAGAAGTAGTTGAATAAAAGTGGATTCAGAATAGCATGATGGGCATTGATAGCATCCTTCCGGTGTAGTAAATGACTGTACTGTGTACTATGAATTTCAAGTTGATTATCCTTAAAGGATTGAGATGATGTCATTGTGGGTGATATTGAGGTGGCTGGAAATTATTTATCAAAGTAATTCCTTTGGCAAAGTAGTGGACTAGAGTATCTTTTTGTGGATTAGTATAGCCCCTCTAGATGAGTATGATTGTTGCTTTCGGGTTGAGAATCACTTTGAGTTTGCCCGGTTAAGAAGGAGTTAGTGTAATTATTTGGAATCCCATGATTTGAGAGAAAAATTATTTCAAAAAGAAAGATGGAGAAAAGAATATTTTCTCGAGTAGTGAAATACTCTCTTGGTTCTTATTTGAATTTGTGTTCATGATGGATGCCATTTGCAAATTGGGTTGGTTTTATGTTGGTGTATACGTGGTTCTTTCTGGTTAAGAAAAAGAAAGGAAATGGTTATTTTGGGCATTCAAATGATTTCACTTTTGGCTTATGTGGTGTTTATTTGCAAACTACCTACTTGGAAAGTGAAAATGTTTTCGTGATGAATCTTTGATTTTGGTTTTGACTCTTTTGGAGGGAAGTTGGTAATGCGTGGTTGCGATGAGAATCCCTCGGTTTTCAGTTGTGTTCTTTTTTTTTAAGAGGATTGGTTTAATACGAGTTGTTTGTGTGTCCCTTGTTAAGGGGATGCTCCTTGCAAAGGTGAAGTGATTCATTGAGAGAAGGAAACAAGATTCCATGTGTCTTGTGCATGTTATGTGGTTTGGTACTAAAGGAAAAATTGGCCCAAGATACAACTGTTTATTTTTGAAAGTTGTAGGGATTTTGGAAGATAGCGTTGTAGGGATTTTGGAAGATAGCGTATCACTAGGACTGTCTCGAGTCCAGGTGCGGGGCACATAGCGTCTTGTATGACCCAGTGTTGAGGGAGTACTTGAGAGATCTTGAGTGTAAGGTTTTGTTAGAGCCGTTGACTAAAGAGTAAAACCTTACCATCGAGTCCCGTTCGTTGAGTGTAGCTGAAAAGGTCGAGATGAGTGTTGAGGTGTAAGATGTTGGAGTATGCCAGTGTGTTGTGGTCGCATCAGCCTGAGCGAGAAGCGACTTGGGAGTGGGAGTCCCGCATGCGCGACAAGCACCTAGAGTTGTTATCAACGGGTATGCGTTAGTTGGTTGTTGTTTAAGTTTTGTTCATTCGAGTAGAATTGCGCGAGTAGAATTCGGGGTCGAATTCTATTTAAGCGGGGTAGAATGTGATACCCCGTTTAAGTAATTGAGTAACTAAAAGAATTAAAAGGAAAATAAATAGAATTAGTAGTGGAAAATTTCAGAATTTTAGTGGATTAGGGAGTAGTGGGCCGCCCATAGCCCAAGTGGGAGAGCGGCTTTAAGTTGGAGAAGGGAAGCTAGCCAAAACCCTAGCACCTACCCTGTGCCTCCACCTGCTGTCGCATCCATCTGTTCTCTGCTGCGACCTCCTTGTGCCCATTGCCTCCTGCGTCGCCATCTACATGCGGCGCTAGTGCATGCGTTGCGAATCCACAAGCCGCATGCCGACCTATGCGCTGGTTTTCCATCCGCTTCCCTATGCCATTTCTTTGTAGGTGGCATGCAAGCATCTGCATGTCACCCCTTTGTGCTCTTGGAAGAAAGAGAGAGAGAAGGGATCTTGTGCTACTTGTGCATGCGTAAGCCTTGCTGTTGTCGGAGGACAGCCAGGTGCCATGCGACGCCATCGTGCAGCCGCCGCCGTCGCTACCGAGCGCCGCTGCCCTAGCTTGTCGCTGCTACCCTTGCTGTGGTGGCTAGCTCTTGCTTGTACGTGTACATGACTAACTCTTGCTTGTACGTGTACATGACTAGCTCTTGCTTGTACGTGTACATGGCTACATGCTAGTGCTGCATGTGTGATGCCGAGAGAGAGAAAGAAGAAAAGGTAGAACTTACGTGTACTACTTAGCTACTAGATAATGTGCTTCATGTTTTGTATGGTTGTGTGTTGAGATCTACACTAGGAGGAAGGAAGGAAGAGAAAGAAAGAAAGAAAAGGAGGAATTGAGGAAAGTAGTCAGGATTTTGGCGTTCGTCCTGGGTAACGATCTGTTATTTTTTTTCTGTCTGTTTTGTTAACTTAATTAGAGATTAAATAATCGAGATTAGAGAGGATACAAGCAATTTCTAGTCAAGGGAACGATTAATGGAACATTTTATTTTTGTTGTACTATTGTACAATTATTTCGGGTACCGTAGGGGCGTAATTTGAGGATGTATTCTACTAGATAATTGTAGAGAATTTTGGCAGCTTTCCGCAGATTATTTAATCATGTCGATCGGATGATTAGATTTTGAGTTACGAATTTTGTAAGCCTGCTGTCTAGAGAGTTGTCATTTTTTGGCAACATCTTGGTAATCTGTAGATTAAAATTAGTATATGAGATAATTAGTGTTTTTGCTCTACATGAAAAGTGTAGATAATTTCTTAAGCGTTCCAAAGAACCCAAGAACATAATTTTTAGGCGAGTAGAACAGAAGTTATGATAATTTTAGTGCTGGGACAGCGGGTAACGTATCTGGTAGTTCTAAGTAAAAAGGTCGGTTTGGTGTAGGCGTGCGATTACGTTTAAAATATAGTGTAGGTGATGGAGGCGGGGTTCCCGATCTTTCGATGAGATTGATAAATATCGATTTTTTTGGTGGAGGTGACTCTCGCGATCCGACTACAACCGTACGACGACGCTTGCGCCTTAGCAATCGTTGAACCAACTCTGCGACGTTATTGACCGTGCTGGAAACGTGATAAACCTGACCACGAAGGCCTATTCCTGCATGCAATCGAAGAACACGCAAGAACAAGATAAAACGCAATCTGAAATTGCAAACATGGATTGAAATATTTATAAATTGGGATTCCAAAAGCTGTCTTGACAGGTGGTCATCCGACACAACTGAAGAACAGAAGTTTCCACAAATCTAAAAGAAATAGCGGGGAGGGACTAAACTCGCGGGTACTGTTCACGCGAACAGTAACCACACCTCTAGGTGGGCCGGCGGCATATGGGCCAAGTTGAGTTCGATTACAAAGTCCAGATTGGCCCAAACAGGTGATATGACGCCTTCTTTAGATGATTACGATCAGTCCAGAAGGAATTTGAAGGTGAGGCTGGATCCGTTTGAAAGAGGACGAAATATGCTCCAACGGACTCCGTATGTGAAAGTTATGCCTGTTTTAAGTTGGTGTTGTCACGCTGATTCGGAGGCGAATGGATTCAAAACGAGTCCAGCTCGAATTGCTTGCTTATCTTAGACCAAAAGTGACATGGTGCTGCACATATACATATTTCATCATTAGGTAGCATCATATAGTTCATATAATATAAATACACTCCTAAAAACAAGCTCACCTGATAATTTAAGTGAAGCGTACGAGCTCTTATACTTGGAACAGTAAGCATAGTAAATATGGTTATATCCATAGGGGTCATGTCCTCATCATCCTCCCTTTCTTGAAAACAAAGCCGTCCTCGGCTTTTGATAAGCTGAAAATAGGGTAACAAAGAAGCCAAACTGTATGCATGGTATATGTAAATGTCATCTGTTTTAACGGTTTTTCGTTGTTGCACAATTAATGTTAGAAGACAACAGCGACCATAAAAAATCATTGTATTATTAACCCAAGAGTAATCATATATGTGAATGATCAAAACAAAAGTTCTCACACAACAATTATTGCAACTTGTTTTGCAAATATAAGTGAAGCGTTTATGCAATTCAAATATCTGAAGTTGTAAACTTGCAGGGGTAGCACATATGGGCAAATCTACAACTTTTGGAATCAAACAAAATTCATCCATATAATCAGATTTCAATCGAGCAATAGCAAATTCATCTAGCAATGGTGAAAAGATTTGTAAGTTCTTCCATAATTCAACATCTTCATTCAGATTGTCCACACTAGATGGTGTAATAAAAGGTGAACACATAGGCATAAGATGAGCACTAAATTTTATTTTACTCTCATATTGAACAAGATTCAGCACACAAGAATTGTTGTTCAAAACAGCAAGCTTTAATTTATCCATGTAATCACAAGTTATGCATATTCGATAAACAATAAATTGATTGTCTACACCATAATCTCCAATAAAATTAAACTTATACCCAGGGGTGTAGGCACTAGACAAGCATTTTGAACATACAATTTCAGAAACTTTCTCCATAGCATGTGACAATTCCATAGGTGAATCCAACATAATGTAACACAAAGAATCGAGGAGAAATTCTAGTCAAAACTTCTTTATGTCTAACCAATTTCACATGATCATTATATGCGATTAACGCATAACATAAATCACTCAAAATAGCAGGCAATTCAATTATTTCATCACATGGTGCAATCAAATCAATGCAGTCTGTATTCTCTACTTGAAATATGTGCATATCGAATTGTTTTCCACTAATTTTGCTCTAAAATAGCATGAGCAGTGGACAAATGTAGTTCTTCAAAATCATACTCACCTTGAGTGATGATAGCATCATGATCTTTACCTTTTTGGCTCTCCTCAGATGATGTAGGCGCTTCCATCTCCTCATCTTCCTTCTCAACCAATGGAGTAGGTGGTGCAATCAACTCATTCTCCTCTTCGGCATGGATCTCAACTTCACGCAAGTCGTTAGTCACGAGAAAAGACACAAACATGAAGGCATTTCGATGTTTCCTATCATCATGTATTCTTAATTTCTCCTCAATCTGACTTTCAACCTTACAGGCAAGTATAAACAAATGAGAGAGAGCATTATATTCTTTATGAACAAGAAGGTCCTGAATTCCCTGATTAAGTCCACTTAAGAATCTATTTTCTGTAGCTTCAGTATGTTCCTCTAAACCACAACGCAACAAACGAGTTTTCAATTCATGATAGTATTCCCTTACAGTTCTACTACCTTGATTTACACGTTGCAATCTAGCTAGTAAATAATCAACACGATATTTAGGAACGAATTCATCTCTCAAAAGCTTATTTAATGTATTCCAAGTTTGAGGTACTCTTCCATGTCTATTTAAATACTTCCACCAAAATATTGCATCCTCAACAAAAACACTAGTGGCAGCTCTAATCTTTTGCCTATCAGACCAATCATAAAATTCAAATTCTTTTTATAATACTATTTCCCAGTCAACATAGGCATCAGGATCAAAGTTAACAGCAAAGGATGGAAATGTATACTTAAATTTACCTCGTTCAGGCACAGGAGATGAGTTAATGGTGTTGTTGATCTCCCGAAACTCTCTACTATGTGATCTTGAACCTGTCATGGTTAGTAGAAAACAAGCATATGTCTCTAGCAACTACTAGGATCTGGTGGTTCAAAAGTCAGTCACACTCAAGCCTTTTATCGAGTTCTTACCAATTCTTACCAAGCAATCAGGGGTGATCGACATCCAACGGTGTCAACGTATCTTCGAAGATTGGATGGAGCGATTGCTAGGAGAAGCTCAGCCTGTACGGTGTAGAAGAGGTGTAGCTGAGAAGGCTCAAGTATGGTAGCAAGGATTAGCAACAATCAATTCGGCAAATGCAAGTTGAATAAATGTTCAAAGTACTTGTCAATATTGCTGATCCTAGCCTAATCAAAGCTATCTAATCAAAGCCTATCAAGAGAAGTGTATGCACGCACACGCAAATATTAATGTGACTTGATGCAAGCAAAGGAAATTCTCACACCAAATGCTAGGAGAGACGCTAGCCAACTACTCAAACCTCTGTGTAGGGGCACAAGATTGTTCGCACGATGTAGAGCACAAAGATTCGATAACGTGCAATGTAAACAGCCATCTAGATTGAGCAGAAACAATAACTAGTCTTAAGAGATGAAACTCAAAGTTTTATATGGCTTATATATACTCTTTTGAAAGGTTTCGACGAGTTCTACAACTTTGCAGTTAAGGCGAACTACAAATTCCGAAAGGAAGATCGAAGGAAACGACAAAAAAGAAACCGAAAACTTGCAACGCGAATTCGGGGCCGAAGATGGCCGATTTTGGGGTACCTGGAGGGCAACTAGTGGCTTAGGTAGAAAAGATGAGCCTCGTCATTAGCTTCGAAACGAGCACAAGAACGTCAAAAACGGACGCCGTATGCAAAAGTTATGCCCATTTTACTGAAGGTGTCTCGGAAACGGAATCCTACTCGGACTCAAAACCGTCTCGTGTTCAATCTTGAAAAGACTATATCTTTTGATTCCGTGGGCCAAACTTGCTGAATTTTTATAGAAGCTTGTGGCTATATGTAGAAGGTCTCAATAATTTTTGCACTTTTCTTTTCGTTTTCTTTTCTTTTTCTTTTTCTACACGGCTTTTGTTTTGCGGTTGCCTCTTTCTCCTTCTACTATTTGGCGACCTAGGATTTACGCAAGTCGCAAATAACATCAACTCTCCCAAAAGATCACAACAATTCTCTCCTTTTTTTGGATTAACAACCATACGAATTTTCTATTTTTGGCGCGGATTAGAGGAGTTCTAACCCACAAATTTTCTTTTTTAGATGCAAAAACTAAGAACCCTAAAAGAACGATCAAGCGATGCAAAGGAAACACGAGATGCAACTAGACAAAGACTAACTAGACAATAACTAGAACTAGAAATCAGTAACTAGACACGACGATGCAACCAATGATTCAACAAGCAAAATACCGAAAAGAAAATTGCAAAATGGCTCAAAGGGGTTCGGTACAGATGATAGATGCAATAATTTTTTGGGCAATTTTCTGGACTCTAGGTATGAAAAACGAATCTACTACTAGAAAACTGGAAAATCTCACCGATCAACTGAAGCTCTGATACCACCTGATGGAGGCGGGGTTCCCGATCTTTCGATGAGATTGATAAATATCGATTTTTTTTGTGGAGGTGACTCTCGCGATCCGACTACAACCGTACGACGACGCTTGCGCCTTAGCAATCGTTGAACCAACTCGCGACGTTATTGGCCGTCTTTGGAAACGCGATCAACCTGACCACGAAGGCCTATTCCTGCATGCAATCGAAGAACACGCAAGAACAAGATAAAACACATTCTGAAATTGCAAATATGGATTGAAATATTTATAAATTGGGATTCCGAAAGCTGTCTTGACAGGTGGTCATCCGACACAACTGAAGAACAGAAGTTTGCGCAATGGCTAAACCTTAACTCAACGAAATCCAAGAAAACTAGAGGGGGTGTGGCCTCCTTATATAGGGGAGGAAGAGCCACAAATTTAAAAGGAATAGCGGGGAGGGACTAAACTCGCGGATTACTCTTCACGTGAACAGTAACCACACCTCTAGTTGGGCCGCCGGCATATGGGCCAAGTTGAGTTCGATTACAAAGCCCAGATTGGCCCAAACAGGTGATATGACGTCTTCTTTAGATGATTGCGATCAGTCCAGAAGGAATTTGAAGGTGAGGCCGGATCCGTTTGAAAGAGGACGAAATAAGCTTTCAATCAAGTACTCATAGACCTCCAACGGACTCCGTATGTGAAAGTTATGCCTGTTTTAAGTTGGTGTTGTCAGGCTGATTCCGGGGGCCGAACTAGATTCCAAAACAGGTCCAGCTCGAATTGCTTGCTTGTCTTAGACCAAAAGTGACATGGTGCTGCACATATATATATTTCATCATTAGGTAGCCTCATATAGTTCATATAATATAAATACACTCCTAAAAACAAGCTCACCTGATAATTTAAGTAAAGCGTACGAGCTCTTATAC
Source organism: Ampelocalamus luodianensis (assembly GCA_036346255.1). NCBI lineage: Eukaryota > Viridiplantae > Streptophyta > Magnoliopsida > Poales > Poaceae > Ampelocalamus > Ampelocalamus luodianensis. Next base: position 28,292,960 of record CM070638.1, on the reverse strand, counting down.
TTGGAACAGTAAGCATAGTAAATATGGTTATATCCATAGGGGTCATGTCCTCATCAGTAGGAGTTGTAATGTATGTTTTTTTTAGATGCGTGTTGGATTGTTTGTCCAGGAAGTACGGTCTCGTGTGTGTGCATAGTAGACGGTGGTCGTTGGTTGATCACCGTATGCTTTACCATTTATTACCATTAAATTGCTGTGCTTTTACTTATTTAATTGCAAGTAATGTTAATTGTCAATATTTATTCGTTATTGTTGGATACGATATTGTTGGACAATGGTAATGTTGATGAAACTATGAATATTTGTGCATTCATAAGCATCATTGAATATGAGAAGGTGATCATATTGATCACAACTCCACGGGAGTGGAGGAGGTCCCCGATCCTTGAGGAGGACGGGCTTGAGAGTGTGTCATCGACGGATGAACACTCATGCTATACCGGTATACGCAAAAGAAGTGCTTGTGGACATGTAGTGTAGAGATGCATGGAATGAAAGATAGTTGATGATTGGATATGTGAATAAAGAAAGAGAATTGAATGATTGAGCATGAGAATGAGGAAAAGGGAACAATTAATGTTGATGATGATATTGTGTACTGCGGATTAATCATTGTGCATTGCTCACTATTGTGCTTGTTGAGTCATAGACTCACCCTTGCTCTACTATTGTTTTTAGGTGATCGTTGACGATGCTTCGCTTGGAAAGGGCTAGCATACTTGAATCCACATCATATACGTACATGTTTACTTGGTCCATTGGATATGAGAACTCACTTTATCGATTGATGATTTATAGCTAAGACATAATAGTATTGGCTAGTCTTAGAAGATATGCTGGAATTTATTATTCTATTAGTAAATTTGCTTGGATAAGTTTTTACCTCGATCTGTGTTTATTACCTTGCCATGTTCTTATGAGTTAAATAACCATAATTTCTTTATAGTTATACTTGTGTTGTTGTGACCCGTGTATGGCTTTCATCTTTGATATGCTTGCTGTAATTTAGTGATAATTGTTGTTAAAATTGACAGTTAGGTTAGTTTAATGGCATTCTGTGCTCCGTGTTGGGCCGGAGTGTTACATTCAGGGCAGCACAGACCTCTTCGACGAGGAGTTCTTTGACGACCAGACCTTCTAGGAGACGTCCTCCACTCGACAGCCTGTGGGCTTGCCGGATGGCTCCGCACGTTCTGTATTTTTCTGCTGTGCAGGTTCTGTTGCCGTTTTTCTAAGCCCGTGTTGGCAACCGTTGTAAACAACCCTGGCCATAAGGCCCCTGTTAATATATTTGTGTCTTGCTTATCTTGTTATTTTATTTTGCTGGATTGTGTGGCTTTGATTTAACCTATGTGGTCTGGTGCGAGTTAGCAAGTGTTCCTGGGACTGACTCAATGCACAGAGCCAAGACCTCTAGGAGGTCCTGGAGGACCTCCTCCGGGGGTACTCTTGGAGGACTTACAGGACCTCCGGGTGGTCCTGCGGACCTACCTAAGAGGTCTTGGGAGGTCTTCTAGGTGTACTCCGGGTGGTCCCGACAGAGGTGGTATCAGAGCTCTGGTCGACTATAGGACGTTGACCATAGATAGAAAGGTCGTTTTAGTCAAGTTTAAAATGTTATTTTCTAAATCAAACCAACTTTGTAAATTACTTAGTGGATCTTCTCTTCTCTTGATCGTTCTGATCTTACCTTGTTCAATTCTTTTCTTACCTTACTCTATTATTTTCTTTTCTCTTTTCTCTGGAACTTTGTTTTCAAAGTTTAACTTGACCCTCTTACCCCTATTACCTCTATAGGGTTGCTCCTCGAGTCTTAAGTGGTAGTGGTCCTCCCTGTTGTCAGTACCATTTAGTTGGGTCATTAGGACCTTTTGTTTGAGTTTGTTGCCTTTCTTTTAGCCCTTTTTGCTTTTGCTTCTTGGGTTTAACTGTGTTACCCCTATTAGGTGGTTCTATCTTGTCAAGCTCTCCTAACCCTCTTGATGCCAAAGACTGGCTGAGATCAACCGCAAAGAAGCTTGATATTGACATTGCGAAGACCACGAGAAGGTCTTATTTGCCTCCCACCAATTGGGAGGTGCAGCAGCAGAATGGTGGGACACTTTTTGTGCATCTCATGTGGATCCCTAGAGGATCACTTAGGCTGAGTTTTCAGCAGCTTTTCGCCATTCCCATGTTCCTGATGGGAAGGTTGAGATGAAGAAAAATGAGTTTCGGGACCTTAAGCAAGGGAGCATGTCAGTGGGTGAGTATCTCACAAAATTCACTCAGTTGTCCCATTATGCCAGGGAAGGTGTTTCTACAGATGATGCCCGGCAAAAGCGCTTTAAAAGAGGTCTTCACCCTAGTCTGAAAGTTTAAGTAATTGGCAATGATTACACTGATTTTCAGCATATGGTGAACAAAGCTTTTGATGAGGGCATCCCTAACACTTATACATCTTTCCCTATTGGTGGTCATACACATACTGAGGTGGACGCCATACGTGACGCTACAAATAATTCAAGTACAGAAGTGCATATTGGTCCACTGACGAGAGCAAGAGCTAAACTTCTAAATCAACAGGTGCTTTTGTTTCTTAATGAATCTTCTATTGTCATTGATGAGAATTGGGTATTACCTCATGCAAATGTTTTGTGCATTCTCAGGTTTGAACATTGTAAAGCCTTTGGAACCAAGAGGGAGGCCGGAGTCAAAGCAATGGAGGAGAAGCTCACGTGGGTCAACCAAGGGGAGAAAAGCCCAAGAATTCAAGCCCAATTCGGATCTTCCACAAGTGCAACCGAAATTCATCTCGGAATCAACTCAGAATTCAATTCTGATTCGGTTCGGGACAGCCCAACAGGGCTGTAATAAAACCATAACTTTTGCATACGGAGTCCGATTGGGGTGTTCTTGGACTTGTTTGAAAGCTTATTCCAAGGCCTACACAATGGTTTTGGCCCCAGCTTCAGAAGACTTACGGTCGCGCCGCTATGGCCGAAACAATGTGACGGACTTAAGTTAGGTTTTCCTTTTGTGTGTTTTTAGGTCTTAGCCGAGTTAGAGTTTGATTCGCATGTGTGGCCGGCCCTAGGCCGTGCGTGAGTCGTGGAGGGCGCCTTAAATACCCTTGCCCCTCCCTTGTATCCATTAGACCAGTTTATGCATAAGATTCAAACATAGCTATTGCTTGTTCTTTCTAAAACCAGAGTTCATGCGAGGACTTTGAGAGAGGACTAGGCGATCCATTTGTTTGTTCTGCAATTCAAGGTCAAGCCGCTGCTCCATTGGGAATTGGGGACTTGGCGTTAAATTGCTCGTGGTCTCGCGACGAACAACTACCCGTGTGTTTTGGGCGTATTCGAAGAGTTGAGGTTCGTGCATTGGCGCGAGTGTTCAGCTAGCGACATCGTCTACTTGCATCAACTATCCACGGTTTCTCCATCGAGAAGATCGGGCCTCCCCGTATCATGTGGTATCGATTCTAGGTTTACTCGGTGAGAACTTCTTTACCGTAGTTAGATTCGTTTTCTTTCCTATCATACAATAAACCAAAAATTGCGAGTACCAAAACCGTAGTTTAATCATTTATTTCTTGTGCGTTTAGTTAAGTTTTCATCCATTAGAGTTTTGTTTTAGTGCTGATCCTTGTGTTTCCATTGCGTAGCTTAATCTTTATCAAAAAAAAAAAATTTGCTGATTGAACTCCCTCAATTAGCACCCAAAAACCATCATCCGATCTCTGTCCGTGCTGTCTTGCCAGCACAATCCGAGACGGTGTTGTTTCCTTATCCGAACTCCTTGGTGGGACTAGAGTCCTAATCAACCTCTAGCTCAAACACAATCCGACTCCAATTGCTCGATCTTGATTTTCGACCACTACATCATAGCAGGCGAACCACATTTGGTGTCCTTTATATCCTTTCATCTTGAGACTAGCTATTGATATTGCACCTAGGGTTGCTCATTCAAGTTGATTACACGTTCTTTGTGTTTGAGGTTCACGCTTGTGATTCCACGAGGAGCAAGGCGAGAGGAAAAGAAGGAAAAGAGCGAGCCGCATATAGAAAGAAAAAAAAAAAAAAAACGCTTTTTGCATACGACCTCCGTTGGGCGTTTCTTGATCCGTTGGAAAGAAAGCGGGAAAATAGAACCAAAAAGAAGAAGTGCAGGAAATGGGGTTTTACATCCGCGTAAGCCACGAGCACTGCGATGTGCGGAAAACCGACCCCAAAAGGTCGTTTAGGGCCTCAAACGCCCATAAACCGAGAAAAATTCCAGTTTCTCGAATTCGCTCAAAATTGACAGAGCCCCTCTGCAGTGATTCCAAGGTTCCGTCTGCGAGACGACATCCCTTTCCGAGTTGATCCGCGCATACTTTTAGCTACCTCGATGGGTCATCTTTTACCTTGTGTTTTCAATTTTGATTGAGCAATCTTGTGCCCTAGTATATTCCTTTGCAATTGGCTAGCGTCTATCCGTGCATTTGGTGCAAAACGAGCTGGTTTCATCTCTTTTTCGCTTGCTAGCTCATTCCTTTGTTTGCATTAAGTCTCATTTATCTTTGCGTGTGCGTTCATACACTTCGCTTATTGCAAAGAGTCAGGAGACGTCTGGATTTGGGCAATGAAGGAGATTTTAGTTTGGATGGGTTTGGAGCTTTGCGATTTAAAGGTCGCTTGTGTGTGCCGCAGAAGGTATGATATACTAAAGAAGGCACATCGCACTCCGTATACTATTCATCCGGGTGAGACAAAGATGTACCGTGATTTGAAGCAGAACTTACGGTGGAAAAGAATGAAAGTGGATATTGCTAATTATGTAGCCTCTTGTGGCGTTTGTCGGCCAAGCAAAAGCGGAGCATAAGCGTCAGCGAGGTTATTGCGACCATTGGAGGTCCCACAATGGCCTTGGGATGATATCTCTATGGACTTTGTGGTTGCGTTGCCTCGAACACCGCGAGGAAAGGACGCGGTTTGGGTGGTAGTGGATCGACTCAGCAAATTCGCACATTTTATTCCCATCCGTACGACCAATTCAGCTAGTGACTTGGCCCCTATCTATGTGCGGGAGATTGTGAGATTGCATGGAGTGCCAAAGACCATCATTTCTGACAGGCATGCCAAGTTCGTATCCAAGTTTTAGGAGAGTTTGCAGAGTGCATTGGGCACACAACCCCGTCTGAGTACAGCTTTCCATCCTCAGACAGATGGGCAGTCAGAGCGCACTATTCATACCTTGGAGGACATGTTGCGGTCCTGTGTCCTGTCCTGGAAGGGTAGTTGGGAGGATCAATTGCCATTGGCAGAGTTTGCGTACAATAACAGCTATCATTCAAGCATAAAAGCCGCTCCGTTTGAGGTTTTGTATGGCGTAGTGCAGTCACCTCTTTCTTTGGGAAGCCAGTAGGTGAGAAGGCGGTGTTGGGACCGGACTGGGTACAAAAGACGGTTGAACGAGTGGCCTTGGTGAGACAGAATCTATTAGCAGCTCAAAGCAGACAGAAGAGTTATGCAGATGTGAGGAGAAGAGACTTGGAATTTGAAGCGGGAGATCATGTGCTCTTAAGAGTATCCCCCACTAAGGGTGTGGTGAGGTTCGGTACTAGAGGGAAGCTTAGCCCAAGGTACGTTGGGCCATTTACGATCTTGGCTCGGATCGGGAAGTTGGCATACCGCTTGGACCTACCAGAGGCTATGCGAGGAGTGCATAACGTTTTTCACGTGTCTATGTTGAGGAAGTTCCTTCGTGATCCAGAGCATCATGTTTCATTAGAACCCCTAACCATTGATCAGGATCTGACATTTGAGTCTAAACCGGTGCGAATACTGGAAAGATCAGAAAAAGAGTTGAGGAACAAAACATTGAAGTATGTTAAGGTGCTTTGGTCGCAATGAGATGAAGGAGGCCACTTGGGGCTGAGTCTCGTATGCAAGTTTTATCCATACTTGTTCACATCAGTGTGTATTCTTGTTGCTAAGTTTCCAGTCTCAGTTTTATCTTGTGCAATTTGGCGTTTAGATTCGGGGTCGAATCCTGTTAAGGGGGGTAGACAGTAAAACCCCGAAAGTGTGTCGATCAATTAATCGGGAGAGATCGTTTAATCGGGGGAGGATCAAATGGAATTACGGGAGGGACCTTTAGGTAATTTTCTCAGTTAGACACTTAGAGAGGGGGTTTTTCGCTGTTGGTCATCAACCTGGGCTTGGGCTTGGCCCATGTGGGCTTGAGGTGGCCGGCCATTTAGGGAGGGGGGGCGCCACTCCCCCAAACCCTAGCCGAACAGCCCCCTTCCCCCCTCTCCCACGTCCCACTCCCTTCCTCCCTTGGTGGCCGCCACAACCCCCTCTCCCACGCCCTTCCCCCCTGGTGGTCTTCCTCCCCTGCACCTCCCAATTCCCTCCAAGTTTTTCCCCCTTTGCTGCCGGCAAGAGGAAGGAGAAGAACCAGCCGGCCAAGGAGGAAGAAGAAGGGGAAAGAAGAAAAGGGAGAAGAGAAGGAAGAGAGGAGAAGGAGGATCTTCTTCGGGACCTGTTTGTCGTCGTCCAGAACGTCGTCAATGGTGGGAGCGCGGTTCCAGGGGCAGCACCCTCTTCGCGTCCACCGTTCTCGCACGGTTGAGGCAAGTATTCGGGCTATTATATGTGTATGTTTGTTTGATGTGTTTGTGATGTATCTTGATAGTATAGCCATGCTTTTGTCATTATGAGATGAGTACCGTTTACCTTGATGACATGCTAGTATAGTTAAACGGATCTACTGTATGTTGTTATTGATTACATGTTAATGAGAATTTGTTGTATTCTTGCTTATGAATATGTTATCATGGTGCATATGCATGTTGTGAGCATACAGGTGCCTTGGTCACGTGGTGACCAAGCACATACAGATTGAGGTCCCCGTCATGAAGATGACGGCTTAAGGTCCCCATTCGTGGAATGTGGGCTATGAAATAAAGAGGTCCCCATCATTAAGTGATGGGCAAAGGTCCCTATACATGTGGTGTATAGGCTCTTGGACCCTGTGCCAGAGGGCACAGGCAAGAGTATACAACGACGGTTGTATACCCCGCATTACCGGTAAAATGCGAAAAGAGATAAAGTTCAAAGGAGCATTGCATTGGTTGCATGTCATGAAATAGATGGCTATGTTTAGTGTATTGTTGTTGCGGATTAACGATGCTATGTTTATGTTCATATTTATAGCCTTGATGATACTTACTGAGTCGTTGGGCTCACTCTTGCTTTAATGTGTTTTAGGTACCCATGGCAGAACGATAACGATCGGGAGGAGTAGATGTGGATGCACTCACTATATCACATTCTTAAGGCGTTTGCTGCTTAGTCCAAATTTAGAATTAAATGAACTGTTTAAATAACACCCATGGATGGCGTGGTTGAATTTACTGTTTAATTCAAATAATGAGGTTACTAGCTTTGGTTGGTTCTTTTGATAATCATGCATGCTTGGGATAAATTGATTATGAGGATTTTGTTTATGCCATGTGATAGTAATTGAACTCTCAGATTTGCTGATTAAACAAAGGAGACTTTGCCGAAAATTTGTATTTGTGCTAAAATAGTTTATTTCCAGTAGCATTCCAGGCTCTTTGAGAGTTGGGGTGTTACACTTAGCGCACTCAGGCTCGGTCCTTGGGCGCGTTCCTTTTAGCCGTTGGATTTCCTGTCTACCACTGAGTTCTTCGGGAGCGCTCGGAACTCCCCCTCGTTTGGACCACCTCCTGTGTTTTTGCAAAGACCACCATGGTTGTTTGCAAAGACCACCCTCTCGGCTTTAGCCAGGACCTCCCTTAACCTTTTTGATGAGGGCATCCCTCACACTGATACATCTTTCCCTATTGGTGGTCACACACATACTGAGATGGACACCATAAGTGAAGCTACAAATAATACAAGTGCAGAAGTGCATGTTGGTCCACTGACTAGAGCAAGAGCTAAACTTCTAAATCAACAGGTGCTTTTGCTTCTTAATGAATCTTCTATTTTCATTGATGAGAATTGGGTACTACCTCATGCAAATGTTTTGTGCATTCTCAGGTTTGAACATTGTGAAGCCTTTGGAACCGAGAGGGAGGAGAGGGAGGCCGGAGCCAAAGCAATGGAGGAGAAGCTCACGTGGGTCAACCAAGAGGAGAAAGGCCCAAGAATTCAAGCCCAATTCGGATCCTCCACAAGCCCAACCGAAATTCATCTCGGAATCAACTCAGAATTCAATTCGGATTCGGTTCGGGACAGCCCAACAGGGCTGTAATAAAAAGGCCATAACTTTTGCATACGGAGTCCGATTGGGGTGTTCTTGGACTTGTTTGAAAGCTTATTCCAAGGCCCCAACTTCAGAAGACATACGGTCGCGCCGCTATGGCCGAAACAATGTGACGGATTTAAGTTAGGTTTTCCTTTTTGTGTGTTTTTGAGTCTTAGTCGAATTAGAGTTTGTTTCGGCGTGTGTAGCCGGCCATAGGCCGTGCGTGAGTCATGGAGGGCACCTTAAGTACCCTTGCCCCTCCTTTGTATCCATTAGACCAGTTTATGCATAAGAATTGAAACACAGCTATTGCTTGTTCTTTCTAAAACCAGAGTTCATGCGAGGACTTTGAGGGAGGACTAGGCGATCCGTTGGTTCGTTCTGCAATTCAAGGTCAAGCCGTCGTTCCACTGGTAATCGGGGACTTGGCGTTCGTCGTTCGTGGTCTCGCGACGAACAAATATCCGGTGCGTTTGGGCGTATTCCAAAGAGTTGAGGGTTCGTGCATTGGCGCGAGTGTTCAGCTAGCGACGTCGTCTACTTCGCATCAACTATCCACGGTTCCTCACTGAGAAGATCGAGCCTCCCCCGTATCAGTCTTAGTATCTGTTCCCACCCCAACATTCGGTTGAATTACCTAACTTTTTGCTCACCTACCTTGTTCTTGTATGCGATAGATGGGCAGCTAGTATTTGGTCAAGGAGACGCGTGCGGAGTACGTGGACGGGTATCCCGCATTGCTGCGAGATGTGACGTGGTGTGCCAACTTCACCTACCACCCAGAGTATGCCATCTACCGTCAGGACCGAGGATCTGAAATGGAAGAGTATCGATGTATGGTCAACGTCATCGCCAGGCAAGTGACCGGCAGCATTCCGTATTGCTTCCGGGTTCACACCACCTCCGAAGCCATGGCCATTCAGGAGGCTGTCAGCAGGGTTATGAGTCAACTTCGTCATAACTTGACGGAATTATCTCAACCACCCTACGACCATTTTCGACAAAGAGGCCCTGAAGCGGACGTAAACACGTTCGCTCAAATTCAGTTCGGAGAAGACCCTCATGTACGCCAGTTGGCGAGATTGGTCCATATCATGGACCAAGTTCATCGCTGTAATTTGTTTGAGCTGTAGGAAACTCGGCGTCGTCTCAAGGAGGTCCAGGAGTACCTTAGGATCGGGGTTAGCATGAACTGCGTTCCTCGCATCGTGCTTTTTGGCGCCAATGAGACCTCCCGAGCTGCTACGGCACCACCCAGGTTTCGACTTCCGGAAGTGACCGGGCCAGTGCCTGTCTATGGACCGCACCACCAAGTCCGCATGACAGTAGGGTTTCATCGCAATCAGAGGCCCGATCCTCCGGAAGGTCATGTTTCTTTATTAGGATCTCTGAGGCGTCTTTTCAACCCCTTGTCTCCACTGGACACTGGATCACCTGGAGCTCATGATGAGGGCATCCCTAACACTTATACATCTTTCCCTATTGGTGGTCATACACATACTGAGGTGGACGCCATACGTGACGCTACAAATAATTCAAGTACGTATGCATATTGGTCCACCGACGAGAGCAAGAGCTAAACTTCTAAATCAACAGTGCTTTTGTTTCTTAATGAATCTTCTATTGTCATTGATGAGAATTGGGTATTACCTCATGCAAATGTTTTGTGCATTCTCAGGTTTGAACATTGTGAAGCCTTTGGAACCAAGGGAGGTCGGAGTCAAAGCAATGGAGGAGAAGCTCACGTGGGTCAACCAAGGGAGAAAAGCCCAAGAATTCAAGCCCAATTCGGATCTTCCACAAGTGCAACGAAATTCATCTCGGAATCAACTCAGAATTCAATTCGGATTCGGTTCGGGACAGCCCAACAGGGCTGTAATAAAAAGGTCATAACTTTTGCATACGAAGTCCGATTGGGTGTTCTTGGACTTGTTTGAAAGCTTATTCCAAGGCCCACACAATGGTTTTGGTCCCAGCTTCAGAAGACTTACGGTCGCGCCGCTATGGCCGAAACAATGTGACGGACTTAAGTTAGGTTTTCCTTTTGTGTGTTTTTAGGTCTTAGCCGAGTTAGAGTTTGATTCGCATGTGTGGCTGGCCCTAGGCCGCATGCGTGAGTCGTGGAGGGCGCCTTAAATACCCTTGCCCTCCCTTGTATCCATTAGACCAGTTTATGCATAAGATTGAAACATAGCTATTGCTTGTTCTTTCGACACCGAGTTCATGCGAGGACTTTGAGAGAGAATTAGGCGATCCATTTGTTTTGTTCTGCAATCCAAGGTCAAGCCGTCGCTCCATTGGGAATTGGGGACTTGGCGTTCGTGCGTTCGTGGTCTCGCGACGAACAACTACCCGGTGTATTGTGGGCGTATTCGAAGAGTTGAGGGTTCGTGCATTGGCGCGAGTGTTCACCTAGCGACATCGCCTACTGCATCAACTATCCACGGTTTCTCATCGAGAAGATCGGGCCTCCCGTATCATGTGGTATCGATTCTAGGTTTACTCGGTGAGAACTTCTTTACCCGTAGTTAGATTCGTTTTGTTTCCTATCGTATAATAAACCAAAATTGCAGTACCAAAACCGTAGTTTAATCTGTTATTTCTTGTGCGTTTAGTTAAGTTTTCATCCATTATAGTTTTGTTTTAGTGCTGATCCTTGTGTTTCCATTGCGTAGCTTAATCTTTATCAAAAAAATTTGCTGATTGAACTCTCTCAATTAGCACCCAAAACCATCATCCGACTGTCCGTGCTACTGCCTTGCTAGCACAATCCGAGACGGTGTTGTTTCCTTATCCGAACTCCTTGGTGGGACTAGAGTCCTAATCAACCTCTAGCTCAAACACAATCCGAGTCCAATTGCTCCATCTTGAGTTTCGGCCACTACATCATAGCCGGCCGAACCACATTTGGTGTCCATTTATATCCTTTCATCTTGAGACTAGCTATTGATATTGCACCTAGGGCTGCTCATTCAAGTTGATTACACGTTGCTGTTTTGTGAGGGTTGCGTTAGTTCCACGGGAGCAAAGCGAGGGAAAAGAAGGGAAAAGGCAACCGCATATAGAAAGAGCATGCATAAAAAAACGCTAACTTTTGCATACGACCTCCGATTGGAGCGTTTCTTGATCCGTTGGAAAGGAAACGGGAAAATCTGGGGGTTTTACATCCGCGTAAGCCACCAGGCACACGTGTGCGGAAAACTTCGACCCCAAAAAAGGTCGTTTAGGGCCTCAAAACGGGCCCGCAAACCGAGAAAAATTCCAGTTTCTCAGATTTCGCTCAAAATTGACAGAGCCCCTCTGCAGGTGATTCTAAGGTACCCCGTGACGACGACATCCCTTTTCGAGTTGATCCGCGCATACTTTTAGCTACTACAGTACTGGGTCATCTTTTTAGCTTGTGTTTTTCAATTTTGATTGAGCAATCTTGTGCCCTAGTATATTCCTTTGCAATTGGCTAGCGTCTATCCCGTACTTGGTGCAAAACGAGCTGGTTTCATCTCTTTTTCTGCTCGCTAGCTCAGTCCTTTGTTTGCATTAAGTCTCATTTATCCTTGCGTGTGCGTTCATACACTTCGCTTAAACCTGTTGGATCAGCACATAGGCAAAATACTCTAGCTTGGATCATTACTTAGCTTTACAATACCTTGAATATCAGATTGCATAGGATATACACATACCCGTCCAAGCTCCACCTACACCCGCTTGTGTACTCCCTTGCTCTTGGTTACGCTCCTACATTACGGGTTAAGGTCGTTCATGTTACTGGCGTCGCTTTGCCGCCCTTGATTCACTTTGGAGCGGTAAGCTTGTCTTGTTTTCGTGACGGTGAGTTCGCAGCGTAGTAGCGAGAGCTTTTGTTTTACTAACCCGGATATAACCTCGTTTCTTGTTTGTGAGTTGTTGCTATGTCGAGGTCACGAGGAGGATCCACCTAATCCGGAGGCGTGGTTCACGTGGGACAGAGTACACTCTTGTTGCGCGAGATGCTACAAAAACAACTTCAAGATGGTGACAATGGCGTGCGCGATGAACTCGGGAAGTTCGTGATCGGTGAACACTCGGGAGGAGGTCACACATTGCGTCACGCCATCAACAATAACTTCCCCGAGCTACGCGCCATGTTCGCTCAACACAATCACGGGGTGCGCAAGTCGATGACACGAGTGTGCACGGCCCTCGGCCGTTTGCACAATGAGACCGAGGATGAGCGTGCTATTCGTGGTGGATGAGGAGCGACGGCGGCGAGCGCGTCGCATGGCGGTGCCGTAAACGTCGGGATGGCGGCCGCGGCACACCGTGCTCATGGGCGTGGCGAGGCAACGGCGGCGGTGGAGGCGCACCGCGTGGTGTCCACGGAGGAGGTGTGCATCGTGCACCTCGTAGCATGGCGGATGAGGCCGAGCAATGGGATGACGATTTCCCCATCGGCGACTACGATGACCGACAGCGCCACCATCGCAACAACGTCTGCGCCGACACGACGACGCCAACGATTTTGTCGCTAAGCCCAAATTTACTCTTCCTATATTTTCGTGGTGATGGATGTGGAGCAATACCTCACTTGGGAGCTGAAGGTGGATAAGTTGTTTGAATGAACAACTATTCCAATGAGAAGAAGTCGTTGCTTGCTTCCAATGGCTTGGATGATTATGCTACACATTGGTGGGAGCATTCATTCGTAAGCGCATGGAGCGCCATGAGTTGCCGATTACACCGGGAGCAGATGAAGCGAGATTTGCGGGCACGCTTGTACCTCGCCACTGGCGCTCACTATTTGAGAAGTTGATGGCTGCGACAAGGTATGAGGTCAATTGACGAATATCATAAGGAGATGGAAACTATCATGATACATGCGGATGTCCGAGAATGAAGAATGCACCATGGCGAGATTTCTAGTGGCATGAATCATGTCAGCGCATTGTCAATCACCATCCCTACAATGATATGATTGAGTTGTTGCACCAAGCACGCGGCCGGCGACAAGTGATTGAAGATGCGGTTCGCTACCCGTTCACGTCCTTCGGCCGATCCAGACAGCCATATAACAACAACCACCAAACAAGAGCACTCGGCGGAAGCAATTCGGCAATGCGCGATTCGCAAGTAAGAAGCTGGAAGTACACGGCACCGGTGCGTCGACTGCGGCGCCCACGCTAGTGCGACTCGCCTATGGGGTCAACAGACGTTCACGTGACATCATTTGCCACAAGTGCAAGGGTGTTGGCCATTTTGGAGGGATGCCCAAATGTCGAACTATGCTTATCACCGAGGATGGCGGTTATGTTTCAACTAGTGATGACGAGTACGCCGATGCGCAACCACCTTGCACATCGATGACATAGAACAATGTGAGTGCGATCCTGAGTTTCCTAACACCGGCAAGATTCCATTGTTTGCACGCCAAGGTGCTTAGTGTGATGCCATCGCCGCCACTCGAACAGCGGTGCAATTTGTTTCGCACTTGGGCGAAGCTTGATAAGGGTAAGGTGCAAAGTGATCATTGATGGCGGAAGTTGTCACAATTTGGCTAGCAAGGATATGTGTCATAAGTTGGGTTTGAAGTACTTGCCGATCCACGTCCTTATCATGTGCAATGGTTGAGCGACAAAGAGGAAGTGAAGGTGAACTATATAGTGCAGTGACGTTTTCTATTGGGAAGTACAGGACACGTGGATCGCGATGTTGTGCCTATGACGGTGTGTCACTTGCTCTTGGGACGCCATGGCAATATGACCGCTCTTTGTTCATGATGGGCGTACAAATCGCTACACATTTCGATGGAATAATATGGATATCATCTTGAAGCCCTTACACCGCAAATGCAGTTGTGAATTCTTCAATGCGAGAAAATTGAGATGCACGTTGAGACCGCCAAAGAGCGAGAGAAGAATTTAGTGATGTTAGCCACAAATCGAAATGAGAGAATTCAGCGAAGATCCCAATTTGGTGCACTTTGTACTATTGTAGAAAGACGCTTTGCTTTCGACTAACGACTTGTCTCTCTTCCTAGTGGTGTTGCTTGTGTTTTGCAGGACTTCAATGACGCTTTCCAAACGAGGTACAAGCTGGGCTACCACCAATTCGTGGGATAGAACATAAGATCGACTTGATTCCGTGAGCGTCAGCGCCGAACCGACCACCGTACCGCACCAATCCCGACGAAACAAAGGAAATTCAGAAACAAGTACAAGAGCTTCTCTCCAAAGGGTATGTACGTGAAAGCTTAAGCCCTTGTGCTGTTCCTGTTATTTTAGTTCCTAAGAAAGATGGTTCATGGCGTATGCGTAGATTGTCGGCGATTAATAATATCACAATTCGATATCGTCATCCTATACCTCGCTTAGATGATATGCTAGACGAATTGAGTGGTGCTGTTATTTTTCTAAGATAGATTTGCGTAGTGGTTACCATCAAATTAGGATGCATGAAGGGGATGAGTGGAAAACAGCATTTAAAACAAAATTTGGGTTGTATGAGTGGTTAGTCATGCCTTTTGGTTTAACTAATGCACCTAGTACATTCATGCGCTTAATGAATCATGTTTTAAGGCATTTGATTGGTAAATTTGTGGTTGTGTACTTTGATGATATTCTGATTTACAGTCGCACTGAATCTGAACACATAGACCATCTTAGACAAGTTCTACAAGTTTTGCGTGAGGCTAGGTTATTCGGTAACTTAGAGAAGTGTACCTTTTGCAAAGATCGTGTCATCTTTTTGGGCTATGTTGTTTCTGCACAGGGAGTTGAAGTAGATGAGTCTAAAATTGAAGCGATTAAAAATTGGCCAACTCCTGTGAATGTAAGTCAGATTAGGAGCTTTCATGGTCTCGCTGGTTTTTATCAGCGCTTTGTGAAGGATTTTAGCACCATAGCTGCCCCTTTGAATGAACTTACTAAAAAGGGTGTTGAATTTGTGTGGGGGGTAGCGCAAGACAATGCTTTTGCTGAACTTAAGAAACGCTTGATGGAAGCACCGTTGCTTGTTTTACGATTTCACTAAAATTTTTGAAATTGAGTGTGATGCTAGTGGATTGGGTATTGGCGGTGTTTTAATGCAAGAGGGAAGACCGGTAGCTTATTTTAGTGAGAAACTGAATGGTGCTCAGTTGAATTATCCGGTCTATGACAAAGAGCTTTATGCTTTAGTGCGTGCATTAGAAACTTGGCAACACTATTTATGGCCTAAAGAGTTTATTATTCATTCTGATCATGAGGCATTAAAGTATTTAAAGGGCCAAGCAAACCTGAACCGTAGACATGCCAAATGGGTCGAATTCATTGAGTCGTTCCTTACATTGTAAAATATAAGAAGGAAAGGAAAATGTGGTAGTTGATGCTCTCTCTAGGAAAAGTATGCTTTTAACTCAATTAGGAGTGCAAGTTCTGGTTTAGAGTTTGCGTGATTTATATGCTCATGACCATGATTTTTCCGTTCCTTATGCACATTGCAAAGAGGAAAAGGCTGGGATAAATTTCACATCCATGATGGGTTTTGTTTCGCACTAACAAATTATGCGTTCGGACTCCTCGTCGTTTGCTATTCTGCGGGAATCACATGCAGGTGGGTTGATGGGACATTTTGGACGTGAGAAGGCGTTATCTATGCTTGAGCGATCACTTTTATTGGCCTAAGATGAGGCGAGATGTAGAGAGGTATGTGCAACGATGCATTACTTGCCACAAAGCGAAATCAAAATTGAATCCACACGGTTTGTATACCCTCTACCTGTTCCCAATGCACCATGGGAGGATATTAGTATGGATTTTGTTTTAGGATTACCTAGAACTAAGAGGGGAGTGATTCTGTTTTTGTCGTTGTGGATCGTTTTTCAAAGATGGCACACTTTATTCCGTGCCACAAGAGCGGCGATGCGTCGCATATTGCTAACTTGTTTTTCGGGAGATCGTGAGGCTACATGGCGTGCCACGCACTATTGTGTCGGATCGTGGCGTGAAGTTCATGAGCTACTTTTGGAAGACACTTTGGGGTAAGCGGGGACGAAGTTGTTATTCAAAGACGACTTGTCATCCCCAAACCGATGGTCAACGGAGGTGGTGAACCGCACACTTCGATGCTACCGGACCATGATCAAGAAGAATCACGCGCGAGTGGGAGGATTGTTTGCCGCGCGTGGAATTCGCTTATAATCGGGCGTGCACTCCACTACGCAGATTGTGTCCTTTTGAAGTGGTGTATGGTTTCAAACCGTTTACGCCGCTTGATTTGCTGCCACTTCCAAATCAACACCGTGTTCATATGGAGGCATCAAGCGGTGAGTATGTGAAGAAATTGCATCTCAAAACAAAGAGGAGATAGAGCGCAAGGTCAAGTCATATCTTTGAGAAGGCGAATAATTAACGGAAGAAGATGATTTTCAACGGTGATTTGGTTTGGGTGCACTACCGCAAGGATCGTTTTCGAGCGCGCAAGTCTAAATTGCTGCCACGAGGTGATGGACCTTTCAAGGTGCTTGCGAAGATCAACGACAATGCCTACAAGATAGAGCTTTAGCGATGACTATGGCGTGAGCTCTACTTTCAATGTCGCTGATTTATCACCTTTCTTTGGTGGTGATGATCCAGCGTCGGGACGGCGCCTTTTCAAGAGGGGAGGATGATGAGGCATCCCTAACACTTATACATCTTTCCCTATTGGTGGTCATACACATACTAAGGTGGGCGCCATACGTGGCCTTACAAATAATTCAAGTACAGAAGTGCATATTGGTCCACTGACGAGAGCAACAGCTAAACTTCTAAATCAACAGGTGCTTTTGTTTCTTAATGAATCTTCTATTGTCATTGATGAGAATTGGGTATTACCTCATGCAAATGTTTTGTGTATTCTCAGGTTTGAACATTGTGAAGCCTTTGGAACCAAGAGGGAGGCCGGAGTCAAAGCAATGGAGGAGAAGCTCACGTGGGTCAACCAAGGGGAGAAAAGCCCAATAATTCAAGCCCAATTCGGATCTTCCACAAGTGCAACCGAAATTCATCTCGGAATCAACTCAGATTTCAATTCGGATTCGGTTCGGGACAGCCCAACAGGGCTGTAATAAAAAACCATAACTTTTGCATACGAGTCCGATTGGGGTGTTCTTGGACTTGTTTGAAAGCTTATTCAAGGCCCACACAATGGTTTTGGCCCCAGCTTCAGAAGACTTACGGTCGCGCCGCTATGGCCGAAACAATGTGACGGACTTAAGTTAGGTTTTCCTTTTTGTGTTTTTAGGTCTTAGCGAGTTAGAGTTTGATTCGACATGTGTGGCCGGCCCTAGGCCGTGCGTGAGTCGTGGAGGGCGCCTTAAATACCCTTGCCCCACACTTGTATCCATTAGACCAGTTTATTCATAAGATAGAAATATAGCTATTGCTTGTTCTTTCGACCCCAGAGTTCATGCGAGGACTTTGAGAGAGGACTAGGCGATCCAATTGTTCGTTCTGCAATTCAAGGTCAAGCCATCGTTCCATTGGGAATCAGGGACTTGGCGTTCGTCGTTCGTGGTCTCGCGACGAACAACTACCCGTTGCGTTGTGGGCGTATTCCGAAGAGTTGCGAGTGTTCAGCTAGCGACATCGTCTACTTCGCATCAACTATCCACGGTTTCTCACTGAGAAGATCGGGCCTCCCCCGTATCATATGGTATCAGATTCTAGGTTTACTCGGTGAGAACTTCTTTACCCGTAGTTAGATTCGTTTTCTTTCCTATCGTACAATAAATCAAAAATTGCAGTACCAAAACCGTAGTTTAATCTGTTATTTCTTGTGCGTTTAGTTAAGTTTTCATCCATTAGAGTTTTGTTTTAGTGCTGATCCTTGTGTTTCCATTGCGTAGCTTAATCTTTATCAAAAATTTTTTTTGCTGATTGAACTCCCTCAATTAGCACCCAAAAACCATCATCCGATCTGTCTGTGCGCTGTCTTGCGGCTGACAATCAGAGACGGTGTTGTTTCTTATCCGAACTCCTTGGTGGGACTAGAGTCCTAATCAACCTCTAGCTCAAACACAATCCGAGTCCAATTGCTCCATCTTGAGTTTCGGCCACTACATCATAGCCGGCCGAACCACATTTGATGTCCTTTTATATCCTTTCATCTTGAGACTAGCTATTGATATTGCACCTAGGGCTGCTCATTCAAGTTGATTACACGTTCTTGTTTTGTGAGGGTTGCGTGAGTTCCACGGGAGCAAGGCGAGAGGAAAAGAAGGAAAAAGCATGCATATAGAAAGAGCCGCGGCATAAAAAAAATAAATAAACGCTAACTTTTGCATACGACCTCCGATTGGAGCGTTTCTTTGCAAAGATCGTGTCATCTTTTTGGGCTATGTTGTTTCTGCACAGGGAGTTGAAGTAGATGAGTCTAAAATTGAAGCGATTAAAAATTGGCCAACTCCTGTGAACGTAAGTCAGATTAGAAGCTTTCATGGTCTCGCTGGTTTTTATCGGCGCTTTGTGAAGGATTTTAGCACCGTCGCTGCCCCTTTGAATGAACTTACTAAAAAGGGTGTTAAATTTGTGTGGGGGGTAGCGCAAGACAATGCTTTTGCTGAACTTAAGAAACGCTTGACTGAAGCACCATTGCTTGTTTTATCCGATTTTACTAAAAATTTTGAAATTGAGTGTGATGCTAGTGGATTGGGTATTGGCGGTGTTTTAATGCAAGAGGGTAGACCGGTAGCTTATTTTAGTGAGAAACTGAATGGTGCTCAATTGAATTATCCGGTCTATGAGAAAGAGCTTTATGCGTTAGTGCGTGCGTTAGAAACTTGGCAACACTATTTATAGCCTAAAGAGTTTATTATTCATTCTGATCATGAGGCATTGAAGTATTTAAAAGGCCAAGCAAATCTGAACCGTAGATATGCCAAATGGCTCGAATTCAATGAGTCGTTTCCTTACATTGTGAAATACAAGAAGGGAAAGGAAAATGTGGTAGCTGATGCACTTTTTAGGAAAAGTGTGCTTTTAACTCAATTAGGAGTGCAAGTTCCTGGTTTAGAGAGTTTGCGTGATTTATATGCTCATGACCATGATTTTTCCGTTCCTTACGCACATTGCAAAGAGGGAAAAGGCTGGGATAAATTTCACATCCATGATGGGTTTTTTTTTCGCACTAACAAATTATGCGTTCCAGAATCCTCCGTGCGTTTGTTATTACTGCAGAAATCACATGCAGGTGGATTGATATGACATTTTGGACGTGAGAAGACGTTGTCTATGCTGAGCGATCACTTTTATTGGCCTAAGATGAGGCGAGATGTGGAGAGGTATATGCAGCGATGCATTACTTGCCACAAAGCGAAATCGAAGTTGAATCCACACGGTTTGTATACCCCTCCACCTGTTCCGAATGCACCATGGGAGAATATTAGTATGGATTTTGTTTTAGGACTCCCTAGGACTAAGAGGGGGAGCGATTCTGTTTTTGTCGTTGTGGATCGTTTTTCGAAAATGGCACACTTTATTCCGTGCCACAAGAGCGACGATGCGTCGCATATTGCTAACTTTTTTTTCAGGGAGATTGTGAGGCTACATGGCGTGCCACGCACTATTGTGTCGGATCGCGGCGTGAAGTTCATGAGCTACCGGAAGGCGCTTTGGGAGTGGCGGGACGAAGTTGTTATTCGGCACAACTTGTCATCCCCAAGCCCGATGGTCAAACGGAGGTGGTGAACCACACACTTTCGATGCTACTTGGACTATGATCAAGAAGAACTGCGCGAGTGGGAGGATTGTTTGTCGCACGTGGAATTCGCTTATAATCGGGCCGTGCACTCCACTCACGTGATTGTGTCCTTTTGAGGTGGTGTATGGTTTCAAACCCTTTACGCCGCTTGATTTTTGCCACTTCCAAGTCAGCACCGTGTTCATATGGGCGTCCAAGCGAGCTGAATATGTGAAGAAATTGCATATAAAAACAAAAGAAGAGATAAAGCGCAAGGTCAAGTCCTATGCTGAGAAGGCGAACAAGAAGAGGAAGAAGATGATTTTCAACCAGGTGATTTGGTTTGGGTACACTATCGCAAAGATCGTTTTCCAGAACGTCGCAAGTCCAAATTGCTGCCGCGAGGTGATGGACCTTTCAAGGTGCTTGCGAAGATCAACGACAATGCCTACAAGATAGAGCTTTCCGGCGATGACTATGGTGTGAGCTCTACGTTCATTGTCGCTGATTTATCACATTTTTTGGTGGTGACGATCCAACGTCGAGGACGATGCCTTTTCAAGAGGGGGAGGATGATTAGGGCATCCCTAACACTGATACATCTTTCCCTATTGGTGGTCACGCACATACTGAGATGGACGCCATAAGTGAAGCTACAAATAATACAAGTGCAGAAGTGCATGTTGGTCCACTGACTAGAGCAAGAGCTAAACTTCTAAATCAACAGGTGCTTTTGTTTCTTAATGAATCTTCTATTTTCATTGAGGAGAATTGGGTACTACCTCATGCAAATGTTTTGTGCATTCTCAGGTTTGAACATTGTGAAGCCTTTGGAACCGAGAGGGAGAGAGGAGGCGAGCCAAAGCAATGGAGGAGAAGCTCACGTGGGTCAACCAAGAGGACAAAAGGCCCAAGAATTCAAACCCAATTCGGATCCTCCACAAGCCCAACCTAAATTCATCTCGGAATCAACTCAGAATTCAATTCGGATTCGGTTCGGGACAGCCCAACAGGGCTGTAATAAAAAGGCCATAACTTTTGCATACGGAGTCCGATTGGGGTGTTCTTGGACTTGTTTGAAAGCTTATTCCAGGGCCCACACAACGGTTATTGCCCCAACTTCAGAAGACGTACGGTCGCACCGCTATGACCGAAACAATGTGACGGATTTAAGTTAGGTTTTCCTTTTTGTGTGTTTTTTGGGTCTTAGCCGAATTAGAGTTTGATTCGGCGTGTGTAGCCGGCCCTAGGCCGTGCGTGAGTCGTGGAGGGCGCCTTAAGTACCATTGCCCCTCCTTTGTATCCATTAGACCAGTTTATGCATAAGATTGAAAAATAGCTATTGCTTGTTCTTTCGACACCAGAGTTCATGCGAGGACTTCGATAGAGAATTAGGCGATCCATTGTTTTGTTCTGCAATCCAGGGTCAAGTCGTCGTTCCATTGGGAATTGGGGACTTGGCGTTCGTCGTTCGTGGTCTCGCGACGAACAACTACCCGGTGTGTTTTGGGCGTATTCAGAAGAGTTGAGGGTTCGTGCATTGGCGCGAATGTTCAGCTAGCGACATCATCTACTTCGCATCAACTATCCACGGTTCCTCACTGAGAAGATCGGGCCTCCCCCGTATCAACTGCCCCCAACAATCACCAATTCGACCTCTGCGTCATCTTGGCGATCTTCCATGCCTACCTTCTGTTAAAATCAGATAAAGAAAACATTACTAAGTAGTTGTAAGTCTTTCTACGTTCATCTTCTTGTCATAAGTTCTTTTACGACCAGCTCATAGTCATAAGATTTTCCTACGACAAATCTCCTAGTCGTAAGTCCTTCTACGACTGTAAAAGCCTAAAGATGAAGTCGATTTCTGATTATCTTTAGGTGTTCCATCTTTTCCTCTGCGGTCAAAACCGCTAGGATTTGAGGTGCCGTCACATTAGATGGACCGTTCTCACAGATGAGCTTGATATGGGCGTCAATCTCCACCTGTAAAAGATCTATGCAAACAGATAGAGTATTCAGTAAACCAAATCAGGATTAACCAAAATGAGAGTCAAAAGTAAAAATTTCACTTACTCTCCTTGTAATCCCTGGTCGGGTCTGTTGTCCACATGGGAGGAACTCATTTCTTCAGGAGACTAATGCGGCGCGTGATGAAGTTCTTGACCATGTGCCATTCGGTAAGTCCCCCCTCCTTCAAGTCCTTGATCGCTTGAATATAGGGGCCGATCTAGTTGAGATACCTAGGGGTCGAATCTCAAGAAGAAATCCTCTCAGTTGCATTTCCAGCAAATGAAAGGTCGGGTGAGCATCTGAATGTACTCCTTCGACTTCCCGTTATGGAGCTTCAGACCACAACTCCCAGCTATTCCAACTTGTCGAGCCATTCCATAATAATACTGGAAGAGTTCGATATCCGCTAGAATCCCGAGGTATGCCTCGCATAAGTACACGAATACACTCAACATTGTGATGGAATTGGGACCTAGGTTCACTAATTCCACCCCAAAGTGCTTGAGTACGAGTGTGAGGAAAGGGTGAGCAGGTAATCGGAGGTCGCACTCACAGTACGCTTGGAAGACGGGGATTTGTCCAGTTTCCCCCGACGGCCAGTGTTGTCCCGCAGCCAAAATCCACTTCACAATTACCTTTTAAGGAATCTTCCCAGCAGCGACCAAAGCTTTCATCTTCACCGTGTCTATCTCCAATTTGGCCCACTGAGAAACGGTTTCGGTAATTTTTTCTTAAGAGAAGGAGGTTTGGATTTAGAAAGGCTTCAAGAAAGTGTACGGATTTGCTGGCGGCAGAGAGGGCAGGAACTCGATGAACAGTCGAGGTGAATTGGGAAAAAGGTAAGAACCCTAAATTCACCCCTACGATCAGTTTTTATAACCATGCACTTGAAGTGAAATGCCGTGCAAACTCAACGGTTCCCGCCGCTTCGGGAATTGCTCTAACGGACAGATTCGCTTAAATCCGCCTGTTCGAGAAAATCGAGTCTATCTTCACACCTCAAACGAAATTACCTTCTAGACCAAATATATTTCTGGTCAAACGAAATACTTGTCGGAATGGTTTTACTTCCGATCATCGTACCACGATCACTTCGTAGTTGTAAGATTTTCTACGACTACCTCGTAGTCGTGAGATTTTCAACAAAGTTTTTTGACCAAGTATATTTCTGGTCAAATGAAATACGTCTTGAAGGTTTTTTCTTTCGACTTTCACCCAACAACCCTTGTGGTCATAAGAACATCTATAACTCCTTTCCCAACTAAGCTATTTTCACTTGAAGCTGGGGGGCTAGATGACGAGGATCTAACAATCCTCATTTTACTATTTATCTGTAATTATTATTATAGGTAAATATGACGTCACACGGCTACTAAATAAACCCCTTATAGTCTTAAGGAGGAAGCCAATTAGGTGGTCGTAAGTTATTCTACGACCATCCCCATTGATACGGGGGAGGCCCGATCTTCTCAGTGAGGAATCGTGGATAGTTGATGCGAAGTAGACGATGTCGCTAGCTGAACACTCGCGCCAATGCACGAACCCTCAACTCTTCGGAATACGCCCAAAACACACCGGATAATTGTTCGTCGCGAGACCCCGAACGACGAACGCCAAGTCCCCAATTCCCAATGGAACGACGGCTTGACCCTGAATTGCAGAACAAAACAATGCCTAGCTCTCTCTCAAAGTCCTCGCATGAACTCTGGTGTCGAAAAAACAACCAATAGCTGTGTTTCAATCTTATGCATAAACTGGTCTAATGGATACAAAGGAGGGGCAAGGCTACTTAAGGCGCCCTCCACGACTCACGCACGGCCTAGGGCCGGCTACACACGTCGAATCAAACTATAATTCGGCTAAGACCCAAAAACACACAAAAACGAAAACCTAACTTAAATCTGTGACATTGTTTCGGTCATAGCAGCGCGACCGTACGCCTTCTGAAGTTGGGGCCATACCCATTGTGTGGGTCTTGGAATAAGCATTCAAACAAGTCCAAGAACACCCCAATCGGACTCCGTATGTAAAAGTTATGGCCTTTTTATTACATGCCTGTTGGGCTGTCCCGAACCGAATCCGAATTGAATTCTGAGTTGATTCCGAGATGAATTCCGGTTGGACTTGTGAAAGATCCGAATTGGGCTTGAATTCTTGGGCTTTTTTCCTCTTGCTTGACCCACGTGAGCTTCTCCTCCATTGCTTTGGCTCCGGCCTCCCTCTCGGTTCCAAAGTGATGAGGATATCCCTACTACTTGTGAGGTTATTCGTGAAGCAGGAGCTAAACTTCTCAAACAATAGGTGCATTTGTTTCTTAATGAATTTCCTTTTGTTGCCAATGAGAATTGGTTACTACCTAAAGCAATACTTGGTGCATTCTCAGGTTTGACAAATTTAAAGACTTTGGAACCGAGAGGGAGGAGAGGCGGCGGGAACAAATTCATGGAGGAGAAACACATCGGCCAACAAGGGAGAAGAAACCCATGTGGCCAACGAGAGGGAAGCGTGCTCGGGATAAAACCCTAGCACACGCAGCGGTCAAGAAAGACATATGGTGACATGGCAACAAGGGTTACAATGGCATCAAAAGAAGCATCAAGTGCATCGAACAAATTCGCGCAAGCTAGAGAAGGAAAACTCACAATACAAGGGAAACCGAGAGGAGACTAGTTTAAATTTCAAATTAAAGCGGGACGTTTTGAATCGGATTACTGTTCATGTGAACAGTAATTGGACTCGGATTCTGTAGCAGATGAACAGTGTTGGACTCGGATTATCTTGTAGCAATCGGTTCTTGTTTATCAGAGCTTTTGTGCTTTGCGTGGGAGGCTATATAAAACCCCATGGCCGCACCATAGAGGTAGACCAGTTTATGCATAAGATTGAAACATAGCTATTGCTTGTTCTTTCGACACCGAGTTCATGCGAGGACTTTGAGAGAGAATTAGGCGATCCATTTGTTTTGTTCGCAATCCAAGGTCAAGCCGTCGTTCCATTGGGAATTGGGGACTTGGCGTTCGTCGTTCGTGGTCTCGCGACGAACAACTACCCGGTGTGTTTGTGGGCGTATTCCGAAGAGTTGAGGGTTCGTGCATTGGCGCGAGTGTTCAGCTAGCGACATCGTCTATTTCGCATCAACTATCCACGGTTTCTCACTGAGAAGATCGGGCCTTCCCCCGTATCACAAAGGCTTCACAATGTTCAAACCTGAGAATGCACAAAACATTTGCATTAGGTAGTACCCAATTCTCATCAATGAAAATAGAAGATTCATTAAGAAACAACAGCACCTATTGATTTAGAATTTTAGCTCTTGCTCTAGTCAGTGGACCAACATGCATACGCACTTGTATTATTTGTAGCTTCACTTATGGCGTCCATCTCGGTATGTGCGTGACCACCAATAGGGAAAGATGTATCAGTGTTAGGGATGCCCTCATCATCCTCCCCCTCTTGAAAAGGCGTCGTCCCCGACGCTGGATCGTCACCACCAAAGAAAGGTGATAAATCAGCGACATTGAACGTAGAGCTCACGTCATAGTCATCACCAGAAAGCTCTATCTTGTAGGTATTGTCGTTGATCTTCGCAAGCAGCAATTTGGACTTGCGGCGTTCTGGGAAACGATCCTTGCGGTAGTGTACCCAAACCAAATCACCTGGTTGAAAAATCATCTTCTTCCTCTTCTTGTTCGCCTTCTCAGCATAGGACCTAACCTTGCGCTCTATCTCTTCTTTTGTTTTGAGATGCAATTTCTGCACATATTCAGCTCGCTTGGACACCTCCATATATATATGAACACGGTGTTGACTTGGAAGCGGCAGCAAATCAAGCGGCGTAAAGGGTTTGAAGCCATACACCACCTCAAAAGGAAACAATTGCGTAGTGGAGTGCACGGCCCGATTATAAGCGAATTCAACGTGCGGAAAACAATCCTCCCACTCGCGCAGATTCTTCTTGATCATGGTCCGGAATAGCATCGAAAATATGCGGTTCACCACCTCCGTTTGACCATTAGTTTGGGGATTACAAGTTGTGCTGAATAACAACTTCGTCCCTAGTTTACCCCAAAGCGTCTGATGAGGACATCCCTAACTTGGATACAACCGCGTCTACACACACAGCTGATCCACAACAAATGTTACAAGGACCAATTACTCGAGCTCGTGCTCTGTAACTTAATCACCGGTGAATTCGTTCATAGGTTTATATATTCTTGAGAATAGATCGCTATCTAATTCAAGTGATTTAATTGTGCTTAGGAATATGGGAAAGGACCAAGGAGAGGTATGTGGAGTCATGGACAAGCATAGGAGGTATAATGGAGGTCATCACGTCACTTTGGGTCCGAGCCAAGCAAGAATTCGAGTTGGGCTCGTTCTGGATTCGAGTTCGGACTGCTGCAACAACACTAAGTTCAAACGGACGTAACTTCTTCATACGGACTCCGTTTGGGACGTTCTTGGACTTCATTGAAACCTTATCAAGTCTACTTTTTAATGGATCCAACCTCAGCTTCAAATTCCAATCGAGCTGGCCACAATAAACAAAACAATTCAGACTGTTTTTTTGTCCGAGCCAAAAAGGGTGCTGCACCACCTCCTCTTGGGCCCATAGGCCTTGTAACCCTAGGGGCGTGCGTCCACTTCCCTGGCCGTCACCCCTGGTCGTATTCCCATATAGGAGCCGCCGTTCCCTTGGCCAGAACTCGGATTTCGTTGAGTTTAGGTTTAGTTATTGTGCAAACTTCTGTTCTTCAGTTGTGTCGGACGACCACCTGTGAAGACAGCCTTCGGGATCCCCCACCTTTGATTTTCAATACCATCTACGCTACATTCTTATTCGCAATATCAGATTGCCTATATTTTATTCTTGCTAGTTATTCGATTGCTCGCAGGAATCGAACCTGCGTGTTGGTTGATCGCGCTTCTAGCACGGTCAATAACATCTCGGAGTTGGTTCAGCGATTGCTAAGGCGCAAGCGTCGTCGTCTGCGGTTGTAGTCGGATCGCGAGTCACCTCCACCAAAATCGATAGTTATCAATCTCATTGAAAGATCGGGCACCCCGCCTCCATCAAGTGGTATCGAGCTCAAGGTTGCTCGGTGAGAATTTCTTGTTTTTAAGTAGTTAGGTTGCTTAATTCGAAAGTCGTAAAAGCCAAAAAAATTATAGGATTAGATCATCTATCTGTCCAAGACCAATTGCGCCATTGCATCTTTCTTTTGATTGCATTGCATTGTTGAGCTTTCGAGTGCATCGTCGTGTCTTTTCTTTGGTCTTAGTGTTTAGTTCCTTTATAGTTTGAGTTCGCTCACGTTTGAGTCGCACCATTGCGCTTGGTTCGATCGCGCTTACCTCCATCGTTGCGGTCCTTGCTGCGCTTGCCGAGCAGCTGCTGTCTTTGCCTTCCACGCTGCCACGACCACCAGAGCCGTTGCCGCGACGACCAGCGCTGCCACCATCCCTTGTGCTGCGAGTAGTGTCTGGATGTCGTGGCCCTTATTAAGTAATCTAATGGTGTAGGAGGTGAGGCTTCGAGGTTAGCGGCGTCTTTGCCTCCTAACGCATCGCAACACTAAAGGCAAGTACATGGTAGAGTGGTGAACAATAGATTGTTCACCATTGTCATTGATATTACTTATCATGCTATTTATTATGCTTTTGTTAAGCTTATTCTTATACATGGTATTGACGACATGGATTGAATGAGATTATGATATTGCGTTAATGAGAATGAGATATTGAGTTAATGAGATGGATTATGTTGATGAATAATTAAAGATGTTGCACCATTTACATTCATCATGACAAGAATTGCACAAGCCAGGTCGGTGAGAAAGTCATGTAACTAGTCAGGTGAGGTCGGTGAGAAAGATACATGACTAGTCAGAGTGCTCTAGATAAAATCTTACTTGGTGGGGACTTCACGGGAGTGAAGGATAGAGTGGTTCATCGACGGGTGAACACTCCGCTATCGGTATCGGTGATGAGATGCATATGGGCATGAGCATGATGGTTCATTCGCATATATGAGTAAAATGTTAAATTGTGCGACTTTACCTATCTGAAATATGGCTTGTTCATTTGAATATGAGAATGGCATTCAATAGATAGATGATGATGATGATAGCCTTGATTATGGTTGACAAAGCTGTTGTTTATGGCTTTATTATGTATTTCTTGAGTCCTGGACTCATTCTTGCTCTATCGTTGTTTTTAGGTGGCCGTTGGTGACGTTCCACTCGGGAAGGGCTAGCACACTTGGAATCACAAACTACACCCAATTACTTGATTCATTGGACATGAGATATTTTTGTTTTAGCATGATGACTTATATTTAGGACATAGTGGTGTTGAATAACCTTAGATGATAAGTTAGAATTGATTATTCATCCAATAGACTTAATCGATTGGTTTGCGTTAATCTTGGTTTATTACCTTGTTATGCGTCTAGGAGTAAATTATCTTTGGTTGTCATATCATTATGCTTATATTATTGTGACCCGTGGACGGGTTTTATTGTGATACGCTTGCTGTAATTTATTATAAAATGATATTAAAATTGATAGTTAGTGTAGTTAGTGGCATTCCGAGCTTAGGGTTGGGCCGGGGTGTTACACCAACCCTCATCCCCACCCATACCATATTCAATGGTTCAACAACAGTGGTAAGTTGAAGGTAACACGAATGGTGAGAGTAAACTTTTCTATGGGTTCATACCATGATTATGTTGATTGCGATGTTGTTCCTATGCAAGCTTGTTCATTTTATTAGGGCGACCTTGGCAATACGATCACGATTGTGTGCATCATGGTAGGAATAATCAATACTCTCTCATGTTCAAGGGAAAGAAAATTGTGATGCATCCTATGACTCTGAACAAATTGTTAAGGATGAACTTGCTAGAGCTAGTAGAGAGAAGAATCGGAAGAATGCTAGGAGCGAAAATCAGATTGTAGCAAAAGAACTTGAGCAACATAAAAGAAAGAACCTAAATCTACTCATGTGAAGAATAAAGAAATTAAATTGAAAGGTGCTAGTTTTCTTGCTACCAAATCTGATATGGTGAATTGGATGCTAGTAATTACATTTGCTATGCATTAGTTTGCAAAGAAGCTTTGTTTTCGTTTGAGGATACATCTTCTTCTTTGCCTCTGCTATCACTAACATTTTGCAGAGTACAATGATGTCTTCAGAAGGACATACTGCGGGGTTGCCACCGCCGAGGGATTGAGCATCAAATTGATTTAATTCGGCGCATCAACGCCCAACCGCGCACCATATAGGACCAATCGGAAGAAACTAAAGAAATTCAGCGCCAAGTTCAAGAATTGCTTGCTAAAGGGTATGTACGTGAATCTCTTAGTCCTTGTCTTCGTTAGGTCATTTTAGTGCCTAAGAAAGATGGATCATGGCGCATGTGTGTAGATTGTAGAGCAATTAATAATATCACCATTAGGTATCGTCATCCTATTCCTAGGTTAGATGATATGCTTGATGACTTGAGTGGCTCTATTGTTTTCTCTAAGGTTGATTTGCGTAGTGGATATCACCAAATTCGCATGAAATTAGGCGATGAATGGAAAACAGCATTTAAAACTAAGTTCGGGTTATATGAGTGGTTAGTAATGCCTTTTGGATTAACTAATGCACCTAGCACCTTCATGAGACTAATGAACGAGGTTTTGCGTGCTTTCATTGGTAGATTTGTGGTGGTTTATTTTGATGACATATTGATATACAACAAATCCTTAGAGGAACATCTTGACCATTTGCGTTCTGTTTTTAATGCCTTACGTGATGCACGTTTATTTGGTAACATTGAGAAGTGCACCTTTTGCACCGATCGAGTCACCTTTTGCTTTGCATTCGTGATCTTTTGGAGTTCATGATTTATGTGGTATCTGAAATTTGTGGAGCAAAGCGATATGTTAAAAAGTTCTATTGGTTCTTAAGTGATTAAGGTGATTTGGTCTTAAAAGCTCTTCTTGTTTGAGGTGGTAAAGTGTTGTTGTAATCAAAGAAAATTATTTTCTTTGTTAAAGGAAAGAGTGTAGTAGAAGTATTTGAGGTTGGAGTTAAGCTTTGTAACTTGCAACTTATTGAAGTTCGTTTAACTTTTCTGTCGTTGTCGCTTAAGAGTTTCTCGAGTTTCCAAAGTAATACTTTATTATTATTGGTTGAGGTTTGATATTCTTTTCTTGTGGGACTTATGTTCTCAACTGTGGTCTCTTCTTTTACTTTCCCGAGATCTTTGTTATTTGACTATTTCTCTTGGTCTTATGTTTACTATGAAAGGTAAAATATTTTTTTTCTATGTACTGAAAAATTGTTTTTATTTGCCTCTTCTCTTGAGAAAGGAATAATTGATTTGTTTTACAAAACCTTATAGAGTATATAGTGGTAACTGGTTAGTAGTGGTCAACTATAGGATGTTGTGAGACCTTGGATTGCAAGTTATTTGAGGAGCATTGGAGGATAAATTGATTGCGTGATATAATTCTTGGAGGGAACTTGATTTAAATGAAATGATTGTCGTTGAAATAAAATTGATTTTTGTTACAACCAGTAGAAACTATAGTGAATGGTGACCCAAGAACATTTGTATCAAAAGTTGTCAAAATATAGTCGTTGGTGGAATATTAGAATTATCAAAAGTTTGAATCTTGGTCAATTAGTTAAGGTATTGTGATTGTGTAATTTGCAAGGTGGTGTAGGTGAAATTTAATGATGTTGTTTAGTGAGTATCCGAGATTAGCAAAATTAATTGTTTTAGGCGGTCGATTAGTTATGATTGTTGATTTTAATGATTGAGGATATTGTTTTGATTGTGGGGTGATCATCAAATCTGAGGATTTTCCTATCAACTATGCCAGAATTTTATTGTAGGAGTATTGGATGTTGAAATTGAGCTTGTGTTTTATGCTAGAATCTTGGTTGTCCATGGATTATATGTATAAATGGTAGAATAAAAGTGGATTTGGAATAGTATGATGGTCATTGATAGCATCCTTTGGGTGTAGTATACGAGTGTGTGTGATGTGAATCTCAAGTTGATTCTCCGTAAATGATTGAGTTGATGTGATTGTGAGTGAAATATATATTGAGGTGCATTGGAAATTATTTGTCAAAGTAAGTCTTTTGATAGAGGAGTGGACTAGCGTATCTTTTTGGTGGATTAGTAAAGCCCTCTAGATGAGTGCGGTTGTTGTTTTTAGGTTGAGTATTGTTTTGAGGTTGCTGGTAAAGAGGAAAGAGTTAGTGTGATGATTTAGAATCCCATGATTTGAGAGAAGATTTATTTCCTAAAATAAAAGTTGAGAAAATAACGATTTTTGGGTAGTGAAATGCTCTCTTAATTTTTATTTGAGTTGTGTATTTATGATGGAGGTCAGTACCATTTGATTGGCTTTATGTTGGCATGGTGGTTCTTTCTAGTTCAGAAAAATAAAAGTGTTTGATTTGGGCATTTGAGTGACTTCTCCTTTGGCTTACGTGGTGTTTATTTGCAAACTGCCTAATTAGAAACTGGAAAGGTTTTCCTGATAAATCTTTGATTTTGGATTTGACTGTTTTGGTGGGGAGTTGGTAATGCGTTGTTGCGATGAGAAACCTTTATTTTTTTAGTTGGGCTCCATTTGTAAAAAGGTTTATTTAAAATGAGTCCTGTTGTGTCTGCCTGGTTAAAGGACGTGCTCCTTGTGAAGGTGAGGAGATTGATTGAGAGATGGAACAAAAGTTATGTGTGTTATGTACAAGTTGTGTGGTTTGGTACCAAATGAGAATGCTGGCTCAAGGTCCATTGATTTGTTTCTGAAAGTTACGGGGATTTTGTAAGATAGCATATCGCTAGAACCGTCTCGAGTCTAAGCGCAGGGTTCACAACGTTTTGTTTGATCCAGTGTCAAGAGAGTACTTAAGAGATCTGGAGTGTGAGGATTCATTAGAGCTATTAATATATGAGTACGGTCGTACCTTCAAGTCCTATCTGTTGAGTGTACCTAAAAAGGTAGAGACGAGTGTGTAGGTGTAAGATGTTGGTATCAATCAAGGTGATGTGGTCCCATAAGTCCGAGAGGGTAGTGACTTGGGAGTTGGAATCTTGCATGCACAAGCAGAATCCAAAGTTGTTCACGTCGGGTACGTATTAATTGTGATTAATTTTAGTTGTGGTCCTCTTGCGTATAGAATGACAAGTAGAATTCGGGGTCGAATTCTGTTCAAGGGGGGTAGAATGTAATATCCCGTTTAAACATACAACAAATAAATGATTAATACTGAAATTAAATATAATTAGAAAGAAAATTCAGAATTTGGGAGGAGTATTACAACTTGGGCCTTGGGCCCATAGCTCTTGGCCCAAGTGGGTAAGGGCTTAAGAGGTACAAACCCTAGCGATTTCTTTGTAGCATGCCTTGTATGCACCGGCGACCTTTGTAGCACCGCACTGCGCCTGTAGCACGACAAGGTCTGTCAGTACTTTGCCTCTCCACTCGCACGCCCCCAGAAGAGGAAGATCAACGGAGGAAGGAAGAAGGAAAGAAGAGAAGAGGAGGATAAGAGGAGAGATGGTCTTCGTGGGGTTTCTTCATCGTCTTCTTGGGTGCTTGAAGAGTAGCGGTGTCGATCTTCGCTGTTTGATTAGTAGTAGATGTGAATTCGCTTAGAATTGATTGGTTCGATTGCTACGGTTAGAGATTCAATTCTGTCGAGAAGGTTGTGCGACTGTTTTCGGGTTTTTAGCGGCCGAAATAGAGGTTTTCATCTCCTAGAGATATTTAGATAATGTTCTTAGCTTTGGTGGCGCCAAGATCACTTAATTCGACGCACGGATCAAAAGTTATGATAGTTTTCATCTCTGCTGTCCTTCTGACTTCTGCTAGATTCTAGTTCAATTCGAGTAAAGAATGTAATTTAAACGTTGGGTTTTTGGGGTATGTGCTGCGAGTAGTGTCTTGATGTCGTGGTTCTTATTGAGTAATCTAATGGTGTAGGAGGTGAGGCTTCGAGGTTAGCGGCATCGTCTTTGCCTCCTAACGCATCGCAACACTAAAGGCAAGTACATGGTAGAGTGGTGAACAATAGATTGTTCGCCATTGTCATTGATATTACTTATCATGCTATTTATTATGCTTTTGTTAAGCTTATTCTTATACATAGTATTGACGGCATAGATTGAATGAGATTATGATTTTGCGTTAATGAGAATGAGATATTGAGTTAATGAGATGGATTATGTTGATGAATAATTAAAGATGTTGCATCATTTACATTCATCATGACAAGAATTGCACGAGCCAGGTCGGTGAGAAAGTCATGTAACTAGTCCGGTGAGGTTGGTGAGAAAGATTGATACGGGGGAAGGCCCGATCTTCTCAATGAGGAACCGTGGATAGTTGATGCGAAGTAGACGATGTCGCTAGCTGAACACTCGCGCCAATGCACGAACCCTCAACTCTTTGGAATACGGCAAAAACACACCGGGTAGTTGTTCGTCGCGAGACCACGAACGACGAACGCCAAGTCCCCAATTCCCAATGGAACGACGGCTTGACCTTGGATTGTAGAACAAAACAAATGGATCGCCTAATTCTCTCTCAAAGTCCTCGCATGAACTCTGGTGTCGAAAGAACAAGCAATAGCTATGTTTCAATCTTATGCATAAACTGGTCTAATGGATACAAGGGAGGGGCAAGGGTATTTAAGGCGCCCTTCACGACTCACGCACGACCTAGGGCCGCCACACATGC
The DNA here is from genome assembly GCA_036346255.1 of Ampelocalamus luodianensis. Lineage (NCBI taxonomy): Eukaryota > Viridiplantae > Streptophyta > Magnoliopsida > Poales > Poaceae > Ampelocalamus > Ampelocalamus luodianensis. The sequence continues at coordinate 28,259,280 of CM070638.1, read as the reverse complement.
CGAATCAAACTCTAACTCGGCTAAGACCTAAAAACACACAAAAAGGAAAACCTAACTTAAGTCCGTCACATTGTTTCGGCCATAGCGGCGCGACCGTAAGTCTTCTGAAGCTGGGGCTAAAACCATTGTGTGGGCCTTGGAATAAGCTTTCAAACAAGTCCAAGAACACCCCAATCGGACTCCGTATGCAAAAGTTATGGCCTTTTTATTACAGCCCTGTTGGGCTGTCCCGAACTGAATCCGAATTGAATTCTGAGTTGATTCCGAGATGAATTTCAGTTGCACTTGTGGAAGATCCGAGGTGGGCTTGAATTCTTGGGCTTTTCTCCCTTGGTTGACCACGTGAGCTTCTCCTCCATTGCTTTGACTCCGGCCTCCCTCTTGGTTCCAAAGGCTTCACAATGTTCAAACACGAGAATGCACAAACATTTGCATGAGGTAATACCCAATTCTCATCAATGACAATAGAAGATTCATTAAGAAACAAAAGCACCTGTTGATTTAGAAGTTTAGCTCTTGCTCGTCGGTGGACCAATATGCACTACGTACTTGAATTATTTGTAGCGTCACGTATGGCGTCCACGTCGGTATGTGTATGACGACCAATAGGGAAAGATGTATAAGTGTTAGGGATGCCCTCATCATCCTCCCCTCTTGAAAAGGCGTCGTCCTCGACGGCTGCATCATCACCACCAAAGAAAGGTGATAAATCAGCGACATTGAAAGTAGAGCTCACACCATAGTCATCGCCGGAAAGCTCTATCTTGTAGGCATTGTCGTTGATCTTATAAGCACCTTGAAAGGTCCATCACCTCATGGCAGCAATTTAGACTTGCGGCGTTACGGAAAACGATCCTTGCGGTAGTGCACCCAAACCAAATCACCGGTTGAAAAATCATCTTCTTAGTTTCTTATTCGCCTTCTCGGCATAGGACTTGACCTTGCGCTCTATCTCCTCTTTTGTTTTGAGATGCAATTTCTTCACATACTCGGCTCGCTTGGATGCCTCCATATGAACACGGTGTTGACTTGGAAGTGGCGGCAAATCAAGCGGCGTAAGCGGTTTGAAACCATACACCACCTCAAAGGACACAAGCTGCGTAGTGGAGTGCACGGCCCGACTATAAGCGAATTCCACGTGCGGCAAACAATCCTCCCACTCGCGTAGATTCTTCTTGATCATGGTCGAAGTAGCATCGAAAGTGTGCGGTTCACCACCTCCGTTTGACCATCGGTTTGGGGATGACAAGTCGTCTTTGAATAACAACCGTCCCAGTTTACCCCAAATTGTCTTCCAAAAGTAGCTCATGAACTTCACGTCACGATCGACACAATAGTGCGTGGCACGCCATGTAGCCCCACGATCTCCACGAAAAACAAGTTAGCAATATGTGACGCATCGTCGCTCTTGTGGTGCTGAATAAAGTGTGCCATCTTTGAAAACGATCCACAACGACAAAAAGCAGAATCACTCCCCTCTTAGTTCTAGGTAATCCTAAAACAAAATTGATACTAATATCCTCCCATGGTGCATTGGGAGCAGTAGAGGGGTATACAAACCGTGTGGATTCAATTTTGATTTCGCTTTGTGGCAAGTAATGCATCGTTGCACATATCTCTCTACATCTCGCCTCATCTTAGGCCAATAAAAGTGATCGCTCGGCATAGATAACGCGTCTTCTCACGTCCAAAATGTCTCATCAACCCACCGCATGTGATTCCTGCGGTAATAGCAAGCGCTACGGAGGAGTTTGGCAGCATAATTTGTTAGTGCGAAACAAAACCCATCATAGATGTGAAATTTATCCCACCTTTTCCTCTTTGCAATGTGCATAAGGAACGGAAAAATCATGGTCATGAGCATATAAATCACGCAAACTCTCTAAACCGGAACTTGCACTCCTAATTGAGTTAAAAGCACACTTTTCTGGAGAGAGCATCGGCTACCACATTTTCCTTTCCCTTCTTATATTTTACAATGTAAGGAAACGACTCAATGAATTCGACCCATTTGGCATGTCTACGGTTCAGGTTTGCTTGACCCTTTAAATACTTTAATGCCTCATGATCAGAATGAATAATAAACTCTTTAGGCCATAAATAGTGTTGCCAAGTTTCTAACGCACGCACTAAAGCATAAAGCTCTTTGTCATAGACCGGATAATTCAATTGAGCACCATTCAGTTTCTCACTAAAATAAGCTACCGGTCTACCCTCTTGCATTAAAACACCGCCAATACCCAATCCACTAGCATCACACTCAATTTCAAAAATTTTAGTGAAATCAGGTAAAACAAGCAACGGTGCTTCAGTCAAGCGTTTCTTAAGTTCAGCAAAAGCATTGCCTTGCGCTACCCCCCACACAAATTCAACACCCTTTTTAGTAAGTTCATTCAAAGGGGCAGCTATGGTGCTAAAATCCTTCACAAAGCGCCGATAAAAACCAGCGAGACCATGAAAGCTCACGATCGACTTACATTCACGAGTGGGCCAATTTTTAATCGCTTCAATTTTAGACTCATCTACTTCAACTCCTGTGCGAAACAACATAGCCCAAAAGATGACACGATCTTTGCAAAGGTACACTTCTCTAAGTTACCAAGAATAACCTAGCCTCACATAAAACTTGTAGAACTTGTCTAAGATGGTCTATGTGTTCAGATTCGGTCATGTTGTAAATCAGAATATCATCAAAGTATACAACCACAGTTTACCAATCAAATGCCTTAAAACATGATTCATTAAGCGCATGAATGTACTAGGTGCATTAGTTAAACCAAAAGGCATGACTAACCACTCATACAACCCAAATTTTGTTTTAAATTCTGTTTTCCACTCATCCCCTTCATGCATCCTAATTTGATGGTAACCATTGCGCAAATCTATCTTAGAAAAATAACAGCACCACTCAATTCGTCTAGCATATCATCTAAGCGAGGTATAGGATGACGATATCGAATTGTAATATTATTAATCGCTCGACAATCTACGCACATCGCCATGAACCATCTTTCTTAGGAACTAAAATAACGAGAACAGCACAAGGGCTTAAGCTTTCACGTACATACCCTTTGGAGAGAAGCTCTTGTACTTGTTTCTGAATTTCCTTTGTTTCCTCGGGATTGGTGCGATGCGGTGGTCGGTTCGGCGGCGGCAGCTCGTGGAATCAAGTCGATCTTATGTTCTATCACACGAATTGGTGGTTGCCCAGTGGTACCTCGTTTGGAAAGACGTCATTGAAGTCTGCAAAACACAAGCAACACCACTAGGAAGAGAAGATAAGTCGTTAGTCGAAAGCAAGGCATCTTTGTACCATAGTACAAAGTGCACCAAATGGGATCTTCGCTGAATTCTCTCATTTACGATTTGGTGGCTAACATCACTAAATTCTTCTCTCGCTCTTTGGCGGTCTCAACGTGCATCTCAATTTTACGCATTGAAGAATTCACAATGCATTGCGGTGTAAGGGGCTTCAAGATGATATCCATATTATTCCATCGAAATGTGTAGCGATTTGTACGCCCATCATGAACAATGAACAGTCATATTGCCATGGTCGTCCCAAGAGCAAGTGACACCTTGTCATAGGCACAACATCGCGATCCACAAAGTGTCGGTGTACTTCCCAATAAGCGTCACTCGCACCATATAGTTCACCTTCACTTCCTCTTTGTCGCTCAACCATTGCACATGATAAGGGCGTGGATGCGGCAAGTACTTCAAACCCAACTTATGACACATATCCTTGCTAGCCAAATTGTGACAACTTCCGCCATCAATGATCACTTTGCGGACCTTACCCTTATCAAGCTTCGCGTGCGAAACAAATTGCACATTGTTCGAGTGGCGCGATGGCATCACACTAAGCTCCTTGGCGTGCAAACAATGGAATCTTGCTCGGTGTTAGGAAACTCGAGATCGCACTCACATTGTTCTATGTCATCGGTGTGCAAGGCTGGTTGCGCATCGGCGACTCTTCATCACTAGTTGAAACATAACCGCCATCCTCGGTGATAAGCATAGTTCGACATTTGGGCGTCCCTCGAAAATGGCCAACACCCTTGCACTTGTGGCAAATGATGTCACGTGAGCGTCCTGTTGACCCCATAGGCGCAGTCGCACTAGCGGCGGCGCCACAGTCGAAACTGCCGTCTTTGGTGTACTCTCCGACTTCTTACTTGCGGAGCTGCGCATTGCCGAATTGCTTAGGCGGAGTGCTCTTGTTTGGTGGTTGTTGTTATATGGCTGTCTGGGTGGTGAAGGGCGTGAGCAGGCGTGAACCGTGCATCTTCAATCACTTGTCGCTCGGCGGCGTGCTTGGTGCAGCAACTCAATCATATCATTATAGGGATGGTGATTGACAATGCGCAGACGGCATGATTCATGCCACTAGAAATCTCGCCATGGTGCATTCTTCATTCTCGCGGACATCCGCATGTATCATGATAGTTTCCATCTCCTTATGATATTCATCAATTGACCTCATATCTTGTCGCAGCCTACATCAACTTCTCAAATAGTGGCGCTTGTAGTGGCGAGGACAAAGCGTGCCGCAAATCTTGCTTCATCGCTCCCGGTGATAATCGGCAACTCATGGCGCTCCATGCGCTACGAATGAACTGCTCCCACCAATGTGTAGCACAATCATCCAAGCCATTGGAAGCAAGCAACGACTTCTTCTCATTGGAATAGTTGTTCATTGAAACAACTTATCCACGTTCGGCTCCCAAGTGAGGTATTGCTCCACATCCGTACCACGAAAATATAGGAAGAGTAAATTTGGGCTTAGCGACAAAATCGTCGGCGTCGTCGTGTCGACGCTGCACGCGTTGTTGAGATGGTGGCGCTATCGGTCATCGTAGTCGTCGACGGAAATCGTCATCCCATTGCTCGGCCTCATCGGCCAAGCTACGAGGTGCACGATGCACACCTCCTCCGTGGACACCACCGTGGTGCGCCTCCACCCGGCGCCGTTGCCTCGGCCACGCCCATGAGCTCGAGGGCGTGCGCGGCGCCATCGGCGTTTGGCGGCACCGCCATGCGCACGCGCCTCGCCGTATCGTCGCTCCTCATCCACCACGAATAGCACGCTCATCCTCGGTCTCATTGTGCAAAAGCGGCCGAGGGCCGTGCACACTCGTGTCATCGGCTTGCGCACCCTCACGTGGGTGTGTTGGCGAACATGGCGCGTAGCTCCAGGAAGTTATTGTTGATGGCGTGACGCAATTGTGTGACCTCCTCCCGAGGGTGTTCGGTCGATCACGAACTTCCCGAGTTCATCGCGCACGCCATTGTCACCATCTTGAAGTTGTTTTTGTAGCATCTCGCGCAACCGAGTGTACTCTGCCCACGTGCAGGCGCCTCGGATTAGGTGGATCCTCCTCGTGACCTCACATAGCAACAACTCACAAACAAGAAGCGAGGTTATATACGGGTTAGTAAAACAAAAGCTCTCGCTACTATGCTCGCAACTCAGCGTCACGAAAACAAGACAAGCTTACCGTTCCAAAGTGAATCAACGGCGGAAAAGCGGCGGTTGTGACGTGACGACCTTAACCCGGTAATGTAGGAGCGTAACCAAGAGCAAGGAGTACACAAGCGGGTGTAGGTAGAGCTTGGACAGGTATGTGTATATCCTATGCAATCGATATTCAAGGTATTGTAAAGCTAAGTAATGATCCAAGCTAGAGTATTTTGCCTATGTGCTCATCCAACGAGTTTAAGCGGATTGTGTGAGCGCTGCGCAAAGATAAATGAGACTTAATGCAAACAAACGAGTGAGCTAGCGCGAGAAAAAGAGATGAAACCAGCTCATTTTGCACCAAGTACGGGGATAGACGCTAGCCAATTGCAATGAAATATATTTGGGCACAAGATTGCTCAATCAAAATTGACAAACACAAGCTAAAAGGATGACCCGGTACTGTAGTAGCTAAAAGTATGCGCGGATCAACTCGAAAAGGGATGTCGTCGTCACGGGGTACCTTAGAATCACTGCGAGAGGGCTATGTCAATTTTGAGCGAAATCGAGAAGCTGGAATTTTCTCGGTTTGCGGGCCCGTTTTGAGGCCCTAAACGACCTTTTTTGGGGTCGAAGTTTTCCGCACACGTATGCCTGGTGGCTTATGCGGATGTAAAACCCCCAGATTTCCCAGACTTCTTCTTTTTTTGGCTCTATTTTCATGTTTCCTTTCCAACGGATCAAGAAACGCTCCAATTGGAGGTCGTATGCAAAAGTTAGCGTTTTTTTTTTTAATGCCACGGCTCTTTCTATATGCGGCTGCCTTTTCATTCTTTTCCCTCTGCCTTGCTCCCCGTGGAACTGCGCAACCCTCACAAAACAGCAACGTGTAATCAACTTGAATGAGCAGCCCTAGGTGCAATATCAATAGCTAGTCTCAAGATGAAAGGATATAAAGGACACCAAATGTGGTTCGTAGGCTATGATGTAGTGGCGAAACTCAAGATGGAGCAATTGGACTCGGATTGTGTTTGAGCTAGAGGTTGATTAGGACTCTAATCCCACCAAGGAGTTCGGATAAGGAAACAACAGTCTCGGATTGTCTTTGGCAAGGCAGCGCCGCATGCAGTCGGATGATGGTTTTTGGTTGCTAATTGAGGAGTTCAATCAGCAATTTTTTTTTGATAAAGATTAAGCTACGCAATGGAAACACAAGGATCAGCACTAAACAAAACTCTAATGGATGAAAACTTAACAAAGCGCACAAGAAATAACAGATTAAACTACGGTTTTGATGCGCAATTTTGGTTTATTATGCGATAGGAAAGAAAACGAATCTAACTACGGGTAAAGAAGTTCTCACCGAGTAAACCTAGAATCGATACCACATGATACGGGAAGGCCCGATCTTCTCGATGAGGAACCGTGGATAGTTGATGCGAAGTAGGCGATGTCGCTAGCTGAACACTCGCGCCAATGCACGAACCCTCAACTCTTGAATACGCCCAAAACACACCGGGTAGTTGTTCGTCGCGAGACCACGAGCAGCGAACGCCAAGTCCCCAATTCCCAATGGAGCAGCGGCTTGACCTTGGATTGCGAGAACAAAACAAATGGATGCCTAATTCTCTCTCAAAGTCCTCGCATGAACTGCGGTGTCGAAAGAACAAGCAATAGCTATGTTTCAATCTTATGCATAAACTGGTCTAATGGATACAAGGGAGGGCAAGGGTATTTAAGGCGCCCTCCACGACTCACGCATGACCTAGGGCCGGCCACACATGCCGAATCAAACTCTAACTCGGCTAAGACCTAAAAACACACAAAAGGAAAACCTAACTTAAGTCTGTCACATTGTTTGGCCATAGTGGCGCGACCGTAAGTCTTTGAAGCTGGGGCCAAAACAATTGTGTGGGCCTTGGAATAAGCTTTCAAACAAGTCCAAGAACACCCCAATCGGACTCAGTATACAAAAGTTATTGCCTTTTATTACAGCCTGTTAGGCTGTCCCGAACGAATCGAATTGAATTCGAGTAGATTCGAGATGAATTTCGGTTGCACTTGTGGAAGATCCGAATTGGGCTTGAATTCTTGGGCTTTTCTCCTTTGGTTGACCACGTGAGCCGATCGGGGAAGGCCCGATCTTCTCGGTGAGAAACCGTGGATAGTTGATGCGAAGTAGCGATGTCGCTAGCTGAACACTCGCGCCAATGCACGAACCCTCAACTCTTGAATACGCCCACAACACACGGGTAGTTGTTCGTCGCGAGACCACGAGCAGCGACGCCAAGTCCCGATTCGAATGGAGCAGCGGCTTGACCTTGAATTGCAGAATGAACAATTGGATCGCCTAGTCCTCTCTCAAAGTCCTCGCATGAACTGCAGGTCGAAAGAACAAGCAATAGCTATGTTTCAATCTTATGAATAAACTGGTCTCCCTCTCGGTTTCCCTTGTATTGTGAGCTTTCCTTCTCTTAGCTTGCGAATTTGTTCGATGCACTTGATGCTTCTTTTATGCCAATGTAACCCTTGTTGCCATGTCACCATATGTCTTTCTTGACCGCCCGCATGTGCTGGGTTTTATCACGAGAGCACGTTCCCTCTCGTTGGCCACATGGGTTTCTTCTCCTTGTTGGCGCATGTGTTTCTCCTCTATGAATTTGTTCCCGGCCTCCCTCTCCTCCCTCTCGGTTCCAAAGTCTTTAAATTTGTCAAACCTGAGAATGCACCAAGTATTGCTTTAGGTAGTAACAAATTCTCATTGGCAACAAAAGGAAATTGATTAAGAAACAAATGCACCTGTTGTTTGAGAAGTTTAGCTCCTGCTTCACGAATAACCTCATAAGTAGTAGGGATATCCTCATCAGCTTCTCCTCCATTGCTTTGACTCCGGCCTCCCTCTTGGTTCCAAAGGCTTCACAATGTTCAAACCTGAGAATGCACAAAACATTTGCATGAGGTAATACTCAATTCTCATCAATGACAATAGAAGATTCATTAAGAAACAAAAGCACTGTTGATTTAGAAGTTTAGCTCTTGCTCGTCGGTGGACCAATATGCACTTCTGTACTTGAATTATTTGTAGCGTCACGTATGGCGTCCACCTCAGTATGTGTATGACCACCAATAGGGAAAGATGTATAAGTGTTAGGGATGCCCTCATCAAAGGTACATGACTAGTCCGGAGTGCTCTTGATAAAATCCTACTTCGGTGGGGACTTCACGGGAGTGAAGGATAGAGTGGTTCATCGACGGGTGAACACTCCGCTATACCGGTATCAGCTGATGAGATGCATATGTGCATGAGCATGATGGTTCATTCGCATATATGAGTAAAATGTTAAATTGTGCGACTTTACCTATACGAAATATGGCTTGTTCATTTGAATATGAGAATGGCATTCAATAGATAGATGATGATGATGATGATGATAGCCTTGATTATGGTTGACAAACTGTTGTTTATGGCTTTATTATGTATTTGCTGAGTCCTGGACTCATTCTTGCTCTATCGTTGTTTTTAGGTGACCGTTGGTGACGTTCCACTCGGGAAGGGCTAGCACACTTGGAATCACAAACTACACCCAATTACTTGATTCATTGGACATGAGATATTTTTGTTTTAGCATGATGACTTATATTTAGGACATGATGGTGTTGAATAACCTTAGGTGATAAGTTAGAATTGATTATTCATCCAATAGACTTAATCGATTGGTTTGCGTTAATCTTGGTTTATTACCTTGTTATGCATCTAGGAGTAAATTATCTTTGGTTGTCATATCATTATGCTTATATTATTGTGACCCGTGGGCCCGGTTTTATTGTGATCGCTTGCTGTAATTTATTATAAAATGATATTAAAATTGATAGTTAGTGTAGTTAGTGGCATTCCGAGCTGAGGGTTGGGCCGGGGTGTTACACCAACCCTCATAGTTAGTGTAGTTAGTGGCATTCTGAGCTTAGGGTTGGGCCGGGGTGTTACACCAACCCTCATCCCCACCTATACCATATTCAATGGTTCAACAACAGTGGTAAGTTGAAGGTAACACGAATGGTGAGAGTAAACTTTTCTATGGGTTCATACCCTGATTATGTTGATTGCGATGTTGTTCCTATGCAAGCTTGTTCATTGTTATTAGGACGACCTTGGCAATACGATACTGATTGTGTGCATCATGGTAGAAATAATCAATACTCTCTCATGTTCAAGATGCAACGGTGCTTCAGTCAAGCGTTTCTTAAGTTCAGCAAAAGCATTGTCTTGCGCTACCCCCACACAAATTCAACACACTTTTTAGTAAGTTCATTCAAAGGGGCAGTGACGGTGCTAAAATCCTTCACAAAGCGCCGATAAAAACCAGCGAGACTATGAAAGCTTCTAATCTGACTTACGTTCACAGGAGTTGGCCAATTTTTAATCGCTTCAATTTTAGACTCATCTACTTCAACTCCACATGCGAAACAACATAGCCCAAAAGATGACACGATCTTTGCAAAAGTGCACTTCTCTATGTTCCCAAATAACCTAGCCTCACGCCAAAACTTGTAGAGCTTGTCTAAGATGGTCTATGTCTCAGTTGGTCATTGTAAATCAGAATATCATCAAAGTACACAACCACAAATTTACCAATCAAATGCAGTAAAACATGATTCATTAAGCGCATGAATGCACTAGGTGCATTAGTTAAACCAAAATGCATGACTAACTACTCATACAACCCAAATTTTGTTTTAAATGTTGTTTTCCACTCATCCCCTTCATGTATCCTAATTTGATGGTAACCAACTTGCAAATCTATCTTAGAGAAAATAACAGCACCACTCAATTCGTCTAGGATATCATCTAAGCGAGGTATAGGATGATGATATCGAATTGTGATATTATTAATCGCTCGACAATCTATGCACATACGCCATGAACCATCTTTCTTAGGAACTAAAATAACAGGAACAGCACAAGGGCTTAAACTTTCATGTACATACCCTTTGGAGAGAAGCTCTTATACTTGTTTCTGAATTTCCTTTGTTTCCTCATGATTGGTGCGGTACGGTGGTCGGTTCGAGAGCGACGCTCCTGGAATCTAGTCGATCTTATGTTCTATCCCACGAATTGGTGGTAGCCCAGCTGGTACCTCGATTGGAAAGACGTCGCTGAAGTCCTGCAAAACACAAGCAACACCACTAGGAAGAGAAGACAAGTCGTTAGTCGAAAGTAAGGCGTCTTTGTATAGCACTACAAAGTGCACCAAATTGGGATCTTCGCTGAATTCTCTCATCTCTGATTTGGTGGCTAACATCACTAAATTCTTCTCTCGCTCTTTGGCAGTCTCAACGTGCATCTCAATTTTCTTCATTGAAGAATTCACAATCTGTTGCGGTGTAAGCGGCTTCCGCCATCCTCTGTGATAAGCATAGTTCTAAAATTTGGGCAGTCCCTCTAAAAATGACCAACGCCCTTGCACTTGTGGCAAATAATGTCACGTGAACGGCCTGTTGACCCCATAGACGAGGCTGCACTAGCAGCGGGTGCCGCAGGTCGACGTTCCTGTGATGGTGTACACTCCAGCTTCTTTGATGAGGGCATCCCTAACACTTATACATCTTTCCCTATTGGTGGTCATACACATGCGAGGTGGGCGCCATACGTGGCCTTCAAATAATTCAAGTACAGAAGTGCATATTGGTCCCAGCGAGAGCAAGAGCTAAATTCTAAATCAACAGTGCTTTTGTTTCTTAATGAATCTTCTATTGTCATTGATGAGAATTGGGTATTACCTCATGCAAATGTTTGTGCATTCTCGAGGTTTGAACATTGTGAAGCCTTTGGAACCAAGAGGAGGCGGAGTCAAAGCAATGGAGGAGAAGCTCACGTGGGTCAACCAAGGGAGAAAAGCCGAAGAATTCAAGCCCAATTCGGATCTTCCACAAGTGCAACCGAAATTCATCTCGGAATCAACTCAGAATTCAATTCAGATTCGGTTCGGGACAGCCAACAGGCCTGTAATAAAAGGCCATAACTTTTGCATACGAGTCCGATTGGGGTGTTCTTGGACTTGTTTGAAAGCTTATTCAAGGCCCACACAATGGTTTTGGCCTAGCTTCAGAAGACTTACGGTCGCACTGCTATAGCCGAAACAATGTGACGGACTTAAGTTATGTTTTCCTTTTTGTGTGTTTTTAGGTCTTAGCGAGTTAGAGTTTGATTCGGCATGTGTGGCGGCCCTAGGCCGTGCGTGAGTCGTGGAGGTGCCTTAAATACCCTTGCCCCTCCTTGTATCCATTAGACCAGTTTATTCATAAGATTGAAACATAGCTATTGCTTGTTCTTTCGACCCCGAGTTCATGCGAGGACTTTGAGAGAGGACTAGGCGATCAATTGTTCGTTCTGCAATTCAAGGTTAGCCGTCGTTCCATTGGGAATCGAGTACTTAGCATTAAATCGTTCGTGGTCTCGCGACGAACAACTACCGGTGTGTTGTGGCGTATTCAGAAGAGTTGAGGGTTAGTGCATTGGCGCGAGTGTTCAGACTAGTGACATCATCTACGCCATCAACTATCCACGGTTTCTCCGAGAAGATCGGGCCTCCCCGTATCATGTGGTATCAGATTCTAGGTTTACTCGGTGAGAACTTCTTTACGTAGTTAGATTCGTTTTCTTTCCTATCGTACAATAAACCAAAAATTGCGATTGCCAAAACCGTAGTTTAATCTGTTATTTCTTGTGCGTTTAGTTAAGTTTTCATCCATTAGAGTTACTTTTATTGCTGATTGGAATAGTTTGCATGTATCATGATAGTCTCCATTTCCTTATGATATTCATCAATTGATTTCATACCTTATCGCATGACCCTTCAACTTCTCAAATAGTGGCGCTTGTAGTGGCGAGTACAAAGCGTGCCGCAAGTCTTTCTTCATCGCTCCCGGTGATGTCGGTAACTTATGGCGCTCCATGCGCTACGGATGAACTTGCTCCTACCAATGTGTGGCATAATCATCCAAGCCATTGGGCGCAGCGGCGGTTTCTTCTCATTGGAATAGTTTTCATCGAAATAACTTATCAACTTTCAGCTCCCAAGTGAGGTATTGTCCACATCTGTACCACCTGAAAATATAGGAAGATTAAACTTGGGCTTAGCGACAAAATCGTCGGCGTCATCGTGTCGAGGACATTGCACGTTGTTGCGGTGGTGGCGCTGTCGGTCATCGTAGTCGTCGATGGGGAAATCGTTATCCCATTGCTCGACCTGATCAGCCCAGCTACGAGGTGCACGATGATGCACACCTCCTCCATGGGCACCCTGTGGTGCGCCTCCACCCTGACCGCCGTTGCCTCAGCCATTCCCATGTGCACGGCGTGCGCGTATTGCCATCGGCGTTTGGTGGCACCGCCATGCGGCAGCGCTGTCATTGTCGTCGTTCCTCGTCCACATGAATATGCGCTCCTCCTCGATCTCATTGTGCAAAGCGGCGGAGGGCCGTGCACACTCGTGTCATCGGCTTGCGCCCCCGTGGGTGTCTTTGTGCGAACATGGCGCGCAGCTCGAGAGTTATTGTTGATGGCGTCGCAATTGTGTGACCTCCTCCCGAGGTGTTTAGTTCGATCGAACTTCCCGAGCTCATCGCGCACGCCATTGTCACCATCATGAAGTTGTTTTTGTAGCATCTCGCGTAGCAAGGTGTACTCGATCGGCGTAACCGGTGCCTCCGGATTAGGTGGATCCTCCTCGTGACGACATTTCAACAACTCAAAGACAAGAAACAAGGTTATATACAGGTTAGTGAAATCAAAAGCTCTCCCTACACTCGCAACTCACGATCCACGAAAACAAGACAAGCTTACCGTTCCAAAGTGAATCAAGGGCGATAGCAGCAGTTATGATGGACGACGACGCCTTGGTAATGTATGGCGTAACCAAGAGCAAGGAGTACAGAGCGGGTGTAGGTGGAGCTTGGGCGGTATGTGTATATCCTATGCAATCGATATTCAAGGTATTGTAAAGCTAAGTAATGATCCAAGCTAGAGTATTTTGCCTATGTGCTGATCCAATAGGTTTAAGCGAAGTGTATGAACGCACACGCAAAGATAAATGAGACTTAATGCAAACAAAGGAATGAGCTCAAACGGAAATAGAGATAAAACAAGCTCGTTTTGCACCAAGTACAAGGATAGACACTAGCCAATTGCAACAAAATATACTAGGGCACAAAATTGCTCAAAGAAAATTAAAAAAACACAAGCTGAAACTATGACCCGGTACTGTAGCAGCCCAAATTAGGCGCGGATCAAATCAGAAAAGGATGCCGTCTTCACGGGGAACCTTAGAATCACTTATAGAGGGTCTATGTCAATTTTGAGCGAATTCTGAGAAACTTGAATTTTCTCGGTTTGCGGGCCCCGTTTTGAGGCCCTAAACGACCTTTTTTGGGGTCGAAGTCGCTGCGCATGTGCCCGAGTGCTTACGCGGATCTAAAATCCCCAGATTTCCCAGACTTCTTTTTTTGGCTCTATTTTCCCGTTTCCTTTCCAACGAATCAACAAACGCTCCAATCGGAGGTCGTCTGCAAAAGTTAGGTTTTCGCACACTATTTTTTTTAATGCCACGGCTCTTTCTATATGCGGCTGCCTTTTGCTCTTCTTTTCTCTCTTCTTTCAAAGGTCGAAAGTATTTGGTGCTACTCTCGTGTTTGTGTAATGTCCACAATTCAGCAAAGTGTAAATAAAGTTCAATGAGCAGTCCTAGGTGCAATATCAATAGCTAGTCTCAAGATGAAAGGATATAAGTGATGCACAAAGACCAAAGTGGTTCGGCCGAAGAAGAAGTATAGGCCCGAACGCAAATGGACTCGGATAGGAACGTCCCAAAAGATGGACTCGGACTCTACTTCCCCAATGGAATTCGGAAGGGACACTTGTAGGACCGATTCGGATAACAATATGAAGCTAGGGTTTCCAATCCGAGCGACTGAGGTGTCGACGGCGCACGGGTTAGCCGACCACAAGATGGAGGCTAAAGTGGATACGAAAAACTCTTTTTGGGTGCTAATTGAGGAGTTCAATCAGCAATTTTTTTTTAACAATGATTAAGCAACGCAAAAGAAAACACACGGATCAGCACTAAAACAAAACTCTAATGGATGAAAACTTAACTAAGCGCACAAGAAATAACAGATTAAACTATGGTTTTCGTATTGCAATTTTCAGTTTTGGACTATGGGACAGAAAAACAATCTAACTACGGGTAAAGAAATTCTCACCAAGTAAACCTAGAATCTGATACCACATGATACGGGGGAGGCCCGATCTTCTCAGTGAGGAACCGTGGATAGTTGATGCGAAAGTAGACGATGTCGCTAGCTGAACACTCGCACCAATGCATGAACCCTCAACTCTTCGGAATACGCCCAAAACACACCGGATAGACGATGTCGCTAGCCGAACACTCGCACCAATGCACGAACTCTCAACTCTTTGGATAACGCCCAAACGCCCCGGGTAATTGTTCGTCGCGAGACCACGAACGACGAACGCCAAGTCCCCAATTCCCAATGGAACGACGACTTGACCCTGAATTGCAGAACAAAACAATGGATCGCCTAGCTCTCTCTCAAAGTCCTCGCATGAACTCTTGTGTCGAAAGACCAACCAATAGCTGTGTTTCAATCTTATGCATAAACTGGTCTAATGGATACAAAGGAGGGGCAAGGCTACTTAAGGCGCCCTCCACGACTCACGCACGGCCTAGGGCCGGCTACACACGCTGAATCAAATTCTAATTCGGCTAAGACCGAAAAACACACAAAAAGGAAAACCTAACTTAAATCTGTCACATTGTTTCGGTCATAACGGCGCGACCGTACGTCTTCTGAAGTTGGGGCCATACCCATTGTGTGGGTCTTGGAATAAGCTTTCAAACAAGTCCAAAAACACCCCAATCGGACTCCGTATGTAAAAGTTATAGCCTTTTTATTACAGGCCTGTTGGGCTGTCTCGAACGAATCAATTGAATTCGAGTTGATTCGAGATGAATTCAGTTGGACTTGTGAAAGATCCGAAGGTGGGCTTGAATTCTTAGGCTTTTCTCCTCTTGCTTGACCCACGTGAGCTTCTCCTCCATTGCTTTGGCTCCGGCCTCCTTCTCGGTTCCAAAGGCTTCACAATGTTCAAACCTGGGAATGAACAAAACATTTGCATGAGGTAGTACCCAATTCTCATCAATGAAAATAGAAGATTCATTAAGAAACAACAGCACCTGTTGTTTAGAATTTTAGCTCTTGCTCTAGTCAGTGGACCAACATGCACTTCTGCACTTGTATTATTTGTAGCTTCACTTATGGCGTCCATCTCGGTATGTGCGTGACCACCAATAGGGAAAGATGTATCAGTGTTAGGGATGCCCTCATCACCCATAGTCGTGAGTCCTTCTACTATTACCACGTGATCGTAAGTTATTCTACGATCACTTCTAGTCGTAAGTCCTTCTATGACCAGTAACCCAGTCGTAATCTTTTCTAGAACTACCTCCTGGTTGCAAGTCCTTCTACAACCAGCTCTGTCACGACTTCCTCATAGTTAACTGGGTCCACTTGCCTATGTGACCAATTGATTATGGGATCTGAATAGCCAATATACACAGTTATTCTTTGCAATAACTGCATGTAACACACCATTATCTCTGATTGATAACCACCAAGTGACATAGGGAGGTTACTACTCCAGTGATTACTACTATTATTATAGAATAATGAGGCGCCTCTTGACTTGCAACGACTTCACGTACTATAAAAGGACTTTAGTCAGAGAGGAGGAGGGAGGGGGTAATTAGTAGCAACATAAGCCTAAGTCTTTTCCACTAATTGTAACTAGCATACATAATACAGTACATACATGAGTAGGGTTGTTATTCTCTCTGGAGACGGCCCGAACCTGTATAAAAATCCCTGTGTCTTTTCTGTCTACGTGATCAATTGTGGAGACCCCCGGAATCAAACAATCTTTACGTAAAATCGGTTCTAAAACACCGACACAAGTTGTTTTGCAGTCTGTTCTGTAGGCCTTAGTGGTGGCCTTGCAATTTTTTGGATGCAGCCATATACGGTCTCCTTTAAAGATTTTAATTCCCATTGTATCGATGTGCTTGTGTCAACGGAGTCTAGTGCAACATGGCGTGCTACCTTTGTTTATGGTGAACCTCGAAGAGAACGTAGGCACGAATTTTGGGATTTTCTGTGGTTCATGCGTGGCTAATGGAATGGTCAGTGGATCTGTTGTGGCGATTTCAATGGGACCATTTCCCATGATGAACACTTGGGTTTCAGAGATAGGCTGATTCCTAGATGGCCTTGTTTCGTGATTGCTTAGATGATTGTGGGCTTTTCGACCTGGGTTTTTGTGGACCGAAATTCACGTGGATGAATAAGCAAGATGTTGATTCTCATATCAAGGTTCGGCTTGATCGGGCAGTGGCAAATTGATACGGGGGAAGCCCGATCTTCTCAGTGAGGAACCGTGGATAGTTGATGCGAAGTAGACGATGTCGCTAGCCGAACGCTCGCGCCAATGCACGAACCCTCAACTCTTTGGATAACGCCCAAACGCACCAGGTAATTGGTCGTCGCGAGATCACGAACGACGAACGCCAAGTCCCCGATTCCCAGTGGAACAATGGCTTGATCTTGAATTGCAAAATGAACCAATGGATCACCTAATCCTCTCTCAAAGTCCCCGCATGAACTCTGGTTTTAGAAAGAACAAGGAATAGCTATGTTTCAATTCTTATGCATAAACTTGTCTAATAGATACAAGGAGGGGCAAGGGTATTTAAGGCGCCCTCCACGACTCACGCACAGCCTAGGGCCGGCTACACACGCCGAATCAAACTCTAATTCGGCTAAGACCCAAAAACACACAAAAAGGAAAACCTAACTCAAATCCGTCACATTGTTTCAGTCATAGTGGCGCGACCGTACGTGTTCTGAAGTTGGGGCCATACCCATTGTGTGGGCCTTGGAATAAGCTTTCAAACAAGTCCAAGAACACCCCAATCGGACTCCGTATGTAAAAGTTATGGCCTTTTTATTACAGGCCTGTTGGGCTGTCCCGAACCGAATCCGAATTGAATTCTGAGTTGATTCCGAGATGAATTCCGTTGGACTTGTGAAAGATCCGAATTGGGCTTGAATTCTTGCGCTTTTCTTCTCTTGCTTGATCCACGTGAGCATCTCCTCCATTGGTTTGGCTCCGGCCTCCCTCTCCTCCCTCTCGCTTCCAAAGGCTTCACATTGTTCAAACCTGAGAATGCACAAAATATTTGCATGAGGTAGTACCCAATTCTCATCAATGAAAATAGAAGATTCATTAAGAAACAAAAGCACCTGTTGATTTAGAAGTTTAGCCGTTGCTCTAGTCAGTGGACCAACATGCACTTCTGCACTTGTATTATTTGTAGCTTCACTTATGGCGCCCATCTCAGTATGTGCGTGACCACTAATAGGGAAAGATGTATCAGTGTTAGGGATGCCCTCATCACAAATGGTGCATTTTCTTGCTTGTTTGAGGATTGTCATGTGGAGAATGTCATAACGATGACGTCTGATCATTATGCTATCTCCATCTCCTTGTCCTCTCAGAGTGGGGCGGTGGAGTGTGCCCTCTGGTGCAGCAGGGTTTCTGTTTTGAGACTATGTGGCTACGTGCACCGGATATAAGGAGGTGATGGAGCAGGCCTGGGTAGAGGGCAGCGATGGCAACCGTTCGCTATAGTCTACCTAGACGAATCTATACTAGCTGGCCAATTCTCTTGGCCGATGGAGCAAAGTGTCTTTTGGGTCGGTGCGCAAGGAGATACAAACGCTTGAGCGACGTATCAAGTCCTTGCGCCTGAACTAATGCCGTGATTTAGGAGGAGCGTGTGGTTGAACGCCGTCTCTACGAGCTCTTTGAAAGGTAGGAGATTATGGCAAGGCAACGATCTCGAGTGGACTGGCTCAGGGAGGGAGACCGGAATACTGCATTTTTCCATGCGAGGGCCTCGACGAAGAGGCACACAAATAAAATCATGGCCCTTATTCAGGAAGATGGAACTAGATGTGAAAATCAAGATGGCATTAAAGGTATGGTTCAGAGTTTTTATGAAGACCTCTTTTTGTCTGAACCATCTGATTCGGTGGATGCAATTCTTGAGGTTATCCCTCGTAAAGTGGATGATGAGGTAAACGCCGAGTTGTGTAAACCTTATACAAATGATGAGATCAAGGCGGCTCTGTTCCAGATGGGGCCTACAAAAGCGCTGGTCCAGATGGTATCCCAGCACTTTTCTATCAAACACATTGGGGTTTTTTTTCATGAGCAAATTTGCCATGCTGTCAGAAGCTTTCTGGAGGGCACTGTTATACCAAAAGGTCTCTGCAATTCAGTTATTGTGCTTATCCCAAAGGTTTTGAGACCTGAACATCTAAAAAATTTATGTCCCATCAGTTTGTGCAACGTGCTCTATAAAATTGCTTCGAAGGTTTTGGCTAACAAATTGAAAGTTTTTCTCCCTGCGATTGTGTCCGAGTATCAGAGTGCTTTTGTCCCTGGATGGCTTATTACTGACAATACTCTTATCACTTACGAGTGTTTACACACCATACGAAGACAACAATCAAAGAAGCCATATTTTGCTTTGAAGATTGATATGATGAAGGCATTTGATCGTGTAGAGTGGAATTATCTACATGGCTGTCTAAATAGGCTGGGTTTTGCTCCTGCTTGGATCAATTCTGTCATGCAGTGTGTTACGTCTGTTCGCTATGTTATCCAAGTTAATGGTGAGCTGACTAGGCCTGTGGTCCCATCCAAGGGTATTAGGCAGGGGGACCCTATTAGTCCCTATTTCTTTCTATTGTGCACTAAAGGTCTGTCATGTCTCTTGCAACAAAGGAGGGTCGTGGTGAGCTACACTGTATTCAAAACGGTCGGCTCGGCACCCCGTATCACATCTTTTATTTGCAGACGATAGTTTTTTCTTTGCTCGGAGTGATGCAAACAGTGTTTGATGCATTGAAAGTCACGCTTCATTTGTATTGTGAAGGTTCTACGGAGAAAATTAATTTAGAGAAATTCTCTATTTTCTTTGGCTTGCATTGCAACGATGGTGTCAAACAAGGAGTCATGGCTCAGCTCAATGTTCATAATGAAGCCCTCCAGGATTCCTACCTTGGGATGCCGACTGAGGTGAGTCGATCACTGATGAGTTCTTTTAATTTCTTGCTTGATAGAGTGTGGAAGTGGAACAATGGATGTAGTGACCGGCCATTGTCACGGGCAGGGAAAGTAGTCATCTTACAATCGGTGATCCAGGCTATACCAACTTATGTTATGAGCAGCTTCCAGCTGCCGATCTTAACGTGTGAGAAAATGAAAACCTCCATCGCTAATGACTGGTGGGGTGTTGAGAATGGCAAGAAGAAAATGCATTGGCGCTCTTGGGACTGGCTATCTACTCCTAAAGCTTTGGGCGGCATGGGCTTTTGTGATCTTGTGCTCTTCAATCAAACTATGTTGGGTCGTCAGGGCTAGCAGCTAATGATAGAGTGAGGGTCGCTTTGTGCGAAGGTGTTTAAGGGTTGTTACTTTCCTAGCTATGATTTTTGGGATGACCCTTGTCCAAGATCTTCTTCGTATACTTGGAGTATCTGTTTTGGGAAGGAATTGCTACAGAAGGGTGTACGATGGGGAGTTTGCAATGGTAAAAGTATTTAAATTTTATCTGATAACTGGATATCCGGCAGTGCACCCAATCTAGTTCAACCGCTAGTGCCCCTACCAGCAGATCAAACAGTTGATTTTCTTATACAGGAGGAGCATGGTTCTTGGGATGTTGACCTGGTTCGTTCTATCTTTGCTGAGGTGGTGGCTGATCAGATTATCCAGGTGCCCATTAGTAGGCAAGGCTGTGAGGATTTTGCTTCATGGCCACATACAAGACATGGGTCTTACACAGTACATTCTGCATATGTTTTTAGCTCGGATTGAGGGCTTTTATTCCTCTCAAACTAGCTCTGGGTATGGTCTCTCCTCGACGTACGGTGCAGATGAAAAACATTGGAAGTCACTCTGAGCTATAAAGGCACCGAACAAGATGAAAATGTTGTTGTGGCGTTTCACACATGATTGTCTCCTATGTGGTTTCCAGCTGAAATGTAGGCATATTTCAGCGAATGACACCTGTGTCTTTTGTGGGAGGGAGGAGCGTATCGAACATTCCTTTCTCTTTTGCCAGTTTGCCTGTGAAGTTTAGCGTGAACTGAAATTAGAGTATGGCTTCTATCTCTACCGCAAGACGCTAAATTGTGCTAAGCAGTGGTTGTTTGATTTCCTGGAACGTTCATCGATTCAGGAGGCAATAGTTTTTGTTGCCACTATGTGGCATATTTGGGAGGCTCGTAATAGTGCATGAAACGATGAATGTTTGTTGCATCCTCGAAGGGTGGATGCAAAAGTTAAAGCTTATGTTGAGTTAATAGTATTATCTTCAATCCGGATCCAGGTCATAGGTGTGAGTCCTTGCATTCTGTCCCTAAATGTATTCTGCCGCCGGTAGGTACAACCTTTATTAATATCGATGCAGCACTATTTGCTTCTTCTCGTCAGATGGGGGTTGGTCTGGTAGTCAGAAACCACATTGGTGAATGCTTGGCTACCTGCAGCGAGCATCTTGATTGGATCACTATGCCAGAGTTAGCAGAAGCATTGGCGTTTTGTCGTGTAACAGCCCTAACTCGTGATGAAGGATATCAAAATGTCATCCTTCCTTTTGACTATTTTTGTTTGTGGTGCAACATTTGAATTTATCGATACGGGATAGGTCACCTGTTGGTGCGGTTATCTCTGATATCAAGTCTATAGCAGAGGACGTTTTGATACGGGGGAGGCCCGATCTTTTCAGTGAGGAACCATGGATAGTTGATGCGAAGTAGACGATGTCGCTAGCCGAACACTCGCGCCAATGCACGAACCCTCAACTCTTTGGATAACGCCCAAACGCACCGGGTAATTGTTCGTCGCGAGACCATGAACGACGAACGCCAAGTCCCCGATTCCCAGTGGAACGACAGCTTGACCTTGAATTTCAGAACGAACCAATGGATCGCCTAGTCCTCTCTCAAAGTCCTCGCATGAACTCTAGTTTTAGAAAGAACAAGCAATAGCTATGTTTCAATTCTTATGCATAAACCAGTCTAATGGATATAATGGAGGGGCAAGGGTACTTAAGGCGCCCTCCATGACTCACGCACGGCTTAGGGCTGGCTACACATGCCGAATCAAACACCAATTCGGCTAAGACCCAAAAACACACAAAAAGGAAAACCAAACTTAAATCCATCACATTGTTTTGGCCATAGCAGCGCGACTGTAAGTCTTCTGAAGTTGGGGCCATACCCATTGTGTGGGCCTTGGAATAAGCTTTCAAACAAGTCCAAAAACACCCCAATCGGACTCCGTATGCAAAAGTTATGGCCTTTTTATTACAGGCCTATTGGACTGTCCCGAACCGAATCCGAATTGAATTCTGAATTGATTCCGAGATGAATTCCGGTTGGATTTGTCGAAGATCCGAATTGGGCTTGAATTCTTGAGCTTTTCTCCCCTTGCTTGACCCACGTGAGCTTCTCCTCAATTGCTTGGGCTCCGGGCTCCCTCTCGTTTCCAATGGCTTCACAATGTTCAAACCTAAGAATGCACAAAACATTTGCATGAGGTAGTACCCAATTCTCATCAATGAAAATAGAAGATTCATTAAAAAGAAAATGCACCTGTTGATTTAGAAGTTTAGCTCTCACTCTCGTTAGCGGGCCAACATGCACTTCTGCACTTGTATGACTTGTAGCTTCACTTATGCCGTCCTTCTCAGTATGTGCATCACCACCAATAGAATAAGATATATAAGAGTTAGGGGTGCCCACATCATCCTCCCCCTCTTGAAAAGGCGTCGTCCACGACGCTGGATCATCACCACCAGAGAAAGGTGATAAATCAGCGACATTGAATGTAGAGCTCACACCATAATCATCGCTGGAAAACTCTATCTTGTAGGCATTGTCGTAGATCTTCGCAAGCACCTTGAAAGGTCCATCACTTCGCGGCAGTAATTTGGACTTGCGGTGTTATGGAAAACGATCCTTGCGATAGTGTACCCAAACCAAATCATCTGGTTAAAAAATCATCTTCTTCCTCTTCTTGTTCGCCTTCTCAGCATAGGACTTGACCTTGCGCTCTATCTCTTCTTTTGTTTTTAGATGCAATTTCTTCACATATTCAGCTCGCTTGGACGCCTCCATATGAACATGGTGTTGACTTGGAAGTGGCAGCAAATCAAGCGGCGTAAAGGGTTTGAAGCCATACACCACCTCAAAGGACACAAGCTGCGTAGTGGAGTGCACGCCCGATTATAAGCGAATTCCACGCGGCAAACAATCCTCCCACAAGCGCGATTCTTCTTGATCATGGTCGAGTAGCATCGAAAGTGTGCGGTTCACCACCTCCATTTGACCATCGGTTTGGGGATGACAAGTTGTCTTTGAATAACAACCGTCCTAGTTTACCCAAAGCGTCTTCGAGTAGCTCATGAACTTCACATCACGATCCGAAGCGATGGTGCGTGGCATGCCATGTAGCCTCATGATCTCCCTGAAAAATAAGTTAGCAATATGCGACGCATCGTCGCTCTTGTGGCACGGAATAAAGTGTGCCATCTTCGAAAAACGATCCACAACGACAAAAGCAGAATCGCTCCCCTCTTAGTTCTAGGCGGTCCTAAAACAAAATCCATACTAATATCCTCCCATGGTGCATTGGGAACAGGTAGAGGGGTATACAAACCGTGTGGATTCAACTTCGATTTTGCTTTGTGGCAAGTAATGCATCGCTGCACATACCTCTCCACATCTCGCCTCATCTTAGGCCAATAAAAGTGATCGATCAACATAGACAACATCTTCTCACGTCCAAAATGTCCCATCAATCCACCTGCATGTGATTCCTACAGTAATAGCAAACGCACGGAGGATTCTGGAACGCATAATTTGTTAGTGCGAAACAAAAACCCATTATGGATGTGAAATTTATCCCAGCCTTTTCCCTCTTTGCAATGTGCGTAAGGAACGGAAAAATCATGGTCATGAGCATATAAATCATGCAAACTCTCTAAATCAGGAACTTGCACTCCTAATTGAGTTAAAAGCACACTTTTCCTAGAAAGAGCATCAGCTACCACATTTTCCTTTCCCTTCTTATATTTCACAATGTAAGGAAACGACTCAACGAATTCGACCCAATTTGCATGTCTACGGTTCAGGTTTGCTTGGCCCTTTAAATACTTCAATGCCTCATGATCCGAATGAATAATAAACTCTTTAGGCCATAAATAGTGTTGCAAAGTTTCTAACGCTCGCACTAACGCATAAAGCTCTTTATCATAGACCGGATAATTCAATTGAGCACCATTCAGTTTCTCACTAAAATAAGCTACCGGTCTACCCTCTTGAATTAAAACACCGCCAATACCCAATCCACTACCATCACACTCAATTTCAAAAAATTTAGTGAAATCAGTAGTAAAACAAACAGCGGTGCTTGATCAAGCGTTTCTTAAGTTCAACAAAAGCATTGTCTTGCGCTACCCCACACAAATTCAACACCCTTTTAGTAAGTTCATTCAAAGGGACAGCGACGGTGCTAAAATCCTTCACAAAGCGCCGATAAAAACCAGCGAGACCATGAAAGCTTCTAATCTGACTTACGTTCACAGGAGTTGACCAATTTTTAATCGCTTCAATTTTAGACTCATCTACTTCAACTCCCTGTGCAGAAACATGGCCCAAAAAGATGACACAATCTTTGCAAAAAGTGCACTTCTCTAAGTTCCCAAATAACCTAGCCTCACGTAAAACTTGTAGAACTTGTCTAAGATGGTCTATGTGTTGATTCGGTCTGTTGTAAATCAGAATATCATCAAAGTACACAACCACAAATTTACCAATCAAATGCCTTAAAACATGATTCATTAAGCGCATGAATGTACTAGGTGCATTAGTTAAACCAAAAGCATGACTAACCACTCATACAGCCCAAATTTTGTTTTAAATGCTGTTTTCCACTCATCCCTTCATGCATCCTAATTTGATGGTAACCATGCTGCAAATCTATCTTAGAGAAAATAACGGCACCACTCAATTCGTCTAGTATATCATCTAAGCGAGGTATAGGATGGCGATATCGAATTGTGATATTATTAATCGCTCGACAATCTCACGCATACACCATGAACCATCTTTCTTAGGAACTAAAATAACAGAAACAACACAAGGGCTTAAGCTTTCACGTAGATACCCTTTGAGAGAAGCTCTTATACTTATTTCTGAATTTCCTTTGTTTCCTCGGGATTAGTGCGATGACGATGGTCGGTTGGCAATGACGCTCACGGAATCAAGTCGATCTTATGTTCTATCCCACGGAGTTGGTGGTAGCCAGTGGTACCTCGTGCGGAAAGAGCGTCGTTGAAGTCTGCAAAACACAAGCAACACCACTAGGAAGAGAAAACAAGTCGTTACTCGAAAGCAAGGCGTCTTTGCACAGTAGTACAAAGTGCACCAAATTGGGATAATCGCTGAATTCTCGCAGCTCTGATTTGGTGGCTAACATCACTAAATTCTGCTCTCGCTCTTTTGCAGTCTCAACGTGCATCTCAATTTTCTACATTGAAGAATTCACAATCTGTTGCGGTGTAAGCGGCTTCAAGATGATATCCATATTGTTCCATCGAAATGTGTAGCGATTTGTGCACCCATCGTGAACAGCAGAACGGTCATATTGCCATGGCCGTCCCAAGAGCAAGTGACACACCGTCATAGGCACAACATCGCAGTCCACAGTATCGGTGTACTTCCCAATAGAGAACGTCACACGCACCATATAGTTCACCTTTACTTCCTCTTTGTCGCTCAACCATTGCACATGATAAGGACGTGGATGTGGCAAGTACTTCAAGCCCAACTTATGACACATATCCTTGCTGGCCAAATTGTGACAACTCCCACCATCAATAATCACTTTGGACACCTTACCCTTATCAAGTTTTGCCCAAGTCTGAAATAAATTGCACCACTGCTCGAGTGACAGCGATGGCATCACACTAAGCACCTTGGGTGTGCAAACAATAGAATACTGCTTAGTGTTAGGGAACTCAGGATCGCACTCACATTGCTCTATGTCATCAGTGTGTAAGACTGGCTGTGCATCAGGCGAATCATCATCACTAGTTGAAACATAACCGCCATCCTCTATGATAAGCATAGTTCTGACATTGGGGCAGTCCCTCTTAAAATGGCCCACGCCCTTGCACTTGTGGCAAATAATGTCACGTGAACGGCATGTCGACCCCATAGACGAGGTCGCACTACCAGCAGGCGCCGCAGGTCGACGCACCGGTGGTGGTGTACTCTCCAGCTTTTTACTTGCAGAACTGCGCATTGCCGAATTGCTTCCGGCCGGAGGAGTGCTCCTGTTTGGCTGGCTGTTGTTATATGGCTGTCTCGGACTGGCTTAAAAACGTGAACGAGCAGCGAATCGTGAGTCTTCAATCACTTGTCTCTCGGCTTCGCGTGCTTGGTGCAGCAACTCAATCATATCATTATAGGGATGGTGATTGACAATGCGCTTGAAAACATGATTCATGCCAGCTAGAAATCTCGCCATGGTCTGTTCTTCATTCTCACGGACATCTGCATGTATCATGATAGTCTCCATTTCTTTATGATATTCATCAATTGATCTCATACCTTGTCGCAGCCCTGTCAACTTCTCAAATAGTGAGCGCTTGTAGTGGCGATGTACAAAGCGTGCCCGCAAATGCTGCTTCATCTGCTCCTAGGTGATAATCGGCAACTCATGGCGCTCCATGCGCTTACGGATGAACTGCTCCCACCAATATGTGGCATAATCATCCAAGCCATTGGACGCAAGCAACAACTTCTTCTCATTGGAATAGTTGTTCATCTGAAATAACTTATCAACTTTCAGCTCCCAAGTGAGGTATTGCTCCACATCTGTACCACCTGAAAATATAGGAAGATTAAATTTGGGCTTAGCGACAAAATCCTCGGCGTCGTCGTGTCGAGGACGCTGCACGTTGTTGCGGTGGTGGCGCTGTCGGTCATTGTGGTCGTCGACGGGGAAATCGTCATCCCATTGCTCGACCTCATCAGCCCAGTTACGAGGTGCACGATGCACACCTCCGCCGTGGGCACCCTGTGGTGCGCCTCCACCCTGGCCGCCGTTGCCTCGGCCACGCCCGTGGACCTAGGGGCGTGCCGCAGCTGCCATCCCGACATTTGGCGGCACCGCCATGCGACGCGCCTGTCGCTGTCGTCGCTCCTCATCCACACGAATAGCACGCTCCTCCTCGGTCTCATTGTGCAAAATGGCCGGAGGGTCGTGCACACTCGTGTCATCATCTTGCGCACCCCCACATAGATTGTGTTGTGCGAACATGGCACGCAGCTCCAGGAAGTTATTGTTGATGGTCGTACGTAATTGTGTGACCTCCTCCCCGAGAGTGTTCAGTCCAGTCTGAACTTTCCCGAGCTCGTCGCGCACGCCATTGTCACCATCATGAAGTTGTTTTTGTAGCATCTCGCGCAACCGAGTGTACTATGTCCATGTAACCGACGCCTCCGGATTAGGTGGATCCTCCTCGTGACCTGACATGGCAACAACTCACAAACAAGAAACGAGGTTATATCTGGGTTAGTAAAACAAAAGCGCTCACTACGACGCTCGCAACTCACTGTCTTGAAAACAAGACAAGCTTACCGTTCCAAAGTGAATCAAGGACGTCAAATCGACAGTGGTGACAGCGAACGACCTTAACTCGGTAATATATGAGCGTAACCAAGAGCAAGGGAGTACACAAACGGGTGTAGGTGGAGCTTGGACAGGTATGTGTATATCCTATGCAATCTGATATTCAAGGTATTGTAAAGCTAAGTAATGATCTAAGCTAGAGTATTTTGCCTATGTGCTGATCCAATAGGTTTAAGCGAAGTGTATGAACGCACACGCAAAGATAAATGGGACTAAATGCAAACAAATGAATGAGCAAGAGATGAAACCAGCTCGTTTTGCACCAAGTACTAGGAGAGACGCTAGCCAATTGCAATGAAATAAAGTCAGGCACAAGATTGCTCAAAGAAAATTTGAAAAACAAAAGCTGAAAATATGACCCGGTACTGTAGCGGCCCAAATTAGGCGCAGATCAACTCGAAAATGGATGTCGTCTTCACGGGGCACCTTAGAATCACTTGTAGAGGGGCTCTGTCAATTTTGAGCGAATTCTGAGAAACTTGAATTTTTCTCGGTTTGCAGGGCCCGTTTTGAGGCCCTAAACGACATTTTTTGGGGTCAAAGTTTTCCACACGTGTTTTTCACTCTATTTTCCCGTTTCCTTTCCAACGGATCAAGAAACGCTCCAATCGGAGGTCGTATGCAAAAGTTAGCTTTTCGCACACGTTTTTCTTTCTTTCTTTTTATGCCGCGGCTCTTTCTATATGCGGCTGCCTTTTGCTCTTCTTTTCTCTTTTCTTTCAATGGCCATTCGTATTTTGTGCTACTCTTGTGTTGGCGTAATGTCCGCAATTCAGCAAAGTGTAAACAAAGTTCAATGAGCAGCCCAAAGCAATATCAATAGCTAGTCTCAAGATGAAAGGATATAAAAAAAGATACCAAATGTGGTTCGGCCGGCTATGATGTAGTGGCCGAAACACAAGATGGAGCAATTGGACTCGGATTGTGTTTGAGCTAGAGGTTGATTCGGACGCTAGTCCCACCAAGGAGTTCGGATAAGGAAACAACACCGTTTCGGATTACAGTTTTTGGGTGCTAATTGAGGGAGTTCAATCAGCAATTTTCGACAAAGATTAAGCTACGCAATGGAAACACAAGGATCAGCACTAAAACAAAACTCTAATGGATGAAAACTTAACTAAACGCACAAGAAATAACAGATTAAACTACGGTTTTGGTATTGCAATTTTCGGTTTATTGGACAATAGGAAAGAAAACGAATCTAACTACGGGTAAAGAAGTTCTCATCGAGTAAACCTAGAATCTGATACCACATGATACGGGGGAGGCTCGATCTTCTCAGTGAGGAACCATGGATAGTTGATGCGAAGTAGACGATGTCGCTAGCCGAACACTCGCACCAATGCACGAACTCTCAGCTCTTTGGATAACGCCCAGCGCCGGGTAATTGTTCGTCGCGAGACCACGAGCGATTTAACGCCAAGTCCCCGATTCCCGGTGGAGCGATGGCTTGACCTTGAATTGCGAGCGAACCAATGGATCGCCTAGTCCTCTCTCAAAGTCCTCGCATGAACTCTGGTTTTAGAAAGAACAAGCAGTAGCTATGTTTCAATTCTTATACACAAACTGGTCTAATGGATACAATGGAGGGGCAAGGGTACTTAAGGCACCCTCCATGACTCATGCACGGCTTAGGGCCGGCAACACATGCCGAATCAAACACCAATTCGGCTAAGACCCAAAAACACACAAAAAGGAAAACCTCACTTAAATCCGTCACATTGTTTCGGCCATAGCGGCTCGACCATAAGTCTTCTGAAGTTGAGGCCATACCCTTTGTGTGGGCCTTGGAGTAAGCTTTCAAACAAGTCTAAGAACACCCCAATCGGACTCCGTATGCAAAAGCTATGGCCTTTTTATTACAGCCCTGTTGGGCTGTCCCGAACCGAATCCGAATTGAATTCTGAATTGATTTCGAGATGAATTCCGGTTGGACTTGTGGAAGATCCGAATTGGGCTTGAATTCTTGGGCTTTTCTCCCCTTGCTTGACCCACGTGAGCTTCTCCTCCATTGCTTGGGCTCCGGCCTCCCTCTTGTTTCCATTGGCTTCACAATGTTTAAACCTAAGAATGCACAAAACATTTGCATAAGGTAGTACCCAATTCTCATCAATGAAAATAGAAGATTCATTCAGAAACAAAAGCACTTGTTGATTTAGAAGTTTAGCTCTCGCTCTAGTCAGCGGACCAACATGCACTTCTGCACTTGTATGACTTGTAGCTTCACTTATGGCGTCCATCTCAGTATGTGCATCACCACCAATAGAATATGATGTATAAGAGTTAGGGATGCCCACATCACTTTTCCTCGGTTGTTTTTCGTCATGTTAGTCGTATGGTGAATGTGGCGACACATACTCTAGTTAGATCTTATCAGCACTCTATTAGCTATTTTATCGCAATGGTGTACCGGAGTGTATCTAGAAGACTCTTTATAACAATGCTTTGTGATGGATAAATTATTGGCATTCTCGCGAAAAAAGCTTTCCCAGATCGCTGTCGTGCCATCAACCTCGCCACGACGGCAAACACAATCCATCCAAGAGCAGCCTCCTACTCCAATTAAGGTGCCCTTTTCACCAGTGCATGGAACAGAGTTGCGTTGAACAGTACACGTAAGACAGTACTGCTGCTGCTTAGTCTTTCAGGCTAGCATTTGGCCGCAAGACTCTGGATGGGAAGCGCCTCAAGTGAAAGAACACGGAAGCAGTCCGCACGCTCGCGCACCTGCACACCCAACAACTACGACCTGACCAGGATACAACTCAGACCCTAACCCCACACATTTATAATCTCACATGTAATTTACAACCAGGACACCTCATAAAAACCAAACCGATTTTCTTCAGAAACTTTATTGGACTCCAACTAAAAATAGCACGCCCGAGTGCTTGTACTCTTAACAAAAGAAAGGCAACTAAAATTGCAACTCAGACTCAAAAGGAAATTAAAGATATGGACTATGACTCGGACTTTAGATAAAGAGATGGACTAGAACCGAACTAACCAATATATGCTTCCTTTCTTGTTCAATACTAGGCTTTTTCCTTTCCTTTCCTTTCCCTACCTTGGCCACATGTACTGGTGTTTCCAGGCGTTGATTTGCATGCAGTGCATGCATACAACCTCTTTTTCTTTAGTGTACATTACATCCAGTGTATGTTCAGCAACTCCATTAGTGCAACTGGGTGTGGGCTGTCCGCGAGCCCACTAAATGCACCTTGTATAAACAGAAAGTAGACTCCCATGGACTAGCTTTCTCTTTTAAGTGGATTTAAGTGGCAGCCCACAAAGCCCCACGATTTAGCTCGCGTGTTGGCCCAAACTGAAGACGAACACACGCGAACACAATGGAATCCAAGAATGCGAACACAAGAACACAAGAATTTTTTTGTTCCATCGGAGCAACAAAAGTTTTTATGATTTTCTTCGATTCGATTGCTCTTGTTCTTTGTTCATAAAATCTGATTACAGGGGTGCCATTTTATTGAGAGCAAATGACTATTTGTATCCGGCAAGAATTCTACGTATCCTGAAGGAATACCACACAAACTCTAGTATCTGTAATGAATACTGCCTAAATACTGTAGGACTATGTAAAACAAACTCTCCTTAAAATCTAGATATAACATATACACAAAGAGTACTAACAAGCACTCCCTAATCTTTGTGTACTTATTACTGAGCCAGTCAGTCTCAACTACGACTTGTCCAACTGTTACTCAATACAGGGCGGCGAACACACATCCTCAATGTCCCGGACTCAAGCCCACAGACTTGACTAAGGACGGTGAGGCGAACACATCTCCTCAATGTCCCGAACTAAACTCTATGGACTCTACCCCACGGACTCGACTAAGGGCGGCGAACACATCTCTTCAACGTCCCGGGCTCGACTCCACGGATACACACACAAATACGGCACCGCAACCGCCTAATACCAACACAGCGCTTTACCGTAGCAATGCACAACTCATCTTGCGTTCCACCGACGTGCAGGCTCCTCCTCGTCACGAAGTCATATGCGTTGTGCAGTGCGTCGGTCTCGCCGCATCGAGCCACCGCACCGACCTCATCTGTCGCATCGCTTGCACCCCGCGGTGCGCACCCGCCGCTGTCGTGCCTGATGCGCTGCCGGGAGCCGCCGTGTGCACACTCCCGCTGCGCGCTATGAGAGCCCACCGCTCTGCCGTGCTGTGCTGCGCTCGCACCAAAGCAGCACCCACGCTGCCGCTCCATCGGTCATGTCGCCACGCTGGCATGATGGGCTGCCACACCGCTCTGTGTGCCCAACGTGCCCACACGCTCCCGAAGTCGCGCCAGGGTCACCCATCCTTCACCATGAATCTGATACCAATTATTGGCCCAAACTGAAGATGAACACATGCGAACACAATGAAACCTTCGAACGCGAACGCAAGAACACAAGAATTTTTTTGTGCTGCCGGAGCAATAGCAGAAGCGTGGTGAACCCATAACCATTGTTGGAACAAACTGAAGAAAACCTCAACCGATCTAAAGAAGAATCGGCAAAAGCTTCATGCTCTAGAACTCATGTACTGGCAGAAACGGCGAGAAAATGATTTGGTGCTGCACACAATAGCTTTGCTATTGCTTTATTCACAACTCGCTTCTTCACATTAACTTAGACTCATCTTCTTATAAGGGCTGGATACACGTGTATGACTCGGACTAACAGTAGGAAATGGACTCGAAAAAAACTTCCTACAGAAACAAGAAGCAAAACCGAAAATAAGACTAAACAAAGATTACTTCCAACATTACCCCTAATCTTTATGCACTTACTTATTAAGTGTACTCGGCTGCCAGTTGGACTCGACTTCAACTTAGCTCACACTTACCTATCCGAAAATGGTGGCACAACTCGAACACGTTTTGGACTCTTACTCATTGAGGTAGTTGGTCTCATCTACGACTTGCTCAACTCGTACTCAACTTCGGATGGCAAACACAACTCCTCAACGTCACACGATTTTGTGCCGCTGGAGCAACAACAGTTTTTCTGATTTTCTCTTCGATTCTATTGCTGCTCTTCTTTGTTCACAAAATCTTATTACAGGGGTGCCATTTTATTGAGAGCAGACAACTATTCGTGTCCGGTAAGGATTCTACGTATCCTGAAGGGATACGACATAAACTATAGTATTCATAATGAATACTGTCTAAATACTGTAGGACAATGCAAAACAAAAACAAACTGAAGAAAACCTCAACCGATCTAAAAGAAGAATTGGCAAAAGCTTCACGCTCTGGAACACACGTACCAGAAGAAACAGCGAGAAAACCATTTGGTGCTGCACACAGCAACTTTGCTATTGCTTTATTGCTTTGCTTCTCGACACAACTCGCTTCTTCACATTACAAGAATCAGACTCATCTTCTTATAAAGGCTGAATACATGTATACAACTCGGACTAACAGTAGGAAACAGACTCGGAAAAAACTTCCTACCGGAGACGACAAACAAAACCGAAAATAAGACTAAACAAAGATTACTTCAAACACCGCGTAGCCCACCTCTTATCCCCAGTTAACTGTATCCCGATTCCCACGTAGGCGTGGCCCACGGGGCTGTGAGAGCCGCTGGGCAATTTAACTTGTAATGCTTAACCACCCAATTGATCCTAGCAATACAAATTAAATTTCACCGCTCTTGGTGTATTGTGTACCCGCCCAGAACAGCGATACACAAACACCTCACAAAATAAAGTATCAAATCCATACACAAGTTATTACAATACCAATTTTTCATAATTTACAACATACACAACATACCACTTCAGAATCCATACAAAACAGCCCGACTGGCCAAACATATCAACAAAAGATCAAGTTCGCACCGGAAAACACAAGCCATAAGATGGCAGTAAACAAAAGCCAACTGGCTGCCCTTACCCACAAGGCAACCGACTGGAAACATCGAGCTAGTCGTCAGAAGTGAAATCCGTCTCACAATAGTTAACCCCTTGGGGGTCAACTTCCTCTGCAGAAGTAAACAATGCAACTAAGTACAAAATTGTACGCACAAGACTTACAATTAACAAACCTATACATAGCTACATGCATTCAAGTATCAAAGGAAGGCTACTACACTTAAGCAGTTTTCAGCATAAATGCAGTTTCTTTGCAATAACGTAATAGATTGTAAGGCAATTAACCAAATTTGTTTTTATTTGGTTAAATATCAACGAGACAATAAATATAAACATAAATAACATCCTAGAGGTGACTAACCATTGCCACCACAACAATAGCACGAATTAACCATTCGTACCACTCGATTTCAAGTTCTAATTCTTGCGGAAAATAACCAAGCGTATCCATAATCAAGGACATGGCTATTCGAATAGATTATACCCTGTATGGGTGTAAAACTTTACCCACATGCCATACCGCTCTTTCACCAAGCTATATAACACACTTCCTTAGGTATGTCGGCAGAGTTAAGTCCTACGAGACGTTTTTCAATGAGATGTATAAGCTAAGAGCCGCCCACATGGGTGAAACCCTCCGTGAACCAACCTTGTGTTTGCAAACGGGGCTCCAACGGAGGACCCATACAATGTGTCGGAGTCACCGGTAAAGCTTCGGTCAACTACCCCTCGGGGTAAGGCCTTAGACAACTACCGATGCCCCTCGGGCGTAGGTACCTAACCAGAGCTACCCCGAACATCCAAACAACAACAGGATATTTTCCCCCGTAATATCTACCATGTGCGACTCCGAGTTAACACACGCCAAAGTATTAAGTCAAGAGAGGTCATATATCCTCCTCATGTGGTTGCACGCAAAAGTGCTTGGATCAATGGCACAAGTAATTCGGTCCTTCTCGACTTGGGCACAAACCACACACCCGACAATTACACCAGCAAATCATCTACACAAGTCTAAATCCTATCATTTTCAGTTTCAGTTTTCCTAAATATAATATGTACATGAGTACCTTGACCCAAGTAGCTATAATGATGATATCATGACCATCACCGAAGTGATGATCCCCATTCTACCAAAACTAAGCACGGCTAAGCGACATTGACACATATACTATACATAAATAATGTGACTAGAGCCCATCCATCGAGCTCTAAATCCCAGCATATATAATAACCTAGGCTCAGTGGTAAAGGATGAACATTTACCTATAGCTCATGCATCTATTTAGGATGAACTACTTCGAACGATCATTTAAATAGCAAAACAGGACATGCAAACATAACTTTGCAAACAAGATAATAGCATTTGAACATATAGGATCAACATTCATCAAAGGAGGGATTGCTTGCCTTGCTAAAGATAGTCCTCTTGCTGCTGCGGATCACTCTCATAAGAACCTGATTCTTTGAAACCTACCGATCGAATGAGAAGAACGACTAAGACCGAATAACACCGAAATTAACCACAAATTCAAATTCATAAAAAATGCATGAAACTTACACAACAGGTAGAGTATGATTTTAGAACAATTTAGGTAAAAACTTGTAGGACCAAAAAGGCGACTAGAGGGGGGGGGTGAATAAGAGCTCAATCAATTTTTCTTTTAAGATCGGAATCAAATATGATATTGACTCCAATAGCTATAAGAATTACGAATATCAATATATATAAGCATAGTGGAAGACTTGTACTGAAATCCCTTTAAACCCCCAAGAGAAACAACCAAAAACACAAAAAAAAATGTGCTGATGAACAATACCAGTTGTGCCAGATGAACAGTGCCGGTCACACCGCAATTTAGAATAACCGGATGAACAATGCCAGTCGAACGTAGTGAACAGTAAAAACAGACAAATGAATAGTAAATAGCCTGAAAATGAAATGAAGAATTGACGTAACTTTTGATCCGCAACTCCAAACTTCAAGAAACTTAAAACACACCTTTTTAAGGATGTCAAAAACCTATTTCATGTGACGATCGTGAAGATCTTTGCCAAAATTCCGACCTTTTTCTGTTCGAACGAAGGTTGCTCCAATAACCGAGTCAAAACCAAAATATGATCCAAACACTTGCTCGTGGGTGATTGATGATCAAGATGATCTTAGATGGTCTCCCACATGTCACAGCAAGTAAGAACAACACAAGAACTCAAATGAAGATCATCGAATCATCAAAAACAGAAAATTATCAAAGAAACAGAGCAAGAACATGAACAAACTCATCTTTGGGAAACTTGCTAGGATTGATATGAGATAGATGGATGTTTACAGCCACTCCATCATGGAGGACAAAGCTCAACCAAGGAGAACACAACCAACCAAACTCTCCTAGAACCCTAACCTCTCATCTTTCTCTCCAAAACCCTAAAAACATCAACTAGGGTTCACACAATGCAAGGGTTGGAAGGTGCTGGACCAGCACCCTCCCCTATTTATAGTGGAGGCTAGCATCTAGAAGAAAAACCCTAATAGGCACCCATTACGCCCACACACAAACGGGTTCCCTTACGCACGTATTTTAAAGCGTCGTCTTCAACTTCTCTCAACCTCAACCACTTCTCCTTGCGTCGTCTTGCGCCACGGTTTAGCCAAGAGCCATCAAAGCAGTATTTAGGTGAAATTACCAAAATACCCCTTCTCTATCATTCTCCGGAGATCGAGTCCAATCTTGGTGAAGAAATCGCCTGATTCGTCACATGTAGGTTGATCAACGGCTCTCCTCATGTCGGCAAGTCTCTCCCGTCCGGCTCCCGCCGAAACCACCATGGCACTTGCACCGACCTCCGCACTGCTTGATCCAACCAGTCGCACCAAACCACCGACCTCCGCACTGCTTGATCCAACCAGTCGCACCAAACCACCTGTTCGGTCATCCTTATCCATTCTGCGCCATGCTTAAGTCCTCTAACCTCGCCGAGCATCCTCGATCGTTCTGGACCTCAGCTCTCCAAGCTTAGTCCCGATCATCCTCGCCGTTGACCATCGTTGACCTCTAAGCAGCCTGCACAACAATAGATTAAGAAATCGATTCTGGGAACAAGTTCTTCACAGCTTGACTCACGTTAGTCAAAACATACATCATGTAACACATATGCACTGAAACCCATAAACTTGACCTAACCCATCGCCAAATTTCCAAAATAGCCGGCAATTAGTACACAAATGGTACTACTGCCACGTTACCGGTGGTACTACCGCGCTGCGGTCGTACCGCTTTTTAAAGAAGACCAAAACTCTCCGAAAATATCTTCTCTGGAAAATTCATACTGCTGCAACTCAACGGGTATCACCGCCCTGCGGTAGTACCGCCAACCAATGTGCTGTCGTAGCGCGATGCGGTAGTACCGCCCGGTACTTGCCGGTACTACCGATTGTCAAACCTTCAAAGCTATTGCTAATTGTCTCATCATCCTAAGATCAAGAGTATATCCCCATGATATCCACAAAACTTTAGTCCAAAAGGAGTTCATAAGGATTTTCTAAGAATTTTACAAAGTTAAAGGCATATGTGCACAAACAATTTAAATATAGAAATTGTCGATGACAGTAACAAATTTCAAACCTATACCAAAATAAAGTACACTAAAAATGGAAACTAACAAAGTTGGTTTTACTCAATTTGGAGTTGAGATGAAATACTTATGAATTTTTGAAGTTTTAGCCATTTTTAGTATAAAAGTAATTCAATTTGGAATTTCTAAAAGTACTAAATACTTTTTATACATGCGTTCAGCTAGCCACAGGGAATGACAGCTGGGGCTTGAAGCGAGGATTGACTGGTCAACTTTGACCAAGTGAAAGGCCATGTGGGACCCATAGGTCAGTGACTCGGTCCATGCGAATAGTGCATGGACCGTAGTCCACACTCGGTCTACGAAATTGGAGTACTGTGTGCTAATTACACCGGGCCCACATGTCAATCGCATGGAGACTAAAATAGGTGTTAATTTAAACTTCTAATCACTTTTATCTCTAGTGGGGTCTAGATGTCATACACACATAACCAAAATCATTTAAAAGCTAACGATAGGTTAACCCTAAACCTGTCGGCGGCTCGTCGGAGCCCCTGTGCGCGAGCAACACAGTGAAGAAGGTGATCCGGTGAAGGAGTGGCACTCCAGGCTCAAGGTTGGCTCCACCGGGTGCATAAGGTCCTCGCGAACTCGTTGTGATACGGGGGGAGGCCCGATCTTCTCAGTGAGGAACCGTGGATAGTTGATGCGAAGTAGACGATGTCGCTAGCTGAACACTCGCGCCAATGCACGAACCCTCAACTCTTCGGAATACGCTCAAAACACACCGGGTAGTTGTTCGTCGCGAGACCACGAACGACGAACGCCAAGTCCCCAATTCCCAATGGAACGATGGCTTGACCTTGGATTGCAGAACAAAACAAATGGATCGCCTAATTCTCTCTCAAAGTCCTCGCATGAACTCTGGTGTCGAAAGAACAAGCAATAGCTATGTTTCAATCTTATGCATAAACTGGTCTACCTCTATGGTGCGGCCATGAGGGTTTATATAGCCTCCCACGCAGCACAAAACTCGGATGAACAGTAACCGAGTGCTACAGAATCCGAGTCCGACATCGTTCATCTGCTACAAGAATCCGATTAAAAACGTCCTACTTTAATTTGGAAATTTAAACTAGTCTCCTCTCGGTTTCCCTTGTATTGTGAGCTTTCCTTCTCTTAGCTTGCGAATTTGTTCGATGCACTTGATGCTTCTTTTATGCCAATGTAACCCTTGTTGCCATGTCACCATATGTCTTTCTTGACCGCCCGCATGTGCTAGGGTTTTATCCCGAGAGCACGTTCCCTCTCGTTGGCCACATGGGTTTCTTCTCCTTGTTGGCCGCATGTGTTTCTCCTCCATGAATTTGTTCCTGTCTCCTCTCCTCCCTCTCGGTTCCAAAGTCTTTAAATTTGTCAAACCTGAGAATGCACCAAGTATTGCTTTAGGTAGTAACCAATTCTCATTGGCAACAAAAGGAAATTCATTAAGAAACAAATGCACCTGTTGTTTGAGAAGTTTAGCTCCTGCTTCACGATGGAGCTGAAAGGGGAGCGCACGTGGAGAAGATGTCACGAGCTTCTAGAAGACCCGAGGATGTGAAGGATCGCAGAAAGGCTACGATAGCACAAACAAAAATTTTACCACGCAACCAAGGAACCAACGAAAGTAATAGATCACGAGATTACCACTAGACGCGCCGACTCGTAGCGGAAGTAGAGTCGATGTAGCGAGTTGAAGCAGTCGTAGTCGTACTTGCCACGTGCCTTCTCCTCCTACTCCGATAAACGTCGTGAGTCGCGGATCATCCTAGTGCTGATGCTTCGCAACAACACCTCCAAGGTATCCACACGTACGGGGCAGGGACAACACACGAAAGAGTGCTAGCGCCGGCGGCGTGGTTGAGGAGAGCGTGGCTATTAGGGTTTCGGGATTTCTTCAAGAAAGATTGATCAATCATACCCCATGCTACCGCCCCTCTATATATAGGCATCCATATGAGGTCCTCAACCTGTGGCCCATTAGGAACTCGTGGCCTACAAGAATTCGGATCTCCATCCAAATAAAATCCTAGCCCTTTAAGTGTGTGACCCTATAGGTTCGTGTGTAATCGGTTGTGACTCGGAAACTATTTTCCGATCACGAGTCGTCAGCGATACCTAGCAGCACATAACGATTCCCGAACACACACAGAATATATCGGACGAACCTTAATGCAATATGATCTACGACCAGGTCCTTATCACTTACGACTAGCTCGTACTTAGTCACGACTAGTCCATAATTAGTTACAATTAGTTAGTAACTCCTTACGACCAGTTAGTATCTAACTTCGACCAGTTTGTAACTCCTTACGACCAGTTGGTGATTATGTTCGTGTAGTCTACGACTAGTTTCCATCTCCATACGACTTCGACCAGTCTACGACTACGGGAACTGAACGACCTACTTGTGTATTCTCCCTTTGCCTCACGACATCTAGTTGAACTCTAGGTGAGATAACATGTCATCCATGGACTGTTCAAAACTTTCTCGATCAAGTGTCGAATAACTTCATGTGGTCGATGCTTCGACCACTAGTGGCATGGCCATGCACTTTCTTTATTCGACCACAACGAGGGGCCCAGAGACATCTCTCCCGTTGTGTTAGGAGGGGAAAATCCCATATCCGACCAGTCACATTCCTCCGCATGTTTCATAGCATACCCGAAAGCTACCTTTATAACTACCCAGTTACGGAGTAGCGTTTGCAGCCCCTAAGAGTGCTATTACACATTTAGAAAACCATGCTAATCTCAGGTCTAAGGATTATACATCATCATTGCTTGAGACCAACTAACGACACATAGAATCATGATAATCTCAATAGTGTCTCAAGGTGGGTCTTATCCAACACCATATTATTGATTTGATATCTTCATATCTATGACCTGTGAAACATGGTCATCAATCAATATGATACGGGGGAGGCCCGATCTTCTCAGTGAGGAACCGTAGATAGTTGATGCGAAGTAGACGATGTCGCTAGCTGAACACTCGCGGCAATACACGAACCCTCAACTCTTCGGAATACGCTCAAAACACACCGGGTAGTTGTTCGTCGCGATACCACGAACGATTTAACGCCAAGTCCCCAATTCCCAATGGAACGACGGCTTGACCCGAGTTGCGTAACAAACAATGGATCGCCTAATTTCTCTCAAAGTCCTCGCATGAACTCGTGTCGAAAGAACAAGCAATAGCTATGTTTCAATCTTATGCATAAACTGGTCTACCTCTATGGTGCGGCCATGGGGGTTTATATAGCCTCCCACGCAAGCACAAAACTCAGATGAACAGAACCGAGTGCTACAAGAATCCGAGACCGACATTGTTCACTGCTACAGATCCGAGTTCGACATCGTTCACGTGAACAGTAATCCGATTCAAAAACGTCCTACTTTAATTTGGAAATTTAAACTAGTCTCCTCTCGGTTTCCCTTGTATTGTGAGCTTTCCTTCTCTTAGCTTTGCGAATTTGTTCGATGCACTTGATGCTTCTTTTATGCCAATGTAACCCTTGTTGCCATGTCACCATATGTCTTTCTTGACCGCCGCATGTGCTAGGGTTTTATCCCGAGAGCACGTTCCCTCTCGTTGGCCACATGGGTTTCTTCTCCTTGTTGGCCGCATGTGTTTCTCCTCCATGAATTTGTTCCGTCCTCCTCTCCTCCTCTCGGTTCCAAAGTCTTTAAATTTGTCAAACCTGAGAATGCACCAAGTATTGCTTTAGGTAGTAACCAATTCTCATTGGCAACAAAAGGAAATTCATTAAGAAACAAATGCACCTGTTGTTTGAGAAGTTTAGCTCCTGCTTCACGAATAACCTCATAAGTAGTAGGGATATCCTCATCACAATACATATGCTAGTCTATTCATATGTGTCATCATATGTTTCCGACCAGGGAACGTTTAAGAATAATTATCGCAGAAATATAGAGTTTCACAATCAAGTCACATACTTGATGACAAATATTAACGATATAATTCTAGGAACAAAATAACACATTATCCAATGTTATGAACATAATGTAATATAATCATCTCTATGATTGCCTTTAGGGCATATTTTCAACAGTCTCCCACTTGCACTATAGTCAATCATTTAGGTATCTAATACCAATAGCTCTTCTGTGCGCCTCATGCTTTGGCTGTGTGAGAGGCTTTGTCAACGGATCAGCAACATTTAAATCCGTATGAATTTTGCATATCTTAACATCTCCTCTATCCACCAATTCACGAATAAGGTGGTAACGCCTGAGTATATGCTTGGACTTCTGATTAGGGGTGAAAACGGATCGAATACGGACGGATAATGGCTCTGTCATATTTGTTTTCATATTTTTTTCGGATTCGAAACGAATACGAATACCTCGGATCGAATACGGATCTGAATAATATCGAAACGAATACGGAGCGAATACTGAATCAAACGAATACGATTCGCGGATATTTTTGAACATGAAAACCCCTTAAATTGTATACCAGAAATTAACAAAAATATATAACTAGTTTATTTGATGCAAACATTCATGAATTGTTCATATTTTCAGTAACTACACAGAACATTGGCACTAGCAAGTTGTATTAACTAGTTCATCACAAATAAAACACTTAGTTTACCATATTTAGCTCATAAAGTCATAAGTCATAACTCACAAAGTCACAAATCATCACGTATTCATACTTAGTTCATCACATCCATAAAACTTAATTCACACTAACATCGATCAGGCTAGATAGTTAGTTTATACACAAATGACTATAACATCCCAAAGTATATTACCAAAAATAAAATTAATAAAGTTATTATTTTATTAGATTTTTTGATATTTAAAAGAGTTTTCTTGGTTAAAAAGAAAAAAATAATAAAATAAAGTTAATTATTTAATTTCCTAGTTTTTAATGTAAAAATAAAATTTATTGAGTTTTCTAGGATTTTATTTGATTTAAAGTGAAAAATAATTAATTTCTTGATTTTTCTAGAATTTAAAAGGTTTTTACTATTTTTTAGAAATTAAAATAATTTATGTGCAAAAATAAAAACCAATTTTAAGTTGAAATTAATTTTATTAAGTTCAAAATCATTCAAGGAATTTTTGTGATT
Organism: Ampelocalamus luodianensis; assembly: GCA_036346255.1. NCBI lineage: Eukaryota > Viridiplantae > Streptophyta > Magnoliopsida > Poales > Poaceae > Ampelocalamus > Ampelocalamus luodianensis. The sequence goes on along the minus strand of CM070638.1, from coordinate 28,217,298 downwards.
TTTCTAGAATTTTGAACTCTATTTGCTATTTTTCTAAAAGGCTATTTGATTTGTTGCATTTTTGAAATTTAGAAATCAATTAAAATCTCATTTTTCTTTTGGGCCAAAATCCTCTTTTGGGCTGAAACCGGATATCCGCCTTCGTCTTATCCGGATAATCCGTATCCGTTCTGTATCCGCGGATAGCATGGCTACCGTATTCGTTTCGTTTAGGCAAAAAAATCCGAATTCGTTTCGATCCGAGAATTATCCGAGAAAAATCCGATCCGAGACAATCCGAACTTTTGTCGGATCGGTCGGAAACTATCCGATCCGTTTTCACCCCTACTTCTGATGGGATCTAGGCTCCTTAGCCTGCGCAATGGCTCCATTATTGTCACAATAGAGATCCATTGGGCCCGAGGCACTCGGAACCATACCCAATTCAGCAATAAAATTCCTTATCCAAACACCTTCCTTCCTTCGCAGCTTCAGAAGACGCAATGTACTCGGCCTCTGTCGTTGAATCAGCAACCGTCTCTTGCCTGGAATTTTTCCAGCTCACTGCTCCTCCATTCAAAATGAATACAAAACCAGATTGCGAACGATAATCATCTTTGTCGGTTTGGAAGCTTGCATCGGTGTAACCATTTACAACAAGCTCTTCATCACCGCCATAAACAAGGAACGCATCATTAGTCCTTCTTAAGTATTTAAGAATGTTTTTCACAGCTGTCTAGTGACCTTCACCGGGATCAGCTTGGTATCTACTCGTAACACTTAGAGCATATGATACATCTGGTCGAGTACATATCATGGCATACATGATGGATCCAATAGCTGAAGCATACGGAATACCATTCATACGGTCTCGCTCATCAGTTGTCGAAGGACACTTACTCTTGCTAAGACTTATGCCATGTGACATAGGCAAGAACCCTTTCTTGGCATCCTGCATGCTGAACCGAATCAACACTTTGTCAATGTAAGTACTTTGGCTTAATCCAATTAGCCTTCTTGATCTATCTCTATAGATCTTTATTCCTAAGATATATGCTGCCTCTCCTAGGTCCTTTATAGAAAAACTATTTTCAATGATACCTTAATGATTCCAAAGATTGAATGTCATTCCGATCAATAATATGTCATCTACATATAAGATCGAATAACGAGTGCGCTCCCACAAACCTTCATGTAAACACAAGGTTCTTCTTTGTTTTTGACGAAACCAAACCTTTTGATCTCCTCATCAAAACGTATATTCCAACTCCGAGATGCTTGCTTCAACCCATAAATGGACTTTTGAAGTTTGCATACTTTCGTAGCATTCTTTGGATCAACAAAACCTTCAGGTTGTGTCATGTGCACATCCTCACTTAGGTTTCCATTAAGGAAAGCCGTTTTGACATCCATTTGCCATATCTCATAGTCGAAATATGCAGCAATAGCTAGAGTGATCCGTATAGATTTAAGCATAGCTACCGGTGAGAAAGTCTCATCGTAGTCAACCCCTTAACTTGTCGAAACCCTTTTGCGACTAGTCGAGCTTTATGAATGTGAATATTTCCATCCATATCAATCTTTTTCTTATAGATCCATTTGCACTCAATGGTTTTAACACCATCAAGAGGATCGATCAGATTCCAAACCTGATTGTCACTCATGGAGTCTATCTTGGATTTCATGGCTTCAAACCATTTCTCAGAGTCTGGGTCCTTCATCACTTCCTCAAAAGACTTAGGCTCATCATTATTCAACAATAATACGTCATGCCCATACCTTATAGGCAATTGACATGGTCTTTTAGATCAACATGAGGCTGATGCCTTATCTACAGGTTCAACAACAATTTGTTCATCCTGTAGAGGTTCAGTAGGAGTTGAAACACTTTCAGATGTTTCCTGAAATTCTTCAAGTTACACCTTTCTCCCACTGACTTCTTTTGAAATAAACTCTTTCTCCAAAAAGACACCATTTCGGGTAACAAAAACTTTGCCCTCTTCCCTGTTGTAGAAGTAATATCCTTTGGTTTCCCTAGGATATCCTATAAAGAAGCATTTATCAGACTTGGGTGTGAGTTTATCAGACGTCAAACATTTAACATAGACATCACATCCCCAAATCCTTAGAAAAGACAAACTAGAACTCTTCCCAGTCCATATCTCATATGGTGTCTTATCTACTGATTTTGATGGTAACTTATTTAAAGTGAAAGAGGCAGTTTCAAGAGCGTAACCCCAAAAATACAATGGCAGATCAGATTGGCTCATCATCGACTAAACCATGTCCAACAAGGTCCGATTACGCCGCTCGGACACCCCATTCCTGATGTGAATGAAAGTATCGCAATGTATATATCAAATACATCCTATGGCTGCTATGATCCTAATTATTTTGTGCGAAACAACGAGAATGTCACAACAATTGATGCATACATATACCACGTATATACGTTGTTCTTTTGTTTATTATACTTTCAAGAAATCATCATGTGCTAAGCGAAAGGAGTTTGGATGACAAATATATATACCATGCATATCGTTGTATTATTTGTCTAGCACATCTTGAGCTATCAAAAGCCGAGGACGGCTTTTCTTGAAGAAAGGGAGGATGATGAGGATATCCCTACTACTTATGAGGTTATTCGTAAAGGTGAGCTAAACTTCTCAAACAACGGTGCATTTGTTTCTTAACGAATTTCCTTTTGTTGCCAATGAGAATTGGTTACTACCTAAAGCAATACTTGGTGCATTCTCGGGTTTGACAAATTTAAAGACTTTGGAACCGAGAGGGAGGAGAGGAGGCAGGAACAAATTCATGGAGGAGAAACACATACGGCCAACAAGGGAGAAGAAACCCATGTGGCCAACGAGAGGAACGTGCTCTCGAGGATAAAACCCTAGCACATGCGGGCGGTCAAGAAAGACATATGGTGACATGGCAACAAGGGTTACATTGGCATAAAAGAAGCATCAAGTGCATCGAACAAATTCGCGCAAGCTAAGAGAAGGAAAGCTCACAATACAAGGGAAACCGAGAGGAGACTAGTTTAAATTTCCAAATTAAAGTAGGCGTTTTTGAATCAGACATGTTCACGTGAACAATAATTGGACTCGGATTCTTGTAGCGAGTGAAGCAGTGTTGGACTCGGATTCTTTGTAGCACTCGGTTCTTGTTCATCCGAGTTTTGTGCTGCGTGGGAGGCTATATAACCCCATGGCGCACCATAGAGGTAGACCAGTTTATTCATAAGATTGAAACATAGCTATTGCTTGTTCTTTCGACCCGAGTTCATGCGAGGACTTTGAGAGAGGACTAGGCGATCAATTGTTCGTTCGCAAGTCAAGGTCAAGCCGTCGTTCCATTGGGAATCGGGACTTGGCGCGTGCTCGTGGTCTCGCGACGAACAACTACCCGGTGTGTTGTGGGCGTATTCAGAAGAGTTGAGGGTTCGTGCATTGGCGCGAGTGTTCAGCTAGCGACATCGTCTACTTCGCATCAACTATCCACGGTTTCTCACTGAGAAGATCGGGCCTTCCCCGTATCAATTCCATTGTGGAGTGCCCGGTGGTGTAAGCTGTGGAACAATTCCACATTGCTTCTGGCTCAAAAATTCACCTCCACGAACATATCGTAAAGATTTGATTGTCTTGCTAAGTTGATTATGCACCTCACTCTGGAACTCCTTGAACTTTTCAAAGGATTCCGACTTGTTCCTCATTAAATAGACATATCCATATCTACTATAGTCACCGGTGAAGGTAATGAAGTACTGAAAACCACCTCTAGATGTCGTGCTCATTGGTCCACATACATCAGTATGTACAAGTGCCAACAAGTCGGACGCCCTCTCAGCTCGACTAGTGAAAGGAGTCTTGGTCATCTTTCCGAGTAGGTAAGATTCGCACGTTTCAAATGATTCTAAATCAAATAAGTTTAGCATTCCATCATCATGGAGCTTCTTCATACGTTTCTCACTTATGTGACCCAAACGATAATGCCAAATAAAAGTGGAATTCATATTATTAGGCCTAAGCCTCTTCGCATTAATATTATAGACGGGTGCAACATCAAGATTCAAAATAAACAACCCATTCAAAACAGGTGCATAGCCATAAAACACTTTATTCAAAAATATAGAACAACCATTGTTCTCAATAATGAATTTATAACCTTCTGCCATCAAACATGAGGCATAGATAATGTTTCTACTCATGGATGGAATGTAATAACAATTATTTAATTCCATAATAAATCCTGAAGGCAAAAGTAATGGCAAGGTCCTGACGGCTAATGCAGCAACCCTTGCTTTATTCCCGACGCGAAGATCCATCTCGCCTCTTGCAACTCTCCTAATCCTTGTTAGACTCTGCATCGAATTGCAAATATGAGCAACCGATCCGGTATCAAATACCAATGAGTTAATAGAAGAATCAAAAAGAAAAACATCTATAACATTAATACCTGAAGTGGAGGGTTTAGTCCCACCATTCTTTTTCAGATCAGCCAGGTATTTCTTGCAGTTCCTCTTCCAATAGCCTAGCTCTTTGCAGTAAAAGCATTCATTCTCTTGAGTCGGGCCAGACTTAGTCTTGGGCTTAGGCTTGTTAGTTTGGATCCTATCCGAAGCGCTTTAGCCTTGCCCTTTCCATTGACCATAGTCTTAGCCTTCTTCTTGAAGCTCGTACTCTTTTGCACCATCATCATATGATTGTTGCTTTTCTTAATACTGTCTTCCGCAGTCTTGAGCATCATATGCAGTTCGGTGAGATTCTTGTCTAAACTATTCATATGGAAGTTCATAATGAATTGCCCATAGCTTGCAGGAAGCGTAGCAAGAATCAAATCTGTAGCCAATTCTTGACTAAGTGGAAAACCAAGTTTTTCCAAGCTCTGTGTGTAACCAACCATCTTGATTACATGTGGGCTCACCGGACTACCCTCAGCTAGCTTACACCCAAACAATTTCTTTGAGATCTCATATCTCTCAGTTCTTGCCTCTGTCTCAAACATGCCTTTGAGCGCCACGATCATATCGTATGCCTCAATGTTCTCAAACTGCTTCTGAAGGTCTGAGTTCATAGTAGCAAGCATGAGACAGCTAACATCAAGGGACTCATCACATGCCTTTTATAGGCGCTTTAAGAGCGACAACGGCATTTTCGTGAGCATATCTCGAATTGGTTCCTCTAGAACATGTTCCTTTTTATCTTGCCTAAGAACAATTCTTAGGTTGCGGGACCAATCCGCAAAATTTGTTCCATTCAGTTTTTCCTTATCAAGTACCGAACGTAAAGCAAAACTGGATGTAGGTACAGCAGTTGGTGCCATGATCTACAACATAAAATATGCAAAACTAAGACATATGTTCAAAAAGTAACTTGTATTAAACAATTTAATAAAGATACTCTCACCAAATACCATATCCCTCTTATAACATTCTAGTGATTCAAGATCCATAATTAATTAATCTCCTAATGAGCTTTGGCATCACTGCTAGAAGATTAGTGAATATGGTAAGCAACCCTTTGCTAATCATATCTCTATATGACTCTTGTTGTTGGGCAGCATCTCTATGCTCCGTCACCCAACTCTATGCCCCAAGGTCCACAACCGTTATGATGACCTTGTCAAGTTAGACCAATGCTAAGCGTGTAAGTGTCTGACACAAACCCATCTAGTCATGGAGAGTTAATGGCACTCTGCTTTGGCAAGACCTACCATTAAAATACAAAACTTTGGATGGTGCAGCAAATTGGGAGGGCATCAATTTTAACTCAATATTAAGTGAGGGAATTTTACTTCTACCATGTCAAGAGCATTCAAAGCAATTAAATAACATGCATAGAAATAAAAGACAGAAAAGAAAGGCATTCACAGACAATCATATTGTATTGTGATATAGTATGACCCTTCCACAAGGTGATCTCCATCGTCGTGCTTCCTGTTCGCCATGTCTCCAAGTGGCCAAAACCTCCAAGTACTCCCACTAAACCATTACTGATAATAGCACTAGTGATAAAATACAAAGAGTGAAAAGGCATCACAAGTCGACACGCAGGCCGTTATACAAATATAGACAGCCTTGGGCTGCAATAAGCATGACACGCAGGCCATGAATATTACACACATACATGCATCTCATACATTATGGGTCTACTATTCACAAAATCCTGCAAAAACTAGTTAGATATAGAATCACATTCTATCTAACGAATGACGTGAATTAGCGATACGAAACACAAGTTAAGGTCCTAATCCACAGGGGTGGCAATCCGCACTAGAAGAGCGGAAACCCTATCTATATTCCAAAGTCCTTTTCTGCGGTTCCAATCCACAGGTATGCAAAAAATTTCGGACTACGTAGATCCAATCTACTACTTCGTCCTTGTAAATCACATTGGATTAATCACATTAACCCTTTTCGATCGCTACTCCGATTCGATCAATCAGATTGATCTTCGCGTGCTCCGTGGATTTACGATCACTGTCAGCCCCGATGGCGGAAACCCGACCGGTAGAGGCAAGTCGTGATACGACCACAAAACACAATCACGGAATAACAATCATGAACCCATCTTACGACCACCGCACAAAGACGATCATATCGACCATCGTCAAAAAACGATCTATCACATAGAACGACCAACAGAAACAGAAACAGATCACATCTATGACCCCTGCATAACACAATATGCATCTAATCCGAATCTAAAACTAGACGGGATGTGATGAGGGCATCCCTAACACTTATACATCTTCTCCTATTGGTGGTGATGCACATACTGAGATGGACGCCGTAAGTAAAGCTACAAGTAATACAAGTACAGAAGTGCATGTTGGTCCACTGACGAGAGCAAGAGTTAAACTTATAAATCAACAGGTGCTTTTGTTTCTTAATGAATCTTCTATTGTCATTGATGAGAATTGGGTACTACCTCATGCAAATGTTTTGTGCATTCTCAGGGTTGAACATTGTGAAGCCTTTGGAACCGAGAGGGAGGCCGAAGCTAAAGCAATGAAGGAGAAGCTCACGTGGTCAACCAAGGAGAGAAAAGCCCAAGAATTCAAGCCCAATTCGGATCTTGTACAAGTCCAACCGAAATTCATCTCGAAATCAACTCAGAATTCAATTCGGATTCGGTTCGGGACAGCCCAACAGGGCTGTAATAAAAAGGCCATAACTTTTGCATACGGAGTCCGATTGGGGTGTTCTTGGACTTGTTTGAAAGCTTATTCTAAGGCCCACACAATGGTTTTGGCCCCAGCTTTAGAAGACTTACGGTCGCGCCGCTATGGCCGAAACAATGTGACGGATTTAAGTTAGGTTTTCCTTTTTGTGTGTTTTTGGGTCTTAGCCGAATTAGAGTTTGATTCGGCATGTGTGGCCGGCCCTAGGCCGTGCGTGAGTCGTGGAGGGTGCCTTAAGTACCCTTGCACCTCCCTTGTATCCATTAGACCAGTTTATGCATAAGAATTGAAACATAGCTATTTCTTGTTCCTTCTAAAACCAGAGTTCATGCGAGGACTTTGAGAGAGGACTAGGCGATCCATAGTTTGTTCTGCAACTCAGGGTCAAGCAGTCGTTCCATTGGAATTTGGGGACTTGGCGTTCGTGGTCTCGCGACGAACAACTACCCGGTGTGTTTTGGGCGTATTCCGAAGAATTGAGGGTTCGTGCATTGGCGCGAGTGTTCAACTAGCGACATCGTCTACTTCGCATCAACTATCCACGGTGCCTCACTAAGAAGATCGGGTCTTCCCCTGTATCATGTGGTATCAGATTCTAGGTTTACTCGGTGAGAACTGCTTTACCCGTAGTTAGATTCGTTTTCTTTCCTATCATCCAATAATCCGAAAATTGCCATACCAAAACCGTAGTTTAATATGTTATTTCTTGTGCGTTTAGTTAAGTTTTCATCCATTAGAGTTTTGTTTTAGTGTTGATCTTTGTGTTTCCATTGCGTAGCTTAATCTTTATCGAAAATTGCTGATTGAACTCCCGCAATTAGCACCCAAAAATTGTCTTCCGATCTGTCCTTGTTTTGGAGCGCGGCTTGGTTTGGGGCAAAAACCCTAGCCGCCTTTGGCCGCGCCATCTTTTGGCCGTGCGCCGTCTTGCGAGCACAATCCGAGACGGTGTTGTTTCCTTATCCGAACTCCTTGGTGGGACTAGAGTCCGAATCAACCTCTAACTCAAACACAATCCGAGTCCAATTGCTCCATCTTGTGTTTCGCCACTACATCATAGCCGGCCGAACCACATTTGGTGTCTTTTTATATCCTTTCATCTTGAGACTAGCTATTGATATTGCATCTAGGGCTACTCATTGAAGTTGATTACACTTTGCTAATTTGTGAGGGTTGCGCACTTTCGCGGGGAGCAAAACACTTTGGGCCTCTGCAAAGTAGAGAGAAAAGAAGGAAAAGGCAGCCACATTTAGGACGATCCGCGACATAAAATTTTTTTTTGCATACGATCTCCGATCGGAGCGTTTCTTGATTCGTTGAAAAGGAAACGAGAAATCTGGGGATTTTAGCTCTGCGTAAGCACTCGGGCACACGTGCAGCTACTTTGACCCCAAAAAAGGTCGTTTAGGGCCTCAAAACGGGCCCGCAAACCGATAAAAATTCAAGTTTCTCCGAATTCGCTAAAAATTGACATAGCCCCTCTACAAGTGATTCTAAGGTTCCCCGTGAAGATGTCATCCTTTTTCGAGTTGATCCGCGCCAAATTTGGGCTGCTACAGTACCGGGTTATAGTTTCAGCTTGTGTTTTTCAATTTTCTTTGAGCAATATTGTGCCCTAGTATATTTTGTTGCAATTGGCTAGCGTCTATCCTTGTACTTGGTGCAAAACGAGCTTGTTTTATCTCTATTTCAATTTAAGCTCATTCCTTTGTTTGCATTAAGTCTCATTTATCTTTGCGTGTGCGTTCATACACTTCGCTTAAACCTATTGGATCAGCACATAGGCAAAATACTTTAGCTTGGATCATTACTTAGCTTTACAATACCTTGAATATCAGATTGCATAGGATATACACATACCTGTCCAAGCTCCACCTACACCCGTTTGTGTACTCCCTTGCTCTTGGTTACGCTCATACATTACCGGGTTGAGGTCGTTCGCTGTCACCACTGTCAATTTGTCGTCCTTGATTCACTTTGGAACGGTAAGCTTGTCTTGTTTTCAGGACAGTGAGTTGTGAGCGTAGTAGAGAGAGCTTTTGTTTTACTAACCCAGATATAACCTCGTTTCTTGTTTGTGAGTTGTTGCCATGTCAGGTCACGAGGAGGATCCACCTAATCCGGAGGCGCCGGTTACGTGGACAGAGTACACTCGGTTGCGCGAGATGCTACAAAAACAACTTCATGATGGTGACAATGGCGTGCGCGACGAGCTCGGGGAAGTTCAGACTGGACTGAACACTCTCGGGAAGGAGTTCACACAATTACGTACGACCATCAACAATAACTTCCTGGAGCTACGCGCCATGTTCGCACAACACAATCTACGTGGGGGTGCGCAAGCTAATGACACGAGTGTGCACGGCCCTCCGGTCGTTTTGCACAATGAGACCGAGGGGGAGCGTGCTATTCGTGTGGATGAGGAGTAGCGCCACGTAGGCGCGTCGCATGGCGGTCCGCCAAGCGTCGGGATGGCGCCGCGCGACGCCTCGAGCACATGGCGTGGCGAGGCAACAGCAGCCAGGGTGGAGGCGCACCACAGGGTGTCCACGGAGGAGGTGTGCATCGTGCACCTCGTAGCTGGGTTGATGAGGTCGAGCAATGGGATGAAGATGACCGACAGCGCCACCACCGCAACAACGTGCAGCGTCCTCGACACGACGACGCCGAGGATTTTGTCGCTAAGCCCAAATTTACTCTCCCTATATTTTCAGGTGGTACAGATGTCAAACAATACCTCACTTGGGAGCTGAAAGTTGACAAGTTGTTTCGGATGAACAACTATTCCAATGAGAAGAAGTTGTTGTTTGCGTCCAATGGCTTGGAAGATTATGCCACACATTGGTGGGAGCAGTTCATCCGTAAGCGCATGGAGCGTCATGAGTTGCCGATTATCACCTGGGAGCAGATGAAGCAGTATTTGCGGGCACGCTTTGTACCTCGCCACTACAAGCGTTCACTATTTGAGAAGTTGACAGGGCTGCGACAAGGTATGAGATCAATTGACGAATATCATAAGGAAATGGAGACTATCATGATACATGCAGATGTCCGCGAGAATGAAGAATAGACCATCTTGAGATTTCTAGGTGGCATGAATCATCTTTGTCAAGCGCATTGTCAATCACCATACCTATAATGATATGATTGAGTTGCTGCAACCACGCACGCGGCGGCGACAAGTGATTGAAGACGACGATTATTGCTCGTTCACGTTCTTCACCGATCGGGACGACCATATAACAAGCGCCACCAAGCAGAGCACTCCTGCGGCGGAAGCAATTCGGCAATGCGTAATTCCGCGAGTAAGAAGCTGGAGAGTACACCACCACCGGTGCGTCGACCTGCGGCGCCTGCTGCTAGTGCGACCTCGTCTATGGGGTCGACAGGCCGTTCACGTGACATTATATGCCACAAGTGCAAGGGCGTGGGACATTTTCAAAGGGACTGCCCCAATGTCAGAACTATGCTTATGGCAGAGGATGACGGTTATGTTTCAGCTAGTGATGATGAGTCGTCTGATGCACAGCCAGTCTTGCACACCGATGATATAGAGCAATGTGAGTGCGATCCTGATTTCCCTAACACTGAGCAGTATTCTATTGTTTGCACACCCAAGGTGCTTAGTGTGATGCCATACCGTCACTCGGGTAAGGTGTGCAAAGTGATTATTGATGGTCGGAGTTGTCACAATTTGGCCAGTAAGGATATGTGTCATAAGTTGGGTTTGAAGTACTTGCCGCATTCACGTCCTTATCATGTGCAATGGTTGAGCGACAAAGAGGAAGTAAAGGTGAACTATATGGTGCGTGTGACATTTTCTATTGGGAAGTACACCGATACTATGGACTGCGATGTTGTGCCTATGACGGTGTATCACTTGCTCTTGGGACGGCCATGGCAATATGACCGTTCTGCTGTTCACGATGGGCGTACCAATCGCTACATATTTTGATGGAACAATATGGATATCATCTTCAAGCCGCTTACACTGCAACAGATAGTGAATTCTTCAATGCAGAAAATTGAGATGCACGTTGAGACTGCCAAAGAGCGAGAGAAGAATTTAGTGATGTTGGCCACAAAATCAGAGATGAGAGAATTCAGCGAGGATCCTAATTTGGTGCACTTTGTACTGCTGTACAAAGACGCCTTGCTTTCGACTAACGCCTTGACTTCTCTTCCTAGTGGTGTTTCTTGTGTTTTGCAGGACTTCAGCGACGTCTTTCCAGACGAGGTACCAACTGGGCTACCACCAATCCGTGGGATAGAACATAAGATCGACTTGATTCCAGGAGCGTCGCTGCCGAACCGACCACCGTACCGCATCAATCCCGAGGAAAGAAAGGAAATTCAGAAACAAGTACAAGAGCTTCTATCCAAAGGGTATGTACGTGAAAGCTTAGATTGTTATTTTAGTTCCTGTTATTTTCGTTCCTAAGAAAGATGGTTCATGGCGTATGTGCTTAGATTGTCGAGCGATTAACAATATCACAATTCGATATCGTCATCCTATACCTCGCTTAGATGATATGCTAGACGAATTGAGTGGTGTTGTTATTTTCTCTAAGATAGATTTGCGCAATGGTTACCATCAAATTAGGATCCATGAAGGGGATGAGTGGAAAACAGCATTTAAAACAAAATTTGGGTTGTATGAGTGGTTAGTCATGCCTTTTGGTTTAACTAATGCAGCTAGTACATTCATGCGCTTAATGAATCATGTTTTAAGGCATTTCATTGGTAAATTTGTGTTTGTGTACTTTGATGATATTCTGATTTACAATCGCACTGAATGTGAACACATAGACCATCTTAGACAAGTTCTACAAGTTTTACGTGAGGCTAGGTTATTTGGTAACTTACAAAAGTGCACTATTTGCAAAGATCGTGTCATCTTTTTGGGCTATATTGTTGTTTCTGCACAGGGAGTTGAAGTAGATGAGTCTAAAATTGAAGCGATTAAAAATTGGCCAACTCCTATGAACATAACTCAGATTAGGAGCTTTCATGGTCTCGCTAGTTTTTATCGGCGCTTTGTGAAGGATTTTAGCACCATCGCTGCCCCTAGGTCGTGCGTGAGTCGTGGAGGGTGCCTTAAGTACCCTTGCACCTCCCTTGTATCCATTAGACCAGTTTATGCATAAGAATTGAAACATGGCTATTCCTTGTTCTTTCTAAAACCAGAGTTCATGCGAGGACTTTGAGAGAGGACTAGGCGATCCATTGTTTGTTCTGCAACTCAGGGTCAAGCCGTCGTTCCATTGGGAATTGGGGACTTGGCGTTCGTCGTTCATGGTCTCGCGACGAACAACTACCTGGTGTGTTTTGGCGTAGTCCGAAGAGCTGAGGGTTCGTGCATTGGCGCGAGTGTTCAGCTAGCGACATCGTCTACTTCGCATCAACTATCCACGGTGCCTCACTGAGAAGATCGGGCCTTCCCCCGCATCAGGATGGCTCTGATACCACTGAAGGATCGCGGGAAGGCTACGATAGCACAAACAAAAATTTTACCGCGCAACCAAGGAACCACCGCAAGTAATAGATCACAAGATTATCACTAGACACGCCGACTCGTAGCGGGAGTAGAGTCGATGTAGCGAGTTGATGCAGTCGTAGTCGTACTTGCCGCACGCCTTCTCCTCCTACTCCGATGAACGTCGTGAGTCGCGGATCGTCCTAGTGTTGATGCTTCGCAATAACACCTCCAAGGTATCCACACGTACGGGGCAGGGACACCACACGCAAGAGTGCTAGCGCGGCGGCGTGGTTGAGGAGAGTTTGGCTATTATGGTTTCGGGATTTCTTCCAGAAAGATTGATCAATCATACCCCATGCCACCGCCCCTCTATATATAGGCATCCATATTGGGTCCTCAACCTGTGGCCCATTAGGAACTTGATGGAGACGGGGTGCCCGATCTTTCGATGAGATTGATAACTATCGATTTTGGGTGGAGGTGACTCTCGCGATCCGACTACAACCGTACGACGGCGCTTGCGCCTTAGCAATCGTTGAACCAACTCCGAGCGTTATTGGACCGTGATGGAAGCGCGATCAACACGAACACGAGTTCAATTCTGCGAGCAATCGAAGAACTAGCAAGAATAAGATGTATGCAATCTGATATTGCAAATAAAATTGTAGTATAGATGGTATTGAAAACAAAAGTGGGATCCAGAAGGTTGTCTTGACAGTGGTCGTCCGACACAAGCGAGAAGCAGTTTGCACAATGGCTAAACCTAAATTCAACGAAATCCGAGTTCTAGCCGTGGGGACGGCGGCTCCTATATGGGAAGACGACCAGGGGTGGCGGCCAGGAAGTGGGCGCACGCCCTAGGGTTACAAGGCCCATGGGCCCAAGAGGAGGTGGTGCGGCACCCTTTTGACTCGGAAAAAACAGACGTGGATTGTTTTGTTTATTGTGGTCAGCTCGGTTGAAATTTGAATCTGAGGTTGGATCCATTGGAAAGTAGACTTGATAAGCTTTCAATGAAGTCCAAGAACATCGAAACGGAGTCCGTATGAAGAAGTTACGGCCGTTTGAACTTAGTGCTGTCGTAGCAGTCCGAACTCGAATTCAGAACAGGCCCAACTCGAACTCTTGCTTGGCTCGGACCCAAAGTGACGTGATGTCCTCCATTATGCCTCCTATGCTTGTCCATGACTCCACATACCTCTCCTTGGTCCTTTCCCATGTTCCTAAGCACAATTAAATCACTTGCATTAGGTAGCGATCTATTCTCGATAATATATAACCCTATGAGCGAATTCACCTGGTGATTAAGTTGGCGAGCACGAGCTCGAGTAATTGGTCCTTGTAATATTGGTTGTGGATCAGCTGTGTGTGTAGGCGCGGTTGTATCCAAATTAGGGATGTCCTCATCATCCTCCCTTCTTCCATTTGAGTCGTCCTCGACTCAAGCTCATCCTCTTCTCCCAAGTATGGTTTCAAATCTGCAATGTTAAATGTGGGACTAACCCCAAAATCTACAGGCAGGTCAAGTTTGTATGCATTATCATTAATCTTTTCTAACACTTTGAAAGGACCATCAGCTCGAGGCATCAATTTTGACTTTCTCAATTCAGCGAACCTATCTTTTCTCAAGTGCAACCAAACAAGATCTCCTTGTTCAAAAGTTAAATGTTTTCTCCCTTGACTACCAGCAAGTTTATATTTAGCATTCATGCGCTCTATATTCTCCTTAGTTGTCTCATGCATTTTTAAAATCAATTCAGCACGTTGGTTAGCATCAAAGTTCAATTTATCCGAAGATGGAATAGGCATTAAATCAATAGGAGCACGAGGCACAAAACCATAAACAACTTCAAAAGGGCACATCTTTGTGGTAGAATGCAATGAACGATTATAAGCAAACTCAATATGAGGCAAGCATGCTTCCCACAATTTTAAGTTCTTTTTCAACACAGCCCTAAGCATTGTACATAAAGTTCTATTCACAACTTCAGTTTGTCCATCAGTTTGGGGATGACAAGTAGTAGAAAATAACAGTTTAGTCCCCAATTTAGCCCATAAAGTTCTCCAAAAGTGGCTAAGGAATTTAGCATCACGATCTGAAACTATAGTATTAGGCACACCATGCAATCGAACAACTTCACGAAAGAATAAATCAGCAATATTGGCAGCATCATTGCTCTTATGACATGGTATAAAGTGAGCCATCTTAGAAAATCTATCAACAACCACGAATATACTATCGCTCCCCTTCTTTGTTCTAGGCAATCCTAAAACAAAGTCCATCGAAATATCTTCCCACGGAACGCTGGGAACTGGTAGAGGCATGTATAAATCATGAGGATTAAGTCATGACTTAGCTCTTTGACATGTAGTGCAGCGAGCAACGTAACGCTCGACGTCTCGTCTCATCTTTGGCCAAAAGAAATGATCAGCAAATATATCCTCTGTTTTCGTCATGCCAAAGTGTCCCATCAGCCCACCTCCATGCGCTTCCTGTAACAACAACAAACGAACGGAGCTAGCTGGAATGCATAGCTTGTTAGCTCTAAACACAAACCCGTCATTAATGACAAATTTGTTCCACGTTTTTCCTTCTTTACAATTCAATAATATATCTGTAAAATCAGCATCATGCACGTATTGCTCTTTAATAGTCTCCAATCCAAAAATTTTGAAGTCAAGTTGTGAAAGCATGGTATATCTCCTAGACAAAGCATCAACAATAACATTCTCTTTTCCCTTCTTGTGTTTTATGACATAAGGAAAAGACTCAATAAATTCAACCAACTTTGCATGTCTACGGTTCAATTTACTTTGACTTCGAATATGCTTTAAAGATTCGTGATCAGAATGTATAACAAATTCTTTGGGCCATAAATAATGTTGCCATGTTTCCAAAGTTCGAAATAGTGCATATAATTCATTATCATAAGTAGAATAGTTCAAACTAGGCCTACTCAATTTCTCACTGAAGTATGCTATAGGTTTACCTTCTTGTAGCAATACGCCACCTAAACCAATTCCGCTAGCATCACATTCTAGTTCAAAAGTCTTATTAAAGTCAGGGAGTTGGAGTAGTGGTGCATGTGTTAACTTATCTTTAAATGTGGTGAAGGCGTTCTCCTGTGTGGCGCTCCAAACAAATGGCACGCCCTTCTTGGTGAGCTCATTCAATGGTGCAATGATGGTGCTGAAATCCTTCACGGCGGCGGTAGAATCCGACCAAGTCCTAAAAGCTTCGCACTGTGTGACCGTGTTAGAGTTGGCCAACTCGTATTGCTTCAATCTTGCCTTGATCAACTTCAATTCCCCGTGGAGTAACAACATATCCAAGAAACGCGACTCGATCGGTGCAAAGGTGCACTTCTCAAGATTACCAAATAAGCGTGCATCACGTAAGGCATTAAAAACACACGTAAATGGTCAAGATGTTCCTCTAAGGATTTGTTATATATCAATATATCATCAAAATAAACCACCACAAATCTACCAATGAAAGCACGCAAAACCTCGTTCATTAGTCTCATGAAAGTGCTAGGTGCATTAGTTAATCCAAAAGGCATTACTAACCACTCATATAACCCGAACTTAGTTTTAAATGCTGTTTTCCATTCATCGCCTAATTTCATGCGAATTTGGTGATATCCACTACGCAAATCAACCTTCGAGAAAACAACAGAGCCACTCAATTCATCAAGCATATCATCTAATCTAAGAATAGGATGACGATACCTAATGGTGATATTATTGATTGCTCTACAATCTACACACATGCGCCATGATCCATCTTTCTTAGGCACTAAAATGACCGGAACAGCACAAGGACTAAGAGATTCACGCACATACCCTTTAGCAAGCAATTCTTGTACTTGGCGCTGAATTTCTTTAGTTTCTTCTGGATTGGTCCTATATGGTGCGCGGTTGGGCAGTGATGCGCCGGGAATTAAATCAATTTGATGCTCAATCCCTCGAAGTGGTGGCAACCCCGGCGGTAGGTCCTTCGGAAAGACATCGTTGTACTCCTGCAAAATGTTAGTGACAGCAGGAGGCAAAGAAGAAGGTGTATCCTCAAATGAAAACAAAGCTTCTTTGCAAACTAATGCATAGCAAATAGAATTACTAGCATCCAGTTCAGTCATATCAGATTTGGTAGCAAGAAAACTAGTACCTTTCAATTTAATTTCTTTATTCTTCACATGAGTAGATTTAGGTTCTTTCTTTTTATGTTGCTGAAGTTCTTTTGCTACAATCTGATTTTCGCTCTTAGCATTCTCCTGATTCTTCTCTCTACTAGCTCTAGCAAGTTCATCTTTAACAATTTGTTCAGGAGTCATAGGATGCATCACAATTTTCTTTCCCTTGAACATGAGAGAGTATTGATTATTCCTACCATGATGCACACAATCAGTATCGTACTGCCAAGGTCATCCTAATAACAATGAACAAGCTTGCATAGGAACAACATCGCAATCAACATAATCATGGTATGAACCCATAGAAAAGTTTACTCTCACCATTTGTGTTACCTTCAACTTACCACTGTTGTTGAACCATTGAATATGGTATGGGTGGGGATGAGGGTTGGTCGGCAAAGCAAGCTTCTCCACCATATCCATACTCGCCAAATTGTTGCAACTCCCACCATCAATAATTATGCGAATCGAGCGTTCCTTGGAAACGCCCTTGATTTGAAACAAATTATGGCGTTGATTTTGCTCAGCAAGAGAAACTTGAGCACTTAGTACACGTTGCACTATAATGCTCAAATACTTGTCGGCATCTTCGGCGCCAACATGTTCCTCCTCATGATCGATTCGTCATCAAGTCTGCGAGTCGGTTGCAAGCATAGCATATGTTTCATCATCAAAATCACTAGCAGAGGAATACCCACCATCATCGCGTATGATCAGTACGCGCTTGTTTGGACAATCCCGCATGATGTGTCCATAGCCTTTGCACCGATGGCATTGAATATCCTTAGTTCGTCCTGTCGAAGCAACTGAAGAGGAAGTTTTTGTAGACGCTTGTGGTGCTGATTTGGTTGCTTCGAAACTTCGTGGTGCTGAGTTTGAAGTAGCGGGGCGCGGCTTGTTGTTGAAGGGTGGCGGTGGGGGTGCACTGATGGCCGGGGTAGTAGATGTGCGTGGTGTCCATGAGTTTGTGCGACCTGCAGAAGAGTTAGATCGTGTCCTCGTCTGGCGTCCCTGCACTTCACGTTCAGTTTTGCAAGCAAGATGAAACAATCTAGTAATGGAGTTGTAATCTTTATAGTCAATGATGTCTTGAATTTCTCGATTCAACCCTCCCAAAAACCTAGCCATTGATGCCTCCTCATTCTCATCTAAATCACAACGCAACATACCAATTTGCATTTCTTGATAATAGCCTTCCACAGACTTTGTACCTTGTCGTAAGCGTTGCAATTTATTTAACAAATCACGAGCATAATATGAGGGAACAAATCGATGCCGCATAAGCAATTTTAAAGCCTCCCAACTGTTAGGTATGTTATTGGGATGTTGACGGCAATGTTCTTTCCACCAAATAGAAGAAAAATCAGTAAATTCACTAGTAGCAGCCCTAACTCGTCTAATCTCAGGAACTTCGTAGCAAGCAAATTTTTTATCAACAGCTAGTTCCCAATTAAGATAACCATCAGGATCATATTTACCATTAAAAGAGGGAATAATGAATTTAACCTTAGCGAAAGAATCATCGTGGTCACGTACCTCACGTCGTGGGGGGTCTCGTCGCATACCTTGTCGATTAAAACGCAACTGTCGATGAGCTCGATCGTTGTTATTGTTACCCATGTCATTGGTCTCGGTATCAGTCACATAGTCGAATTCATCTTGTCCTCTACCACCGGGCGCGGGGAACACCGGTGGATGCATGGGCCATCTCATCAAGCGCGCCATAATACCGCCAAAGAAGTGTTAGTGAGGCCTTGCGCTCTCTCCATCGCGCGGCGTGGCGTTTGCCTCAATTTGGGCGCCCTCAAGTTGAGCAAGTCGCTCATTCGTGACCACGACATCTTCCTCAAGACCCTCCGCACGAAGGTTCATGAGGCGTCGGAAATGTTATACGATTCCCTTCGTGATGCGAGGAGTATGAGATGTATCCTCATCCGAATGCTCATGAGATCCCGCCATTGTTAGCAAATCACAAGTATATGTCCCTAGCAACTACTAGGATGTGGTGGTTCAAAAGTCGTTCACACTCAAGCCTTCTATCAATTCTTACCAATTCTTACAAAGCAAGCAGGGGTGATCGGCGACAGCGGTGTCAATGTATCTCAGAAGATTGGATGGAGCGATTGCGGTGAAGTTGATGCATGCGGTTGTAGAAAAGGTGTAGCTGGGAAGGCTCAAGTATGGTAGCAATGGATTAGCAACTATCAAATCAGAGAATGCAAGCTGAAAAATCGTTCAACGCCGGTTAGTGCTGGTCCTAGGCTAGACTGGACTAGAGACGCGAGCCTAGAACACAAACGAAAGCACAGCGCGGCAGAGCTAGAGAACGTGGCACACGGAGTTCGGAGGCTCGAAAAAGGATGCCGTCTGCACGGGGAACCTTAGAATCACTTGGAGAGGGACTCTGTCAATTTTGAGCGAATTCTGAGAAACTTGATTTTTTTCTCGGTTTGCGGGCCCGTTTTGAGGCCCTAAACGACCTTTTTTGGGGGTCGAAGTTGCTGCGCGTGTGCCGGATGGCTTACGCGGATCTAAAATCCCCATATTTCCCAGACTTCCTCTGTTTTGGCTCTATTTTCCCGTTTCCTTTCCAACGGATCAAGAATCGCCTCAATCGGAGGTCGTATGCAAAAGTTGTGTTTTTTTTCTTTTTTTTTTTTGATCGCGTTGCCGAAGTCAAATGAATCTCAGGTTTCCTTCTGGCAGCACGAAAATTAACATATTTTTTTTCTCTCTCTCTCTCTTTTTTGTCACAAACTGAAACGAGCTTTTGTTTTTTGTTAGGGTTTTCCTTTGAGTGGAGCGGCGGGAGGATTGTAGCTTGCGCGACGGGAGGATGGTGGCCTGAAGGATGCGGCAATGGATGGGCGGGCGGTGGTCGTGGTAATGGCTCGTGGTGGAGGCGACGGCGATTGAACCCAACCACAGCGGTGCGACCAAACATGAGCGAGAACTTCGAAACTCTAAAGGAACTAGACACTAAGACCAAACAAAGGACACGGCGATGCAATCGAAAGTTCAACAATGCAATGCACCGAAAAGAAAGATGCAATGGCGTAATTGGTCTTGGGCAGATAGGTGATCTAATCCTATAGTTTTTTTGGCTTTTACGGACTTTCGAAATAAACAACCTAACTACGAAAACAATAAATTCTCACCGAGCAACCTTGGGCTCGATACCACTTGATGGAGACGGGTGCCGATCTTTCGATGAGATTGATAACTATCGATTTTGGGTGGAGGTGACTCGCGATCCGACTACAACCGCGTGCGACGGCGCTTGCGCTGAGCAATCGTTGAACCAACTCCGAGGCGTTATTGGACCGTGATGGAAGCGCGATCAACACGAACACGAGGTTCAATTGCTGCGAGCAATCGAAGAACTAGCAAGAATAAGATGTATGCAATCTGATATTGCGAATAAGATTGTAGTATAGATGGTATTGAAAACAAAAGTGGGATCAGAAAGGCTGTTTTGACAGTGGTCGTCCGACACAATCGAAGAAGCAGTTTGCACAATGGCTAAACCTAAATTCAACGAAATCCGAGTTCTAGCCGGGGGGCGGCTCCTATATGGGAAGACGACCGGGGTGGCGGCCAGGAAGTGGGACGACGCCCTAGGGTTACAAGGCCCATGGGCCCAAGAGGAGGTGGCGCAGCACCCTTTTTGACTCGGTAAAAAAAAACAGACGTGGATTGTTTTGTTTATTGTGGTCAGCTCGGTTGGAATTTGAAGCTGAGGTTGGATCCATTTCAAAGTAGACTTGATAAGCTTTCAATGAAGTCCAAGAACATCCCAAACGGAGTCCGTATGAAGAAGTTACGGCCGTTTGAACTTAGTGCTGTCGCAGCAGTCCGAACTCGAATTCAGAACGAGCCCAACTCGAACTCTTGCTTGGCCCGGACCCAAAGTGACGTGATGTCCTCTATTATGCCTCCTATGCTTGTCCATGACTCCACATAACTCTCCTTGGTCCTTTCGCATGTTCCTAAGCACAATTAAATCACTTGCATTAGGTAGCGATCTATTCTCAGTAATATATAACCCTATGAACGAATTCACCTGGTGATTAAGTTGGCGAGCACGAGCTCGGGTAATTGGTCCTTGTAATATTGGTTGTGGATCAGCTGTGTGTGTAGGCGCGGTTGTATCCAAATTAGGGATGTCCTCCTCAGAACTTGTGGCCTATAAGAATTCGGATCTCCATCTAAATCAAATCCTAACCCTTTAACTGTGTGTCCCTATAGGTTCGTGTGTAATCGGTTATGACTCGGAAACTCTTTTCCGATCACGAGTCGTCAGTGGTACCTAGCAGCACATAACGATTCCCAAACACACACAGAATATATCGGACGAACCTTAATGCAATAGGATCTACGACCAGGTCCTTATCACTTACAACTAGCTCGTACTTAGTCACGACCAGTCCATAATTAGTTACAATTAGTTCGTAACTCCTTACGACCAGTTAGTATCTAACTTCGACCAGTTTGTAACTCCTTACGACTATGTTCGAGTAGTCTACGACTAGTTCGCATCTCCATACGACTTCCTGCTTGTGTATTCTCCCTTTGCCTCACGACATCTGGTTGAACTGCAGGTGAGATAACATGTCATCCATGGACTGTTCAAAACTTTCTCGATCAAGTGTCGAATAACTTCATGTGGTCGACACTTCGACCACTAGTGGCATGGCCATACACTTTCTTTATTCGACCACAACGAGGGGCCCAGAGATATCTCTCCTGTTTTGTTAGGAGAGGCAAATCCCATATCCGACCAGTCACATTCCTCCGCATGTTTCATAGCATACCCGAAAGCTACCTTTATAACTACCCAGTTACGGAGTAGTGTTTGGCAGCCCCTAAGACTGCTTTACACATGTAAACCATGCTGATCTTAGGTCTAAGGATTATACATCATCATTGCTTGAGACCAACTAACGACACATAGAATCATAACAATCTCAATAGTGTCTCAAGGTGGGTCTTATCCAACACCATGTTCTCTAACATGTGTCCATATTATTGATTTGATATTTTCATATCTATGACCTGTGAAACATGATCGTCAACCAATACATATGCTAGTCTATTCATATGTGTCATCATATGTTTCCGACCAGGGAACGTTTAAGAATAATTATCGCAGAAATACAGAGTTTCACAATCAAGTCACATATTTGATGACAAATATTAACGATATAATTGTAGGAACAAGATTACACATTATCCAATGTTATGAACATAATGTAATATAATCATCTCTATGATTGCCTCTAGGGCATATTTCCAACAGGATGATGCCGAAGACGGTCGGTGGCGCCTGGAATGGAGGCGGCGGTAGTTGATCGAAGTCGGAGAAGAAGAGGTTGTACTTCCTTGTTGATGCACCAAACCCAAATTAAACTCGCCAAAAGACTTAGTGGGGCGATGCAATCTTAATGGACTATACAACATTGAGAGGGACTCGCTGGAACACTCACGAGCTATAGGGCCATGGCCGCTAGAGGCGGGGATGATGATATCGTGCCCGTCGACTCCGTGGACGACAAGGTCTCAGACCGGCAAAAATGGACGCGGCGTCCAGCGAGGAACCCATCAGTGGGTTTGTAGGCTTGAGTGCAGCACCATGGTGACCTCCCTCCCTTCGTCTTCTTCTTCGGCCAAGGCAAGAAAGTGGTCGGAGAGAACAAAAGAGAGAGAGGGAGAGAGTGGATTGGCTCAAGGGATAGGTGAGGTCCAAGCGATGCTTCTAGGGTGGTCGTGGAAGCAGGAGGTGGCGTGGGTGGTCATCGTGGCATGCATGCACGAAGCCAATGTGCTTGGAAGCGTCGCAGCGAGGAAGACGACATGCCTAACAAGCGGGCCCAACTCGTCAGTGGAAGAAAGAAAGCAGCGCAGCAGGTCGGACCTGGCTCGGTCGGGTGGTTGGGTTGGAGGTGCACGGTCAGTGGTTCTAGTCGACCCGACCGGTTTGACTGGGTTTGAAATATTTTGGTCGAATTACAACAAGTTTGACCTAGTAGTTAAAAATAGTAAATAAATTCTGAAAATTCTGAAAATTTTGGTGAGTGCTCTGAGACTCAAATTGAACTTAGGAAAATTTATTTTAGACACTTTTAATGCTCCATTTGTCTGAATTAATTTCCTTTTCAAATCTGCATTAAAGATTTGGTTTGGATTTTGGTGAGATCAATTGGACTTCTAAAAATTTGGGAAAAATCATATTAATTCAATATAATTAATCTAACATTTAAATAAAATTTTTCCCAGGGATCTTTACAAGCATAAAATACTGTTTTCAAATGTAGCTTTTAGTTAAAGTTCCAAAATTCTAATGGATTTGAAAATTTACAAAAGCTAAAATTGTACACAAGCTCTAGCAAACCATATGCATGCTCATGAGATGCATCAAAAATTTAAAAAGCTCATACTTTTCTACATTTAAAACACAAACCAAAGTTTAGAATGCTACAGGACAATCGAATTCAGCTGGCTTGCCGGCACGCACCCACGCCTCGGCGCCGTCGACCACATCTGCTTCCACCCTCTGGCCCAGGCCTCGGTCGACCACGTCACCACGCTCGCCAGAGCGGTGGCCTCCGACATCGGAGACAAGCTTCAGGTTGTTCTTGATTTCTCTCTCCGAATCATTCCACATGAAGGATCAGTACATTGCTCAAATTCTTGGTGCTCACTATGTGCACTCTAATGGCGCCCTGCATTGCCAATGTTTCTGTACGGATGAGCTCACGTGGAGGGGAGGACCCTGCCCTCCATTAGGAGGCAGCTTAGCTACTTCAAGCCCAGCCCTTCAGAGTGTCAATGGAGGGGAGCACTGGAGTAGAGACACTGCCCATCGCCCCCGACGTCGGGCCCGAGAGGCTGTCGACATCCAACGGCATGCTGGTCGTTGGAGCAACCGGCTGGGTCGACAACTACAATGTGCCAGTGTACTCCTCCGACCTCGAGGCCGTGAAGCGAATAGCTCACCGAGTCAGCGAGCGCAACGGCGAGCTCGGCTCGCGCGAGCCATGGGGCTCGCGCGCAGCGATGGCGTCGCGAGGTCGCCGCACCGCTTGATCCAATGAGGGTCGGCGTAAGAGCGGATGGAGGGCGGTGCGAACCTTGCCGATCTTGAAGGCTTCTCTGTGGGGAAGGGGTATTTCACAGACTTCTCCTGGAAAAGATCATCGAATTGTACTTGCAATCAGCAAAAACTGAGGGTTAACAACAAACACTGGGAAGCACTTCTTTTCATGTAAGTCACAGTTTAATCATCAAACCAGATTTACAAGTGCACATGGCTGTAGAGTTACCAGCAACAATGCATGCATTCCCAAGCCAGGTACTTTCAAGCTCTCTCTAGTAACTACAGAGTATGTATCTAAGATGGGCGATCGCAAACATGAAAATAGCAACACCAGAAACATACAACTGGTAGATTGAACATGAAAATAGCCATGTTATAGGCTAGCGGACCCGCATATGTCACGTACTGCTTGGCGGGCTACCGCATCTGCCCGCGAAATGTTTGGTTGTTGGTGCGGACAGATGCGGGTAGCCGCAACTTGTCCCACTTGCACCGTTAAGCTCCATGAACGACACCTTCCACGCACAACATGAATCACATATACCCCCTTTCCTAGTGTTCCTTTTCTCACACAGTTTGCCACGGCACATAGGTTCCTTTTAGTATTATCACTTCCCATATTGATAGAGACGGGGTGCCCGATCTTTCGATGAGATTGATAACTATCGATTTTGGGTGGAGGTAACTCTCGCGATTCGACTACAACCGTACGACGACGTCTGCGCCTTAGCAATCGTTGAACCAACTCCGCGACGTTATTGACCGTGCTGGAAGCGCGATCAACCTGAACACGAGGTTCAATTCCTGCGAGCAATCGAAGAACTAGCAAGAATAAGATGTATGCAATCTGATATTGCGAATAAGATTGTAGTATAGATGGTATTGAAAACAAAAGTGGGATCCCGAAGGCTGTCTTGACAGGTGGTCGTCCGACACAACTGAAGAACAGAAGTTTGCACAATGGCTAAACCTAAATTCAACGAAATCCGAGTTCTAGCCAGGGGGACGGCGGCTCCTATATGGGAAGACGACCAGGGGTGGCGGCAGGAAGTGGGACGACGCCCTAGGGTTACAAGGACCATGGGCCCAAGAGGAGGTGGCGCAGCACCCTTTTTGACTCGGTAAAAAAAACAGACGTAGATTGTTTTGTTTATTGTGGTCAACTCGGTTGGAATTTGAAGCTGAGGTTGGATCCATTTCAAAGTAGACTTGATAAGCTTTCAATGAAGTCCAAGAACATCCCAAACGGAGTCCGTATGAAGAAGTTACGGCCGTTTGAACTTAGTGCTGTCGCAGCAGTCCGAACTCGAATTCAGAACGAGCCCAACTCGAACTCTTGCTTGGCTCGGACCCAAAGTGACGTGATGTCCTCTATTATGCCTCCTATGCTTGTCCATGACTCCACATAACTCTCCTTGGTCCTTTCCCATGTTCCTAAGCACAATTAAATCACTTGCATTAGGTAGCGATCTATTCTCAGTAATATATAACCCTATGAACGAATTCACCTAGTGATTAAGTTGGCGAGCACGAGCTCGGGTAATTGGTCCTTGTAACATTGGTTGTGGATCAGCTGTGTGTGTAGGCGCGGTTGTATCCAAGTTAGGGATGTCCTCATCATCCTCCCCTTCTTGTATTTGAGTCGTCCTCGACTCAAGCTCATCCTCTTTTCCCAAGTATGGCTTCAAATCTACAATGTTAAATGTGAGACTAACCCCAAAATCTACAGACAGGTCAAGTTTGTATGCATTATCATTAATCTTTTCTAACACTTTAAAAGGACCAGCAGCTCGAGGCATCAATTTTGACTTTCTCAATTCAGGGAACCTATCTTTTCTCAAGTGCAACCAAACAAGATCTCCTGGTTCAAAAGTTAAATGTTTTCTCCCCTAACTACCAGCAAGTTTATATTTAGCATCATGCGCTCTATATTCTCCTTAGTTGTCTCATGCATTTTTAAAATCAATTCAAACACGTTGTTTAGCATCAAAGTTCAATTTATCCAAGATGGAATAGGCATTAAATCAATAGGAGCACGAGGCACAAAACCATAAACAACTTCAAAGGGCACATCTTTGTGGTAGAATGCAATGAGCGATTATAAGCAAACTCAATATGAGGCAAGCATGCTTCCCACAATTTTAAGTTCTTTTCAACACACCCTAAGCATTGTACATAAAGTTCTATTCACAACCGGTTTGTTCATCGGTTTGGGGATGACAAGTAGTAGAAAATAACAGTTTAGTCCCCAATTTAGCCCATAAAGTTCTCCAAAAGTGGCTAAGGAATTTAGCATCACGATCTGAAACTATAGTATTAGGCACACCATGCAATCGAACAACTTCACGAAAGAATAAATCAGCAATATTGGCAGCATCATTGCTCTTATGACATGGTATAAAGTGAGCCATCTTAGAAAATCTATCAACAACCACGAATATACTATCGCTCCCCTTCTTTGTTCTAGGCAATCCTAAAACAAAGTCCATCGAAATATCTTCCCACGGAACGTTGGGAACTGGTAGAGGCATGTATAAACCATGAGGATTAAGTCGTGACTTAGCTCTTTGACATGTAGTGCAGCGAGCAACGTAACGCTCGGCGTCCGTCTCATCTTTGGCCAAAGAAATGATCGCAAGTATATCCTCCGTTTTCTTCACGCCAAAGTGTCCCATCACCCGCCTCCATGCGCTTCTGTAACAACAACAAATGAAGACGAGCTAGCTGGAATGCATAGCTTGTTAGCTCTAAACACAAACCCGTCATTAATGACAAATTTGTTCCACGTTTTTCCTTCTTTACAATTCAACAAAATATCTATAAAATCAGCATCATGCACATATTGCTCTTTAATAGTCTCCAATCCAAAAATTTTGAAGTTAAGTTGTGAAAGCATGGTATATCTCTAGACAAAGCATCAAGAATAACATTCTCCTTTCCTTCTTGTGTTTTATGACATAAGGAAAAGACTCAATAAATTCAACCCACTTTGCATGTCTACGGTTCAATTTACTTTGACTTCGAATATGCTTTAAAGATTCATGATCAGAATGCATAACAAATTCTTTGGGCCATAAATAATGTTGCCATGTTTTCAAAGTTCGAAATAGTGCATATAATTCCTTATCGTAAGTAAAATAGTTCAAACTAGGCCCACTCAATTTCTCACTGAAGTATGCTATAGGTTTACCTTCTTGTAGCAATACGCCACCTAAACCAATTTCGGTGGCATCACATTCTAGTTCAAAAGTCTTATTAAAGTCAGAGAGTTGGAGTAGTGGTGCATGTGTTAACTTATCTTTCAATGTGGTGAAGGCGTTCTCCTGTGCGGCGCTCCAAACAAATGGCACGCCCTTCTTGGTGAGCTCATTCAATGGTGCAGCGATGGTGCTGAAATCCTTCACGAAGCGGCGGTAGAATCCAGCAAGTCCTAAAAAGTTTCGTACCTGTGTGACCGTGTTAGGAGTCGGCCAACTCTGTATTGCTTCAATCTTGGCTTGATCAACTTCAATTCCCTGTGGAGTAACAACATAGCCAAGAAATGCGACTCGATCGGTGCAAAAGGTGCACTTCTCAAGGTTACCAAATAAACATGCATCACGTAAGGTATTAAAAACAGCACATAAATGGTCAAGATGTTCCTCTAAGGATTTGTTGTATATCAATATGTCATCAAAATAAACCACCACAAATCTACCAATGAAAGCACGCAAAACCTCGTTCATTAGTCTCATGAAGGTGCTAGGTGCATTAGTTAATCCAAAAGGCATTACTAACCACTCATATAATCCGAACTTAGTTTTAAATGATGTTTTCCATTCATCGCCTAATTTTATGTGAATTTGGTGATATCCACTACGCAAATCAACCTTTGAGAAAACAACAGAGTCACTCAATTCATCAAGCATATCATCTAATCTAGGAATAGGATGACGATACCTAATGATGATATTATTGA
The DNA here is from genome assembly GCA_036346255.1 of Ampelocalamus luodianensis. NCBI lineage: Eukaryota > Viridiplantae > Streptophyta > Magnoliopsida > Poales > Poaceae > Ampelocalamus > Ampelocalamus luodianensis. The sequence continues at coordinate 28,189,402 of CM070638.1, read as the reverse complement.
TTGCTCTACAATCTACACACATGCGCTATGATCCATCTTTCTTAGGCACTAAAATGACCGGAACAGCACAAGGACTAAGAGATTCACGTACATACCCTTTAGCAAGCAATTCTTGAACTTGGCGTTGAATTTCTTTAGTTTCTTCGGATTGGTCCTATATGGTGCTTGTGGTTGAGGCGATGATCGTCAGAATTAAATCAATTTGATGCTCAATCCCTCGGCGCGGCAACCCGCGGTATGTCCTTCTGAAAGACATCGTTGTACTCTCGCAAAATGTTAGTGACAACAGAGGCATGTAAGAAGGTGTATCCTCAAATGAAAACAAAGCTTCTTTGCAAACTAATGCATAGCAAACAGAATTACTAGCATCTAGTTCAGTCATATCAGATTTGGTAGCAAGAAAACTAGCACCTTTCAATTTAATTTCTTTATTCTTCACATGAGTAGATTTAGGTTCTTTCTTTTTATGTTGCTCAAGTTCTTTTGCTACCATATCTATACTCGCCAAATTGTTGCAACTCCCACCATCAATAATTATTCGAATCGAGCGTTCCTTGACAACGCCCTTGATTTGAAACAAATTATGACGCTGATTTTGCTCAACACGAGAAACTTGAGCACTTAGTACACGTTGCACTATAATGCACAAATACTTGTCGCCATCTTCGGCCCCAACATGTTCCTCCTCATGATCAGATTCGTCATCAAGTCCTGCAGGGTCAGTTGCAAGCATAGCATATGTTTCATCATCAAAATCACTAGCAGAGGAATACCCACCATCATCGCGTATGATCGATGCGCTTGTTTGGACAATCCCGCATCATGTGTCCATAGCCTTTGCACCGATGGCATTGAATATCCTTAGTTCGTCCTGTCGAAGCATCTGAAGAGGAAGTTTTTGTAGACGCTTGTGGTGCTGATTTGGTTGCTTTAGAAACTCGTGGTGCTGAATTTGAAGTAGCGGGGCGCGGCTTATAGTTGAAGGGTGGCGGTGGGGGTGCACTGATGGCCGGGGTAGTAGATGTGCATGGTGTCCATGAGTTTGTGCGACCTGCAGAAGAGTTAGATCGTATCCTCGTCTGGCGTCCCTGCACTTCACGTTCAGCTTTGCAAGCAAGATGAAAGAATCTAGTAATGGAGTTGTAATCTTTATAGTCAAGGATGTCTTGAATTTCTCGATTCAACCCTCCCAAAAACCTAGCCATTGATGCCTCCTCATTCTCATCTAAACCACAACGCAACATACCAATTTGCATTTCTTGATAGTAGTCTTCCACAGACTTTGTACCTTATCGTAAGCGTTGCAATTTATTTAACAAATCACGAGTATAATATGAGGGAAAAAATCGATGCCGCATAAGCAATTTTAAAGCCTCCCAACTGTTAGGTATGTTATTGGGATGTTGACGGCAATGTTCTTTCCACCAAATAGAAGAAAAATCAGTAAATTCACTAGTAGCAGCCCTAACTCGTCTAATCTCAGGAACTTCGTAGCAAGCAATTTTTTTATCAACAGCTAGTTCCCAATTAAGATAACCATCAGGATCATATTTACCATTAAAATAGGGCATAATGAATTTAACCTTAGCGAAAGAATCATCGTGGTCACGTACCTCACGTCGTGGGGGGTCTCGTCGCATACCTTGTCGATTAAAATGCAACTGTCGATGAGCTCGATCGTTGTTATTGTTACCCATGTCATTGGCCTCGGTATCAGTCATATAGTCGAATTCATCTTGTCCCTCTACCACCGGGGCAGCAAGGGGAACAGCAGTGGATGCATGGGCCATCTCGTCAAGGCGCGCCATAATACCTGCCAAAGAAGTGTTAGTGATGCCTTGCGCTCTCTCCATCGCGGCGAGCGTGGCATTTGCCTCAATTTGGGCGCCCTCAAGTTGAGGAAGTTGCTCATTCGTGACCCTGACATCTTCCTCAAGACCCTCCGTACGAAGGTTCATGAGGCGTCGGAAATGTTGTACGATTCCCTTCGTACGAGGAGTATGAGATGTACCCTCATCCGAATGCTCCGCAGATCCTGCCATTGTTAGCAAATCACAAGTATATGTCCTTAGCAACTACTAAGATATGGTGGTTCAAACGTCGCTCACACTCAAGCCTTCTATCGAATTCTTACCAATTCTTACCAAGCAAACAGGGGTGATCGGCAACCAGCGGTATCAATGTATCTCCGAAGATTGGATGGAGCGATTGCGGTGAAGTTCACATGCGATTGTAGAAAAGGTGTAGTGGGAAGGCTCAAGTATGGTAGCAATGGATTAGCAACTATCAATTCAGAGAAAGCAAGCTGAAAAATCGTTCAACGCCGATTAGTGCTGGTCCTAGGCTAGACTGGACTAGAGACGCGAGCCTAGAACACAAACGAAAGCACAGCGTGGCAGAGCTAGAGAAACGTTGCACACGGAGTTCGGAGGCTCGAAAAAGGATGTCGTCTGCACAGGGAACCTTAGAATCACTTGTAGAGGGGCTCTGTCAATTTTGAGCGAATTCTGAGAAACTTGATTTTTTTTTCTCGGTTTGCGGGCCCATTTTGAGGCCCTAAATGACGTTTTTTGGGGTCGAAGTCGCTGCGCGTGTGCCCGAGGGCTTACGCGGAACTAAAATCCCCAGATTTCCCGGACTTCTTTTTTTTGCTCTATGATACGGGGGAGGCCCGATCTTCTCAGTGAGGAACCGTAGATAGTTGATGCGAAGTAGACGATGTCGCTAGCTGAACACTCGCGCCAATGCACGAACCCTCAACTCTTAGGAATACGCCCAAAACACACCGGGTAGTTGTTCGTCGCGAGACCACGAGCATTTAACGTTAAGTCCCCAATTCCCAATGGAACGACGGCTTGACCCTGGATTGCATAACAAAACAATGGATCGCCTAATTCTCTCTCAAAGTCCTCGCATGAACTCTGGTGTCGAAAGAACAAGCAATAGCTATGTTTCAATCTTCAATTCTTATGCATAAACTGGTCTAATGGATACAAGGGAGGGGCAAGGGTACTTAAGGCACCCTCCACGACTCACGCACGGCCTAGGGCCGGCTACACATGCCGAATCAAACTCCAATTCGGCAAAGACCCAAAAACACACAAAAAGGAAAACCAAACTTAAATCCGTCACATTGTTTCGGCCATAGCGGCGCGGCCATATGTCTTCTGAAACTGGGACCAAAACCATTTTGTGGGCGTTGGAATAAGCTTTCAAACAAGTCCAAGAACACCCCAATCAGACTCCGTATGCAAAAGTTATTACCTTTTTATTACAACCCTGTTGGGTTGTCCCGAACCGAATCTGAATTGAATTCTGAGTTGATTTCGAGATGAATTTCGGTTGGACTTGTGGAAGATCCGAATTGGGCTTGAATTCTTGGGCTTTTCTCTCCTTGGTTGACCCAAGTGCGCTTCTCCTCCATTGCTTTGGCTCCGGCCTCCCTCTCCTCCCTCTCGGTTCCAAAGGCTTCACAATGTTCAAACACGAGAATGCACAAAATATTTGCATGAGGTAGTACCCAATTCTCATTAGTGACAATAGAAGATTCATTAAGAAACAAAAGCACATGTTGATTTAGAAGTTTAGCTCTCGCTCTAGTCAGTGGACCAACATGCACTTCTGCACTTGCATTACTTGTAGCTTTACTTACGGCATCCATCTCAGTATGTGCATCACCACCAATAGGAGAAGATGTATAAGTGTTAGGGATGCCCTCATCACCTGTGCCTTCTAACATAGAGACCAAAAGCCCGCACTCCACGAGTGTGGGGACCTCAAGCCCGTCCAATACATGATGGGGACCTCAAAATCAATGCATCACCATGTGATTAAGCCTCAAAGATGATAACATGATGCATATGAATCAATTCTTTTATCCAACATAAACATGTATTAGCCTGTAACACCCTGGCTATTCGAAAACCTACCTAAAGACCTAACATATAACAATACTGCAGAATAACTTCAACAAAAAAATCATCAACTAAGTTACAAAAGATCAACATCTTTTAGAACCTAAGCAGGTATTAGAACTGAATCCAACAACAATCCACAAATTCCAAATATTTAAGTCTACTGAATCCATTAAGATAATCATATCCAACGAATGATTAGGGAACATAAGCAGTTATTTAAACAACCTTAACATAGAGAAAGTTATCATCCACATCTAAGTTTATTTATTACAGTCCATCACTTATTGAAAGAAAAACAGAATCTAATTCTTTTATTGAAGCTGGTGTAAGGTGAAGTGAATGAGTAGTGCGTGTCTACTCCCTCCCAAGAGGAACATCATCAACGATCACCTAAAAATAAATAAACAAAGCAAGAGTGAGTCCGAGACTCAGCAAGTACATGGAATAAATTAACATACAACCAATATGGACAAGTCAATCTCTTCACAAATTCTGAACATACCATGAATGAATATTTAGGAATGCATGAAATGAATGAATGTAATCAAAGGATGGACTGCACACATGCTTATACTGGTATAGCTACTGACACACCCGTCGGTGTTCACTTAAGCCCGTATTTATCGAAATACGGGGATCCAAAATACCGTATGAAGAACGTTTCATACGGGTGTCCAAAACTGCCCACATTGGAATGGTGGGATTTCACTTGCCCATACTGGAATTAATGGGACTTTAGACTCCACTCCCGTGGAGCTCCACTCCCGTAGACGGAACATGAATATGAATGCATGAATAAACTTATGAATATGACTAATATCATCTCCACACATATGAAAGAGCATACGCAAAGAACATAATCATCGGAACCTTTTGTCTACTATAATCTCCACTCCCGTGGATATTCCACTCCCATGGACGGAACATGAACATTGAAGCTTCTCACATATCAAACAAAACACAATACTAATCATTGAGCATCCAGTGTTTACAAATCACACAAAATCATTGTACTTGCCTTTAGCGTTGCGATGCGTTAGGAGGTAACGACGATGCCGCTAATCTCGGAGCCTCACCTCCTACACCATTAGTTTACTCAATAAAAACCATGAAGTCAAGACACTACTTGCTACACTTACCCCAACACCCCAACGTTTAACTACACAATTTTAGTCCAATTGAACTACATTCCATCAGAAAACTATAATGGGAAGCAATACTAAAATTGACATAACTCTTTCTCTGAAATTCATAAAAATGTAAACTCAGGCTTGTTTGAAAGGTGACAAGATTATCTACAACAACCTAGTTGATGGAAAACCCAAATTCTGAATATACCAAGCCCCAAAAGACCGATGAGCATCCTTTGTCAGAACTGCCCGACACTTCTGGGCAGCGGCACGAAAATGGTCATAACTTCTAATTAGCTAAACCAAACTTAGAGTTATTTATCAATATCAAAGCTAAGACCCAGGCCTACAAAAACCTAGTTGGGTGAAAGTCCTGAATTTGCCATTAACTTGATCATAAATTAAAAGGCAATTCGACAATTCATTCTCGTCAGGGTTCTGGACAGTCAACTTAAAACGTGCATAACTTTTGTTCTACAAATCCAAATGGGGTGTTCTTTATCAATACTGAAATATAATGAGATCACGCACAAAAGTCGTTATGGGAAAGACTTCTGAATCATCCTCTAACTAGGTCACATTTTAACAATTACAGTGTTTGCTAATTCTCATCAGAATTCTGGACAGCAGAAACTAAAATGAACATAACTTTTGATCCAAACGTCGGAATTTAGTGTTCTTGGCGGCCACCGAAAGCTAAGAACAATACCTACATTACTCTAGGAGATAGACCTCTCAAATTCGGCTTCTAAGATCACGAAACAGGCCACGCAACATTCTGGACAGAACTAACTTTCTAATCGCAGCATTTCGATCTAATCAATTATGATCCAAATCACATCTACCACTAATCAAACGATGAGGATCGGCATTCGTTACCCTTGCAGCAACCAGGAAGACGATGGTTGATCCGCGAAGATGTTCCCCTCCTTCTTGATCAGCCATTTCCACAAAACACCACTCCTACCTTCGCGAGAAGCCGACAACGGGGAGATCGGCACCAAGGGACAGCTCCAGGAGGTAGGGTGCTGCACTAGGGGCTTGGGGTGGCAGCAATGGAGGTGGAGAAGGGGCTGCAACCAGCAAGGGGAGGCGCAAGATGGTGGGGGGAGAGGAGGGAGGCGGCGGCCAAGGTGGGGAGGAGAGGGGAGGCGGCTAGGGTTTTGGGGAGGTGGCACCTCCCCTATGGCGGCCAGCCTCATGGGCCAAGGCCGTGCCCAGTTCTTTGGGAAAACGCAGAAAACCCCTCTATTCTCTGATTAAACATTTTTTTCAAAAGAAACCTTCTACTGATTAATTATTCTCTCCCGAAAATTATTTCTAGCACTATCGGAGAATTACATTAATTCTCTCTCAATTTGTATTGCACTCTCAAATGAAAGTCGGGATATTACATAGCCAGCAGCAACATACATCAATAAAGAGCATATCATACTTCTAGCATTCATGAACAGCGACACACACATCATTCTAACATCCATGAGTAGAGAATATACACATAATACCAGCAAACATGAACAATCACTCTTAATTATTCTATCACTATTTGTATTTGCCTCAACCGTGTGCTTGCTTGATGGTGCGGAGAGGGTGCTGCCCCCGGAATCAAACCACCTGAATATATATAACAATCACACTAAGAGAACATTTCTGTACAAGACACTGCTAAAATAAATATTCGACGAACTACGCTCCCTAGCGCAGCCCAAAACACCAACTTCTATAGACATTGATCTGTCCCAAAACAGAACAGTCTTCTTCTAAAATTCATAACTTTTCGTCTACTTATCCAAATCTGGTGTTCTTTGATTCTATGGAAATCTTATTACGTTATCCACATAAAACTAGTTGGTGAGATTCCCAAATTCTATCATCCTCTATCCTTATCAAATAGATTACTAAAACTACTAAATCCCGTTAGAGATTTTGGACAGCAAGACTAAATCTTACATAACTTTCAGTACAATTATCCAAAAAATTATGTTCTTTATCTCTCTGAAAACCTTATGAACATACCTACAACTTTCATGTTGGTGGTATCCTTCAAATAATTTGGTAACTAATTTCTATTGTCTAGTTAATACAATCTGCCCGAAACCTGACAGAGCCTCGGAACAGCAGCATTGTAAAATCCATATCTAACAATCCGTTCATCCAAATGACCTGATCCAAGAATCTATGGAAAGCTAAAGATGTTACCCACAAATCTCTACGAGATGGCCAGATCGAATTTCGTAGTTATCATCCTCAAAACAGTCAGCCATTACAGACTGCCCTAAACCGATCTAATAACGACATTGCCTAAATACAAGAATACGCTACTAAGCGAATGGAATCAGGATTACCCTTGGAGAACCGCTGATGAACGCCAAAACCACCACGTGACCACTCTCCTTCCCTCCTTCCCCTTCTTCATCTTCTTCTTCTTAGCCGGCCAATCACCCGGGTGTCCTTCCTTTTTCCTCCACATGGCCGGCAGCAACAAGGGCCTTCTTCATCGGCAGCGGGGGCTTCACCAGAGGAGGAAGTGCTGCTGGAGATGCTGGGGCGCAGGGGAGGAGTTACAGGGGTGGCGGCCAAAAGGGAGGGGGAATAGGAGACGGCTAGTGTTTTAGGGAAGGGTGGCGCCTCCCCACCCCCCCCCTATGGTTGGCTCTCACAAGGCCTCTTGGGCCAAGGCCCAAGCCCAGGTTGTCTACCCTTTGTAAAAAAAACCCTCTAATCCTTTGTTAAATCGCTTTGTTAATTGGTCATTCTCCCTAATTTTAATTATTCTCTCTCGAATACATTTGGGGTATTATAGTTTGAACCTCTAAAAAATTTACAGAATAAACTGCATTAGGTCATAAGCCTACACAAAAAAATTCATAAAATTTTGAAGTAATTTGCTTAGTAAATAAATTCAGGCAATAAATCAGCCAAAAATCCAGAAAATCCTAAACCTAACTCTACATCTCTTTCTCTCTCTCTGTCTCTCTCTCTCTCTCCGTTTAAGGTCCACGAGTACTTAATTGAAAGCTTATCTCGTCCTCTTTCCAATGAATCTGGCCACACTTTCAAATTCCTACTATGCACATCGCAGTCATCAAAAGAAGGTGCTGCGTCACCTGTTTGGGCTAAATTGGGTCTTGTAACCTATTTGGGCCGGCCACCTCCTTGGCCACCCCCTTGGGCTGTACTATTCATGGTCGTATTGTTCATATAAATAGTCCCATAAATAGTACCACCCCCTTAGCTCTTGGATATGTATGGCTCCCTCTCCCTTATATAAGGAGGCCACGCCCCTCTAGTTTTCCTCGGATTTCGTTGAGTTAAGGTTTAGCCATTGTGCAAACTACATTCTTGATTGTGTCGGACGACCACTGTCAAGACAGCCTTCGGAATCCCACCTTATCAGTATTTCATAAATATTTGCAATACATTAGATTGTGTTTTATCTTATTCTTGCGTGTTCTTCAATTGCATGCAGGAATAGGCCTTCGTGGTCAGGTTGATCGCGCTTCTAGTAAGGTCAATAACATCTCGGAGTTGGTTCAACGATTGCTAAGGCGCAAGCGTCGTCGTACGGTTGTAGTCGGATCGCGAGAGTCACCTCTACCAAAATCGATATTTATCAATCTCATCGAAAGATCGGGACACCCCACCTCCATCAACAAGGTTGCAAAAGATGGTCGATCGGCCAAATCTAATTAATACAAATAAATCGCAGCGAAAGATAAACTTAAAAGAAAAGGGGAATAACCGAGTTGGCATGCCCACAATCCCACAAGCAACCAACTAGAGTTGAAGCCGTTGTGCCCGTCGTCCTTACCTGGTCAAATAGACACTTTTCAAGTACAAAATTGTACTCGCGAGACTTTTCAAGAAAAATAAGGATGCATGTAAGTATCAATGGAAGGCTATTTTCAGCATAAAGCAAGTTTTGCATATAGATAAACAATAAAGATTCTAACTTGCCATTTGTAAAATATTTAGAAAACATTTTATAGCAGTAAGTAATGATCATCAACGGTATAATCTCCAAATATAATCAACATTCGAACATCCCATTCATGACACAATTCATTCCTCAACAAAATTAACACGCGAACTACGCGTTCATGATAACATTTCAGATCTGAACAAACTAACATAAAGACATAACAATTCCGACCATAATCCAAACTTAATTCCTCAAAAGCTAACTGTGCATGCTTTCCCACAAGTGATGTTCATAACCTAGGACGAGGCTATTCGAATAGATTTAGTTCTCTGCAGAGTTGTATAGCTTTACCCACACGATATGAATACCTTATACTGTCACCAACTCACCATGCACTCTTCCGAAGGAGTGTGACTAAGATATCATAACGAGGTCTTTACAATGCCATGTCCTAACTATCAAACCACCCGAGGAACAGAAATCCCATAGGAGTCTAAAAAGCCTCCTAACCACAGGTGAACCTCGTTGCGTAAGTAAGTCCCTTTCAGACAAGAGACCCTTAAGAGCAAGTAAGGCAAAACTTAACATGCCCCTACCAGATTGACAAGAGAATAATTAAAAATAACAATAACAATTGTCAACCTGATTGTGTTCTGATAGCTAACACACAGCAAATTATTCAGCCAAGCCATCGCCCATAAACCTAGCGTGTGGTTACACGTAAGACTTGGTTCATCACACCACAGACCGATCCTCATATTCCCAAACGGGGCTACATGAATCCGGGACTACCCCTTCATCACCCTGTCACCTGTCCAAGTCCAACACACAGCAATAACCCACCTAACAAGTCACAAATAACCAGATTCGAAGATCTGGAAACAATCCTCAAAATCAGTATAATTCAATCCATATAATCCTCAAATTTTATCAAGATTCAATTCAATCCACTACTAGCATGGCTAAGCATCGTTCTACAAACTAGCAAACAACCCACATAACATATATCCTTAATCATACATGGTAAAACAGTAATCAACATTCAAAAGAAGACCAATGCAGCAATTAGGAAATTAACTACTTCTACCCATGAACATACTTTTTTCAAAATAGCATGCAATTGCGATAATAAAACTCACACAAAACTTTTAAAAACCACTGGGAGCAATATGATCAAAAGGAGGGTGCTCACACCTTGTTCTTGCTTATAGTGTTCAGAGAGTGAGGTTGTTGCTCGATCGTCGATAATCTTGCTCGCGTGTTCCAACGTCTATTCGGAAGAACCAAAAACAAAATACAAGTGGAGAAATAAATTCAACAGCAAGAGAATCCAAATATTTTTGTATATTATTACAGAGAATTATTTTATAATAATTTAGCAAAAAGATTCATTTAGTTCCGAGTTCGTATGTAACAATTATTAGTGTTTTGATTTGTATCGATTTGTTAAATCTTAAGAAGTGATGATGAGAGTTTATTTTCTGAATTTTATGCTTTCATTTGTAGGTTACTTGCTGTTCTCAGATTTTTCTTATCCTCTTAATTCCTTGCTTAATCAAAACTCTCTTTGATTACTTAGTTTGCTAAACCTCTTCTTTGACCAGAAGGTAGTTTACTGTTTGTTTTGAACGTCCTTAATCAAGCTTGTTTTTCAAGTGGGTTTGCTGCTGTTAGATAAAAGTTATAAGTCTATTTGAATTAATGAGATTTTCAACTACTTGTATTAACCCAGGTCATTTGCCTACTGTCACCCCTAATAGCTCTTGTTTGGTCTGCCCTGTTTACAAATTTGGACAAGGAAATCCTTTCTGTACTAGAGTGCTGCTAGTTAAACAAACTCCAAATTTGTTAATATATTTGAGTGACCTAACTAACAATCAAGAGTTTTTAGCACTAGTTGGCTTGTCTCTGTTAGCTTACTATCCAAGGCTAATTAGTTTAATTAGAATTGTTAACTACTTGATTTAGCGAAGTCCTTAGTCTAACTGAATATTCTAGTAATCCTCAGATCACCTTATTGTTCAGGTTCAGATTTTCTGGACAATGAGAAGAATTTGCCTAGTGGGGGTATTGTTTAACTAAGCTAACAATAACCCCTCTTAAGTACTAGCTAGCATCAGCAAAGTCATGAGTTCACTGTGATAACAATTTTTTTTTATGTAGTCACCTCCTCTGGACATTCATCCAAGGTGTTGATTTATTCTGAAATTGAGTGTTGGTTAACTATACTTCTCACTAATTCCCAATATTCATTTGTTAAGCAATTTGGGTGATTCAATCAGTTATTCAACAGGTTGATAAGCCTCCTGTCATTTCAAATTTGTATTTGCTGTTCAAGTATCTTACAAAAGGATAGTTCTCTGAACTAAAGTGCTAAGTGTTACTAGCTACTTCCTTGAGACAACAAAATTTCAGATTTGGCTATTTCTGTTAGGTAATTGCAAACTAACTAATTGAATTAAACTCTAACTACTAGGGTTAGCCATGTTATTAACCCTACTGACAAAATAACTTGTCATCCAATACCTTCTCTTATCCTTTCATTCTCTTGAAGTAGTTTCTCTGATTTAATGTGTTGTTAAGAAAAACTTATAGATAATTCATACTTCAAATTTTTGTTAACTCTTTTGAGCGGTTCAAAGTCAGTTACAAGATGGTTAGCAATTTAACCTACTGTTAATTTCAGATTTCCACATAACACACTACTCTATTCATACAACTGACAAATGAAGTGCCCTCTGAACTACAAAAGGTGCTAACTAAAATTTCTCCAAACTTCAAACTTCACATGGGTTAATTCATTCGAGGAACCAAATTGACAGCCATCAGATTTGTTAGCAATAATTTTGATTGACTTTACAAGGGGGCGGGTTCTCATTGTCAGTTCATGCTCAGGAACGATAGAGAAGGGCAGCTACAGGGGAGGCTCGGGTGGCTCAGGGCGATGCAAGCCGCCAGCGGTGGATGGATGGTGGCGTCCATGAATGGCAAAAACGAAATCGTGGGGTGGAGAAGAACCGGCGTGCGGTGGTGGCTCGACCGGTGGGGGACTGTGGCGGCGCGGCGACAGTAGGTGGCGGTCGGCCGTGGAGGTGGAAAGGGGTGCCGGCGTTCGGATACATTAGGGAGCGAAACAAGGAAAGCATGAGCACCGGTATAGTACAAAGAACTCACCAAGGTGGTCGGCTATGACGGAGAAGCACCGAGAGGAGCCTACGGCGGGTTAGCGGCGGCCGAAGGCGGGGACGAAGCGGCTGCTCACGTGGACCGGCTGCTCCGGTCGTCGAGGAGGCTCGGGGAAGTGCGCGTCAGCGTCGCCTCGCCATGAGGAGCAAGAACCCGAGGTCGAAGAAGACGAAGTACATCGATGGTGGCCGGAATAGGAACAACGGCGATGCGGCAAAGAGGATTCACGGCGACAACTTGAACAATAGCACGTGGAACATCAAGGAGCGACCTGCGGGGATTTATAGGTTGCATGCAAGCTTACGGGACACCGGAAGGGACTAGGAACCTACCAGATGACCGAGGATTGCGGCGCGGTGGAGCTTTGGCCGAAGGTGTAGAATACAAAGGTCGTGGGGCGATTTCCTGCACCAAAGACCAATCAAATTGGTGGGGACACTCAACGGGGTAACGCGGAGCTCCTAGACAAGGTCAGAAGGCTCAAGGCTCACCGGAGGGGAAGTCGGCTTGGCGCAACGGTTCTGTCACCTCTAGAGCGTGCTCCCGCGATGACGGAGACGAGGTTGCGTTCCACAAGCTACACGGCAACGGAGTGGCTCAGGTTAGCAAAAACGGACAAGGTGCCGAAAGGGAAAGAGAATGCACTGTCGTGGTGGCACTTACCGGGATGGAGGAGGGCTCAAAGCCTCCTTCTCTCCCACGGCTGGAAAGAGAAGTGAGGGAAGAAGAAGGGGTACTGTTGGCTTTGAGCGATTCCAAAGACGAAGAAAGGGATGGTGTTACAAGAAGAAAGCCCCGGAGTGGTTGCCAGGGGCGGTGAGTGACGAAGTTAATGAGCATGCGCGTGGCGTAGCGCGCTTGGCGTCGTCTTGTGAGCCCGCCCGAGGTTGAAGATGACCCAGGCGCGGTGGGGTCCGCTGGCAGCGACTGCGAGTGAAAGGTGTGGCCGAAGGTGGTTGGGCTGGACCAAAGTGGCATGTTGGGTCCGGTCAGTCCGATCGGACGGTTGCATTAGGACCACACGATTAACATCGGACGGTCCGATCACATGGGTGCACTTAGGTGGTGCGGCACAACCAGTTGGGTTGGGGTTCGGTCGGACTCGAGTCAAGGTCTGAGTCGGTGCAATAGTGCCAGAATTTGAGTTTTGGATTGATATCAATTTGACCAACTAGCAGAAAGTTTGACCGAGGCTTTAAAAATATAAATAAATTTCTAAAAATTCTAAAATTAATCTGAGGGGTTCCTAGTATATTATAGTACCCATATAAAATTTTAAAACCCACTTTTCATGATCTAGTTGCTTATTTTAAATTCAAACCTAGGATAGGTTATTGATTTGAGTTTGAATTTTCTGGGGGGTTGAATTGAGTTCCAAAAATTTGGGAATAAATATATTTATTCAATATAATTAATATAGTATTTGAATAAATTATTTCCAGAGGATGATCATATGTTTTTGTTCCTGTTTTTATTTGGGGTTTCAAATTGAAGTGTATGTTTAAATTTCAATTAAGATTTTCCAATTATAATAAAATATGCAAATGTTTCCAAAATAACATGCATGTTAATGAGTTGCATACTAATTCTCATTAATTAACTTGTGGATGTTACAGTCTTATCTTTCACATGTCTATAATGTCTGGTCCGAATGCTAATTGAACGCAATGATGGTGTACAGCGCCACTCCTCCATCTTGAGTGCTTCCCACGATGGTGCTCCATGGGTTGCTACGCCTCCTGTTATGCGAAGATGTGGAAGCGCAAGTGGCTTGCCGAGAGGGCTAAATCGTACCCGGTTGTTTCTATGAAGGATGTGATGGTACCAGCGGAGTTTTCACGCTCGCAATGTGTGTGCGAAGAACCGGCGAAAATCATTCAGTCCACACACCCGGCCATCGTTGCCTAGGCGTACTACACGTGTAGGAACATCTTTGTAAGCGAATATTATGCTCACATCGATTTTTCACACCATACGTTCCATTCCACATATCCCTAACTTAACCCGTACATAATGGCAATTCAAGATGCGTTGCAATTTCTTCCAATGGATCAAAGGTCCGGACATATACAATAGGGTGTTCATCGAGCAGAAGTGCATGTTGAACTATGCGATGCGAACCGAGGCCTTCCAACGGTGGAAAACTTACGTACCCAACCCTATTGAAGACAGTCGACAAGGGGAAGGCTCCGGCTAGTGAGACCGACGGAGGTCCTAGAGCTCTGCAGTGCCCTGGCACACTCCGGATCGAAGAGGTAAGCGTTGTTCATTTCACATCCTGATTATTATTTCTGTCTTACATTCTGCTAACATCATTCAATCTTCTAGCCCATCTCGCAGAACAGGGCTTTCTTTGAGACTAACCACCACCGCGGGCAGTCAGGAGACAAGGGGGAGAGACCGAAGCGCCGCCAAGACTAATTTACATCCTCATGTTTTGTTAAATAGGACATTCTTTGTTAATTTGTCAGTTTAATATGGATGATATTTTTTAATACTGTATTGTACCACATGCTATATAAAGTTGTCCATGAACCAACTTAGGGAAATACTTGGCGTGTAGATCATGTAATACCTTACCACAGTCTTCGAAACACACACAAGTCGAAGGCTATAGCCTGTGGTACAATACAGTTTTAAGAAATATCATCGACATTAAACTGACAAATTAACAAAGAATATCCTATCTGATCAGGGTACATGTGATAATACCCCCCCCCCCCTCCCCCAACTGTGCTGCGTCGTGATTTCTTGTTTAAAAACTTGTGATTTTTTTATACATGTAATAATACATTTTTGGAATGAAATTTAGGTTGTTTCATCTCGAAAAATATTGTTTGATATAATTTCGTCACATGTGATAATACCACTCTCCCCCTAACAACGAATGTTTGATCTGATCAGCAGGGGCGGGCCAAACGTGCGACCACATGAAAAAAAAAAATGTTTCCTTCGTGCTCCAGGGACACCGAAAGCAAGATTTTTGTTTTATAAAAATAAAAAAAGGATGAGGGTTACCGTGCCCTGGAATTTTTGGTACATGTGATAATATTTACTTCTTTTTTTACCTCCATAAAAAGATAAAAATCGTATCGGAATGTTGCCATAAAGTTGGAATACAATTTCATCTACGTCCCAATCGACTTCATGTACCAATACTATTTTCCTTCGTACTCCAAGGACGCCGAAAGCAAGATTTTAGTTTAAAAAATATATAAAAAAGGCCGAGGGCTGCCGTGCCTCTAGAATTTTTTTGGTACATGTGATAATATTTATTTCTTCTTTTTACCTCCGTAAAGAAGATGAAACCGTATCGGAATGTTACCGTCAAGTCGGAGTATGATTTCTTCCACATTTCGGTCGACTTCGGGTACCAATACCATTTTCGTTCGTGCTTTGGGACGCCGAAAGCAACATTTTAGTTTTTTAAAAAATAAAAAAGGCCGAGAGCTATTGTGCCCCTAGAATTTTTGGTACATATGATAATTTTTACTTTTTTTTACCTCCGTAAAGAAGATGGAAGTCATATTGGAATGTTATCGTGGAGTCATAATACAATTTCCTCTACGTCCAAGTCGACTTTGAGTACCAATACTATTCTTCCTCGTGCTCCTTAGATAACGAAAGCTGGATTTTAGTTTTAATTCTTTTTTTAAAAAAAAAAAGACCAAAGGCTACCGTACCCTAGGACCAACCGAGCGCAATAACGCACCCCCTAATGACCGAATAAGGCCACAGGGAGGAATGAGGCCACAGGAAGGTACCACACCAATAAGGGCTGGATGAGACTATATGTCAAATATGTCACGTCTGTACGGCTCCATAGTATTATTTTTGCTATTAAAATGGTTAGATTTATTATTTCATATGCAACCATGCTATTAGCCAAAAATTCAAGAGGACCAGATACCAAAAAAAAATTCAAGAGGACCAGATACCAAAAAACTAATGACATGGGAGGGTCGAGAAGTATTTGGACATTTCTTGAA
This sequence comes from Ampelocalamus luodianensis, assembly GCA_036346255.1. NCBI lineage: Eukaryota > Viridiplantae > Streptophyta > Magnoliopsida > Poales > Poaceae > Ampelocalamus > Ampelocalamus luodianensis. The sequence goes on along the minus strand of CM070638.1, from coordinate 28,173,258 downwards.
GGGCTTAGTTAATATTTTGCCTCGGCGGGGAAAGAACGGATCTGACAATTGATACAGCGTTTGAGAAAGATCAAACGGATGATATTGGTCTACCCATTTGTAGAATGTATGAAATTACATCTAGAACAATCATTGCAGTAATGGATAACCCACATTTTTTTTTACCAAATCCTGGTACATTTTAAGTTCATGACAACTTATCTTGCACCGCAATATAACATTCAGCAGAACAGAGGCAACAACTCCATGTGATCATAAAATTTTTTGCCCAGTAACAAGCAGCAAAGATACATCACTTCCTCAACAAACTTGGGATACAAGGAAATACTCAAAGCAACATTCGCACAATCTCCGGTTGCACAAATTATTCTTCCTCCTCAGCCTCCTCAAGCCATTTGACAAAAGGCTCCAGGGCTTTCACGAAAGATTGCCTGTCATTTCATTAGTCTAATGAGTTTCACGAAATGATAACATGAAAGGAAATTAACTAAATTGAGCGTTAGTGAGTAGGTAGTTACCTCCCCTTTGGGTTTGAACCCTTACGGAACCAAAGAAAGATGGTATCTTCAGCTAGGACATCTTGATCATACAGTGTTCTTACAATTTCTGGGAACAGCTTCATCAGCTTAGCATCCTCATAGCACTGTGTCTGAACCTTGTATATAAGTTCCAGTTCTAGCCTGCCACTTGTGCAAAGTGCATTCAAAAGACCAGCCCAAACTTTCACCTGTAAATGCAAATAGAAAAACAAAACGAATTTACTTTTGAGTGCCTTTTAATACACCATCAAAACTTTGGAGGAATTGAAAGCTCTGTTGACTAATTACACTGCCTACCAACTACTACACAGGTATGAAGTTTAGAGTAATATAATGTGACCATTAATACTCTCTTGAAAAAATATATAACAAGAATACTAAGGAAACAGAATAAATTGTCTTTCCAACCGGGCTCATTTTAACAGTGTCAAGGGGTAATAATTATCTGTGATCCGTCAGACCATAACTAACAAGTTTTGAGTGCAAATTTATTATTATTTTACACTTAACCATCTAACTCGGCAAATAGCAGAGTTCATATATTCACATGTATAAAAAATAGTATCATGCCCGCATCACCTTCAGTACAAAACTGAAATATGAGAAATATCACCAGTACCTTGGTAAAACATGATACATCAGGTTTGTCACTAAAACTAGAAACATCACCTAATGCCCCACTATCAATGGTTTCAAATCATACCCTAAACTTGTTTTACCATCACACTGGCTGTAGTTTTCACAAATGTAAGAAATGTTCGATTTTTCCCTTGGAACCTGGTGGGGTAACACAATAATTATCTCTCAATGGAAGTCCAGAAGTTCCTAGCATGCCTTTTGAAAAGTGTTTTCTTGAAATGTTGTCTTCTATTATCAACTTATAGGTAATCTGTTAATTGAATCAATACTTGCCTTAATCACACTTGCAGTTAATATTTTTGATATATAAAGTTAAATGCAGATCATTATGTGAGGGGCAAATGCTCATTGAAGTATTTTTTTAAAATCTTTAACACGCTCTGCAAGACTGAAGGACTGGGCACAATGATTTGGATGGGAATAGGGTAAGTGGGTCGTGAAAGGAGGTAGGGAGCAATTATACAATGGCCAAAGATAACAAAGTCGGTTAGAAAGGTTAATTAGTTGTTGGAGTCTTGGAGATATGCTGCTACTTGAAAGGGTATCAAAGCCAATTCTTGTTAGTGAGGGTGTGAACCATGTGGTACTGCGGTACACATAAGGTACTACTGGTTTTCCCCAAGAAAAATAAAACCAAAATGGCCAGTGGAAGACACTCAAGAATTAGCACACCACACAGATATAACACGATTGAAGAATGAAATATATGATACACACTCAAACAACCTCCTGCTCTGTTTCACTAGACCCACCAAGATGGGTTACAAAACAAAATAACCAATTTGCCAAAACTAGACTAAATAGAAAAAAACGGTACATAATCTGAGATGTAACATATTAAAAACTTGCAAGAAATTGTAAGAAAATTAAGTCTAATATAGACAAAGATTACCTGCCGAAGTGCTGAATTAGAATTTTGCTGCTGATTCTTTCCAGACCACTGAACAGCCTCCATCAGCACATCCCACAGCATGCGGACAACTTCTATATCAGGAAATTTAGCATCTTTCACCTGTTGCTTGACAGCCTCAGTGACCTCAGATATTTCAGTTTCTTCATTAATCATGGTAGTCAGTGTGGACTTTATCTCCTTAAGTTTAACCTCAAACATTTTCTTTTCATTGTACTCAACAAGGCTAGTCAAGCCTTCTTTGCTGAGTCAAGCATAAATAAATGCATCAGCACATAACAAAATAGATGACAGAACTAACTTTTAACATCACTCATATAGAAATGAAAAACATAATGAAACTGAAACCAAAGATTAGATCTTACAAAGTTCTATGCAAAAGACAAAACATCTAACCCTTGATAACAACTTACGTAAAATGCTCAGATAAAGCCTCAGATGTTCTCTTTGCTGATGGAAAAAATTCCAGCAAATTGTCCTCCATTTTGCCTTTCTTCAAAAGTGCAATTAGATCATCCAAACTGTTTTCCTTCAGATATTCCTTGAAAAACTCAGTAATGAATGAAAGCACTATCCCTTTGGCAACAAGATTGTCCTTGAGCAATGGCTGGAAGACTGTCTCAGGTGGAAGCCCTGATAACTTCTGAGAAAACGCAAGTGCTGTGAAAATAGCAAGTTTCTTCCTCTCATTTTCCTCAAAGAACTCCAAGGATTGGAGGAACTTGCGCATAACATTTTCAAGATTCTTTATCAAGAAAGGCCTCCGGCGTAATGTTTTCTGAATAAAGAGGACATAAGGCACAATTGCTTCATGCTGTGCTGCACAATCAAGGACAGAAAAGGGATGACGTTCTCCTTCTTCTTCAGGTTTTATTGTGCCAGGCTGAGTGCGCCCTCCAATGAAAACAACCTGCGTTTTCTCAAACATTTACTATTTTACATTGCATGAAAAACAAAATGAATAAATAAAAGCAGCAAAAGAAACCTAACTACTTATTCTCGTTAAGCCATTATGCATAAGTTGAATTTGAAACATGATTCGATATTGAACAGAATCATGAATGCCAAACAATAATAATGGCATAACCAGAATAAGCACCACCCAACTAGGACTTAGCACAGCTTCGCAGAACATCTATCATTCAGATGATGACAGAATACTCATTTCAAACACCTTTAACTTTAACATGTAATACTGTTGTACTTATACATTATGTTCAAAATCATCGCACATAAAGAATCTTTAACAAGCAGTTCAGAAATAACTACATACAATTCAAACAATTTAATTTGAAACTTTGGTGTGCATAAAAACAGCTTGACTCAAGGCGGTGTGGCATCATGGCAATAGGGCATCATCATTTCCCACCAATGCATATTTAGGGAATGAATGCACTGAAGTCATAATTTTGAAGTACAGAACGAAATCTTACAGATGCTAAATAGAAACCTGTGTAAAATTCCTTCATCGAAAAGGCACTAATGCAAAACAATACTCAAAACAACTTGTACAATATATAAGATTGAAGAAAACCAAAATAATCAATGCAGTACGACTAAGCCATACAGTCATAAAAAAATATGGATATCTGGAGAAAGGGCACAACCATATGGAATATAACATACATGAAAATTTTGAATACATTCCATGGACCATACCTCAAAAAAGGTGTCCCCGTAACGTGAGAAGTTGAGATCTGAGGACTCAATACTTTTGGCAACAAGTTCCTGTCAGCGAAGCACCTTCATTAAGAATTGATTGCACAGGGCAGGAAATACCAAAAAAAAAAAAAAAAGAAGAAGTCAAAAGCAAAATATCCAAATGTCTCTGATCAGTTTTAGTTACAAATTTAGATGTTAGTTTGTATATTACCGTTCTATCAGTCCAACTTATCTTCAATCTGGTTATGAGAATAAGCACCACAATTTATTAGCTATTATGCAATACCTTCTTTATTTCTCATGAAACTTAGATATATACATGAAACTTTTGCATGATTTCCAAAATAAGTTGTCTGAGTCAGAGGTGTTGACAAGGCATTGATCAAACTCTGAATTTTATGTGAAATATAGGTTAGATATTTGTTCACCTACGTCTTATCATCTAATGAATAATGTAAAGTTAAGAAGTTGTTTTCAAGAATGTTTTACAAAGCAGAACAGCATCCCTCTCATGAGTAGAAAGTACAGTTGAGATGTCAAGAATATTTTACAAAGCCTAACAGCAGATCTCTTATGGGTAGAAAGTACAGGTGAGATGTCAATAGTATGTTTAACAAGTACTAACCAGGTCTCCAGCATTATCCAGATAAATCTGGACAATTGCATCAGAGAATGATGCAGGGTCTAAAGGAGCTGCGATATTCCTTTTGCGGGTCTTAATCCGCTGGCCTCTACAATATTTGCATAACAAAAAATTACATGGGTATGGATAATCTTATTATATGAGACTTTCAAAGAAGTTTTGCAATCTACCACAAACACCATGCATTGACACTTTTGACGTAATACAAGAAGAGAGGTAAATCGCAACTTCTAATAAGAAAACCATGTATAATTCATGAGGGAGAATATTTCATATGTTAGCAGTGTTCCCCTAGGCGCCCGCCTAGGCACTAGGCGCGGCCCTCCCGCATAGGCCGCCTAGCCGATTTATCCCGCCTAGACGGCCGCCTAGGTCCGCCTAGGCGGCGATTAGACGCTAGGCACTGGTCTGCCGCCCGACTAGCGCCTAGGGGAACAACGTATGTTAGAGTATAATTCATGAGGGAGAAGATTTGGTAAATCACTACTAGTGGAATATTACCATTTATCAACAAGAATATACAAATTTAACCATAATAATCAAAAGAAATTAAAGGGGGCTACTCTTTTAGCCTAAAGTGCACAATATTGAGAAATCTAGGACATATAGACCGCAACATATGAGAAGGGGGTGATATATCCATAACAATATGATCAAGTAATACAAGAAAAGGTAAAACACAAGAATATGAGTAAGCGCAAGAGTGTTTACCCAAGAGTGGGTTTCTCCTTCGAGCTGCAAAGAAAAGAGAACAGAAATTAGACCATACCATGGAAAATGAAAAATGCCATCTCCAGCTACCATAAGGAAACAAAATAGTGACAGCTAGACCTTTCTTCACCACAAATAAGATACTGCAGCCATAAACATGTACTGCTATGATCATTTATTCACAACTCATTTAGCACTTCAATCACAAAGAGCCAAGATGCAAAATGTCCTACAGAAAGCAAAACATGGGATGGTTGTTTATTTCCTACTTTGCCAATCATTCCTGAGATGCTAAGATCTAACATACAAGTTATCAAAAATATCTATATTACATATATAGATCAAATAAAATCGCAGGTTTTGACCAATCCTGCATTCCTTTGTTGCTAAAATCAAACAGTTGTCAAATGAACAAGGAAACAATCAAGATTTTGTCCAAAGAAAAAGGGAACAAAAAAAATTGTCAAAAAACAACTTTTCTTTTTCTCCATTTTCTTTTCTCCAGCCGACAGCCTTTCCTCCCCCCTCTTTCTTCCTCATTTCTTTCTTCTCTCCTCTCCCTGTTCTTTCTTCCAGCCGAAATCTCCCTCCTCTCTCCGGCTCCTCTCTTCCCTCTTCCTCCGGCCGAGCCGCCACCTCTGCACCACCAGGCCGCCACTGCAGCGCCAGGCTCCGCCGCCACCGGCTCACGCTAGCCGACTGCCGCTCCAACCGCGCCGATGCCTTCGCCTGGGCTGCCACGTCGCAGTCGGGCCACCGCCTGCGAACGAGGGTGGACGAGTTCGTTCGATGTTTTTTGCCGTATCACGCGATGGAGCAACTCGGTGGAATATTCCTACTTGGTGGATGAGTCGATCCCATTCACCCATCCAAACACAGGAACAACCCCAAAAGTTGGATGGGATCATCCCATACACCCCATCCATCCATCCATCCAAACACACCCGTTTATGGTAATGGAAACGAGGAGGCCATCCATGGAGAACTCAAAAATCTTCACGCGCACCTCAGAAGATCAGCGAATCTATCATATGCACCAAAAACCTATCTACCAACGCCCAAACAAATGATCAGAAGGGATCATCAACTAATCAAGGAACCTAACAAACTGGCAGGAGAACAGCAACTCATCCAACGCCTCAAAACTTCAACTAAACCATCAAATTTCCCAAACCACGGAAACCAAGACATCCTACACATCCAATAAAATCTCCATGCCCATTTAAACAACAGAAAATAAAAACGAATCTATATATACGCACCAAATCGTTCGACCTACCCCGCAGACCCCGCAGGGATTAATTTGACCTACCTCACGGGGATTAAACCAACAAACGACAGAAGGAACCTTACTGGATAAAAACAACTGGATCCGATCAAACCTAGCGTCGAATCCACTCGAAAAACCCGCACGTTAACCATCAAAACCCGCCGCGCCAATCCCAAAATCGCTTGCCACATCCCAGAGCACCGAAATCAAGAAGCATCACGACGAACCCCAAAGGACACATAACACAACAAGAGCCCCTCCCTGCGATCCAACCAACCCTACCACCGAGCTCCACAGATCCGCTAAGCATCCCACCAAGGAAAAGCAGAGATCTAGGGAAGGGCGACCTCGTTGATCCGTACCTCATAAACAACAATCTGTCGCCGAGAGGAGGGGTCGAGGGGATCCGGGCTTCGGGGGGAGGTCGGTGCGTGCAGCCGCCGCGGCGAGGTGGAGGGGGTTAAAAACCTAGCTTGTGGGGTGCGGTGTGGTGTGGCTGACTGGTGGTGGCACGAGGGGGCGTGCGGAAAAGATGGAATAAAGGAGGTGGGGGGGGGGGGCGGAACGAGCGGTGGGGATCGGCCGGGAGTTCCGTGCGGGTTGGGGCGGAGGGGTGGTGGAGGGCTCCGGTCTGGGCTTTGGGCCCCCGGCCACCGGCTGATACGTGTGGGTGGGCTGAATGTTCTTATGCCTGTTCCGCCCGACCGCTGATTTTTTTAGGTGCTAGTACAATGCCCCCTTGTGTTGCAACGGGATATCAAATCTTACACAAAATAGTATTTTTTTTCATGTAGATATTAAGCAAATCAACTAATGAAAGGAGGGCAAAACATATATCCACGGTTTTCTGATTTATTTTAATGATTTTCTTTTCTTTTTCTTTTTCTTTTTCCCAATGGACTTGAATTTCCTCTCTGAACTCTGAAGTCTGAGATTTCTATGTAGAGTAATAAATTTAGCACCCGCAACAGGGGCCAGGAAAGCAACACCGAAGTGAAATGAAAAATCACTAATGTCTACTGATATTCCTTCTTTTAGAGCAATGTACAAGATAACATAGCAAGGACCAAGAGCTTATATGACGAGCTATGTGAAAGATAAGCTGAAATAAATTTTTGATGTGTTTCCTTTGAAAGTGAAAGGTAGCATCATTCTTGTGTTCCAAATCACCAAATCCTACTGACTAACATATTTATCTAATTCTTTCTATAACAAAGAAAGATTCATCTACATGTAGATGTAGGAGCACAATGAATCTGAATCGTCAACCACTCTCCCAAGATCCAATACAAAAATTGTTATCCATCTCAATGCAATAGCGCCTTTCTTCAACAAAATCTATGACATAATAGCTACATGTTCCTAAGACTCACCAAAATATCCCACCAACATAAAAATTCAAATAGCTTATGTATACACTGAATTGTTTTGATGGTAGAAGCTAGCAAGTAATAGTGCTCAATTGGTAGTTTGCATGTTCTTACCTATGTCTGTCGCTCGCTGCTGGTGTAGGCCCCTGTTCATCATAATTATCAGATACCCGATTCAACTGGGTGCAACCTTGGATCTCACAATGACCTTCTCCCCATATTTGTTAAGGAAGCTAAATGATTCGGAACAAGAAGGTGTTGAGGATACCAGCTTTGTGTCCTTACAAAATGCGACCACTCCATGCTGATAACACCTTTTCAACAAAACATAGTCAGGTGTCCGTACATTGCAACATAGCTCAAATAAATGATACAAAAGTTCTAAATGGTAGAAAACAGAATAATGTGAGTTTCATATAAAAAAAACACATGAAAAGCATGTTCACAAAATATGCGAGTAAATACAGTGTGTGTTTGTGTTCTCAGAGCCACACAACGGGCTACTACAAATGCACACTAATGGAAAAAAAAAAAGACGGCTAAAGGTAAGTCAGACAGTGAGAGTAGCAATCAGGCGTCCATTTCATCCCGAAGATATGCAGTCCTGTGGCGTCTCCCAAAGTGAACTCTCGATCCATTGCCACAGTCACCTTGTATGCAAAGGCATATTGTGAAAAAAAAATCATTATATACATGCTGACAAGGTAGCTACGAGTCATGTTTCTACAAAGATTGTTTCTTATTGGCTAAATCAGAAAAACAGATGCCTTTATGTACATATTATGAATTCAAATAACAAAACTTTGCTATAAATTTCAGCATTCACATAAGCAAATTGTGGATCTTAAAAATAGGTTTCTTATTCCGTTATCATTGGTCCAAAATGCAAAGAGTTCAATTCTTTCTTATTCAAGCTACACAAGTGCACCACACTAATGGACCATCCAGGTAGTCTAACGATGTTGCGACAAAGAAATTTGATCATGTAATGGTGATAAGCGGAACTCGAAACCAACACGATCTTGAAAGCTTCGATGTCTAAATAGGTCTTGAGATGTAGATGTTCAACTATCACTGTTTATACATACATAAACCAAATTAATTTGGCAACTATGGCGTCACTAAATCTTATTTTGGGTGCTAATTCCCTAATCCAGAACAACAACAATATTTCATGTAGAACAAGTTGGCCTATATTTTGGAATGAAAATAACATCAGCGACATAAACAATTGGCAAGACTGAACTAACCGGTCCACTGGTTTCTCTATGGAGTAAATATCATGATTCGGTTTGCTTAAAAATGGAACAACCACACACAAGAAAGGTGTGTTTGATAGCATCTGCATTATTGACAAGCATGAAACAGATCCCAGATTGCCTTGTGATGAGATACATAGAGAAAGGTGGAAGTAAGGTAAAAACACGAAAAGTACATACATAGATGCTGAATTAGAGCTAAAAGAATAATAAAAGGCATGAAATTGCATTGTACTGAGGTACCTCTGTTGTAGAGCTGCTGCACCACCGAGCCCGGTGAGTCGATGAGGCCACCATTATTGCATTGATCTAAGCTGTCGTCCTGCACTACAATTTGTGTTGGTTCTTGAATCAGATTATCCAAGAATGAGAAACCCATCAAGCAGAGCTAACAAAGGTGTCATGCGAGCCACCAAGCTAATATCTCTCTCTACTGGAGCATTTCATCAAACATGCATCCTTCGCTGACCTTGATGCAGAGGCCCTAGCGGAGACCCACGCTGAGCTGGCGACAACCATCACACAACACGGCGAGCATGGGACAGGTGAGGATGCGTTAGCCATCCGCCACCACTTCCACATCTTGAGGTCACACATGCGGAGGGAGGGTGCCGTCGTAGCTGCCTCTCACGTTGCACATGAAGGAGACGCAACGGTGGCGAGGGCGTGCTTCGCAATGCAGTTGACGAACTTGGCGAGGTCCCTGCAGCACTGCACGCAGAGGGTGTCGAGGGTGCATTAGCGGGCTTGGTGGCCATGACGGCGAGAATCTGACGTTGCTAGCGCCGTCGGCCATGAGCTTCTTGTGAGGCAGCATGGTAGAGGGGCCGTACGGTGGGATCGGGTTTTGCAGGAGGGTAGTAGGGGTGGCTTGGTGGTTGTATACTTGTATTGGGGATCGGCGGGTTGATGGTGAGTCGCGATGTAGTGAGCGCGTGTGAAAGGAGAGGTGGAGAAAATTAGGTAAGGGAGGCAGTTGCGAGAACGGGAAGGATGTGGGAACGAGGAACGCGGACGGACGAACGGGGAGCGGGAGGTGGCGTCACGGACGATCGTGCAAGGCAATGAGGTGGGTGGGTGATTGGGGGTAAACTCAGAATTATAGTAGTTAAGAAAGGCACCAAGAAAGAAAGTCAAAAGGATAAAAAAAAAAACTGTTATAAGGAGCCACTGATGAAGGGGCTGTGTTGGTTTGTGTGCTTGGATTATTATTCGTGGCCTATTTGGAACATAGGAGTTACTTAGAAATAAAAGTTTGATACGCCATTTTGTTCAAGGTCGTGTGTCAAGGTAGTCGATTGAAACATATGCCCTTAGCATCAATTCTTTCAACATTAAAGTAATCGACGGAAGCCGTTGATATTAGAAATGTAGACAATATTTTAATTTCAGATTTTAGTATAAGGCAAAAATCACAAATAACTAGAGATACAAAAAACGATATCAGTAGCAGACAACTCATTGCACTTCTAAATATATACAAAATAGGACTATAACACAATAAAGTGGTTTTACGACTAACTTACAGTCGGGTTCAATGAAGAACAGGAAGCAACGCAGTCTCGAAGCAGTGTAGGTCGTAGATGATGCAACACAGCGAGCGGTTGCGCAGATGCGCTGCCAGAAACCTTATCGCCGCCCTATGCAGGTGAACTCTGTTACAATAGTTCGGAGATATCCGCTCACGCTCCTTCCCGGTGCATGCAAAGGAGAATGGACGGCTTTAGTTTGACAACGCAACTCTTTCAGCACATAAGAATAGAGAGGAAGATGGAAGAATGGAAGTATTTTTGAATCGTTGTTGGTCTTGATGTCTCCAGCTCTTTTTGAGATTGAGTTAATTATTATCTAGTAACTGCTCTTAATAAAGCTCATATTAAATCACTCTAGTAACTGCTAATTCAAAACTAATTAATGGTAATTAAGTAGTATTTATTATATCCTGATTACACACTGGTCTACAGCTTCGACCAGTGTATTTCGACCACACTAGTCTTTGGATTCGACCTGACGAGGATCTAATAATCCTTATTTTACTATTTATCTGTAATTTAGTATTATGGGTAAATATGACGACACATAGTTATTGAGTATACCCTTTATAGTGGTAAGGGAGAGGCCAATCAGGTGGTCGTAAGTCCTTCTACGACTACCACGTAATCGTAAGTTCTCCTACGATTACCTTCGGTCGTAAGTCTTTCTACGATCAGTATCCAGTCGTAAGTTTTTCTATGACTACCCCCGGTCGTAAGTTCTGCCACAACTTCTTCACAGATAACTAGGTCCGCTCGCTAGTAGGGCCTATTAACTGTGAGATCTGAGCAGTCAAGATATGTAATTATTCTCTGGAATAACTGCAGTTAACTCACCATTATCTCTGATTGATAACCGTCCGGACAACGTGGGGAGATTACTACTCTAGTGATTACTCTCATTATTATAGAATAATGAGCGCCTCTTGACTTGGAATGACTACCTCTCCACATACTATAAACAACATCTTTTAGAGATAATAGGGGGGAGGCATTTTGAGAGACAATCGGGAGGAGTATTAGCGCAAGTCTTTTCCACTGATTGTAACCAGGATACCCAATACAATACACACAGGAGTAGGGTTGTTATTCTTGCTGGAGAAGGGCCGAACCTGTATAAAAATCCTCGTGTCTTTTCTGTCTGCGTGATCAATTGTGGAGACCCCCGAATCAAACAATCTTTACGTAAGATTAGTTCTAAAACAAGCGATTGGCGTCGTCAGGTAGGAATCTTACGGTAATTATTTGTCAACAGTTCTTTCTTTTCTCTTTGATGCTTCCATGGCAGGAGAGTGGAACGAGGAGAACTGGTTCGACTTGGTCGATTATGCAGACGTCGACATGGATGCCAATTTCGATTACGAACCGAGTATCGAATCATCCGATGGTATTGCTGCCTCTGGAGATTTTCTATCAAATCTCGGAGATCGCACCACCGGCGGAGTTGAGGAGGGATCCTCATCCCCCACAACAGTACGCCCAACTGAGGGATCAGCTTCCTCAGAGGGCAAGGGTCAACACGACCATGAACAGGAAGGCCCTAAGACTGACTCACAACACAACGAGAGTTTTCCCTCCAAGTGTTCGAGTCCCCTTAAGGCAGCACGACCTGGCGAGACAAGTTCTGGAAGCCATTATTCCTGAGCTTCATCGGCACCTAATGGTCCTTTCTCTCCGGATAATTCCACAGAGGAGAAAATCAAACACGCTTTTTCTACAAGTACGACCATCCCATCGCAGGACACACCTGCAGACGGAGACGGTTATAACCCGGAGTTCCCCTTCCTGGAGGGGTTTACTCCAAGTCGCCAGATGGTGTCTCTCGACTACTCCTCAAGCGAGGAGGCCTCGAGCGCAAGTGGAGGTCATCAGCGGGAGGTCTTCGTCATTCCCTTTGATAAGAATCATTCTTCCAGAGGCAGGACTAACGATGCTCCCCGACGGGCACACACTACTTCCCCTCGTGGCAATGGCAAGGGCACCACCGCTGGCGAACGAGATGAACACTTTGATGAACGTGCGGGACATCCTCAATATTCTCACACTCCATTGAAACCAACTCAAGGGTCTGATATGGATAATTCTGAGGCAACTCGACGAAGAAAAATAACGACTCGGAAAAATCTCCCTGGGCACGCTTATTTCCAATCAGAAGAGGCTCAGGAGCTCCAGCACATCAACGACTTGCTTGAGAATCAAACTCAAGAGCTCGCTCAAGCACCAGGCTACGATCTCTTTGCTGAAGAGATCGCACGAAGGCTTCGGAACACGATGGCAAAACTCGAGCGTCCTCGTCGACATCAACCCGGAAGTTGTAGTAGTACGACTCCATCTTCTGTCAGCCGTTCGAACAACTCGTCGCATGGAGGTCGACATGATCATATATCACGTCACTCTCCTGGCTTGAGGAAGGCTCGTCGAACATCTGGAGATCGACAAGCCCCTAGGAGGGGTGATCTTTCACCACTTCAGGGATGAAATCTGCGGCGTGAGCGAATCGAGGAGTATTTTCCTCGTAAGGCGAGAGGCCTACCATAGGTCGGTCCACGTGGCCCAGGTATCGTCGAGTACGATCACCCAGTGACATTAACCCTTCTTTCCTGCAAAAAAGGCACCAAGAAGTTATCTCTGGATGTCGGGCGTTTTCACTCGATCTCCGAGTAGTTCGTTGGCCACCTCGTTTCCAACCAACGAATATGGAGAAATTTGATGGAACCCAAAATCCCATTGAGTTCCTCCAGATCTACACAACCGCTATCCGAGCAGTAGGAGGAGGAGAGCATGTAATGGCGAATTACCTTCCGACTGTGCTTGAAGGATCAGCTCGATCATGGCTTTTAAACCAGCCATTCAAGTCGATCTACTCGTGGCAGCACCTCTGCGACCTTTTGCTAGCGAATTTCTAGGGCACCTACAACCACTCTGGAAAGGAGGATGACTTGCACTGGATAAGATAGAACGATCATGAGACTCTGTGTCAATTTAGCGCTTTAGTCAGGTTGGTAATTCTATTCCAGAAGTTTCTGACTCGTCTGTGATCAGGGCTTTCAAGCAGGGAGTCCGCAGCAGAAGGATAACAGAGGATATAGCTTTGAATCCTCCTGCCACTGTCGCCAAACTCTTCGGGATGGCCAATAGATATGTGACTGCCGCTGAAGCAGTCGAGTGGAATAATACTATCGACCGTGAAGACAACGTCCCTCAAGAAACAGGCGAAAGTGGTAAGAAAAAGGACAAAAAGGCTAAAAAAAATCCAAGAACAAGGCAAAGAGACATAAGTCTCCAACCACTAGTTCTAAGGAGGTCCTGGCTGTAAGAGACAAAGAGCCACGTAACTCCAAGCAAAATTCTGATCGAGGCAAAGGTAAGCGCCTTGATCGGAAGAATGATAAACCTAGGTAGTGTCCTTTTTACAAAAAAGAAGGGCATGACCTTCGCAATTGTCGAGTTTTTCTATGAAAACTCGAAGACTAATACTCTGGCAAAGGGCCACTTCCTACTCTTGAACAGGTAGGTCAAACAAGTGGGCGGAAGGAGTCGGATGACGAGGAGGAAATACCGTTCCAGGATCCACAACACACCATTAATCACATCTATGGAGGATCATCGGCATATGAGTCAAGACGACAGCTTAAGGCTGTAGAACATGAGGTAAACACAATCGACTCTCCTCTTATCAATAAAGTACCGAAGTGGTCGGAAGTCACCATCACTTTCGAGAAAGGTGACTGCCCAATTCATTCAACTAGACCAGGTCGATTTTCGATTGTGGTCGAACCCACCATCAATAATTGTCGAGTAAATCGAGTTTTGGTGGATGGTGGGAGCTCATTAAACATTTTGTTTACGAGTACCCTAGATGAGATGCAAGTTCCCAGGACAAAGGTAAGGCTAGTACGATATTCTTTCCACAGAATCGTACCGGGGTCTTCGGCCAAACCAATTGGTCAAGTTTCTCTTCCTTTAATATTTGGTTCACCAAGTAATTTCAGGACAAAGAAGATCTCCTTTGACGTGGTCGATTTCGATACGGCATATAACGCCATACTCGGACGACCAACTTTGGCAAAATTCTTAATAGCTACTCACTATAGGTAGAAATGTCTTAAGATGCCAGGTCCCAAAGGAGTAATCACAATTTATTGTGACAAGAAGATGACGCATTCCTGCGTCCGTCGGTCCCTCGAGATGGTTGGACAAATACCAACTCGAGACGAAGTCAGCCTTCGACTAACAAGTCGAAGCCTAAAGCTGCACCAAAGCCGAACGACCAAGTCAAGGAGGTCCTCTGGACGTGGAGGAGCCCTCGAAGACTGTTCGCACCGGGGATTCTTTCGACCCCAAATAGGAAGACACCCCATCACTTTCCTCCGAGCAAACGCAGATGTCTTCGCGTGGCAAGCGTCCGACATGCCCGGAGTCCCCAGGGAAGTGATCGAGCACAGGCTGGCCTTACAGCCTAACAAAGTACCCGTAAAATAGAAGTTACAGAGATTTGCCCCTGATCGATGAGATGCTATTAGGTCAGAATTGGACAAGCTACTCAAAGCAGGCTTTATAAGAGAAGTCAACCACCCAGAGTAGTTGGCCAACCCTGTAATGGTTAGGAAGTCAACGACAAATGGTGTATGTGTGTAGACTTCACTAATCTTAATAAAGCTTATCCAAAAGATGATTTTCCTTTACCTCATATCGACCAGTTGGTTGACTCTACTGCTGGATGTGAAATGTTAAGCTTTCTAGATGCATACTCTGGTTACCACCAGATCAATATGTGTCGAGAAGATGAAGAAAAGACTACATTTATTACACTATTTGGAATATTTTACTACGTCAAAATACTATTTGGTTTAAAGAATGCTGGAGCTTCTTTTTAGCGTTTGATACAAACGAGTTTTGTACCTCAACTAGGACGAAATTTGGAAGCCTATGATGATGATCTAGTCATAAAAAGCAACAAGCGGCTTAATCATATCGCAGACTTGCAAGAAACATTCAACAACCTCAGAAAACACCACCTGAAACTCAACCTTGAGAAGTGTGTGTTCGGGGTTTCTTCAAGAAAATTGCTTGGATCTTGGTCTTTGCACGAGGAATCGAAGCAAATCCTGAAAAGATAAAAGCCATCATGCAGATGTGCCCCCCCCCCCGACCATGAAAAAAGAAGTTCAAAAACTAACGGGGTGCATGGCGGCATTAAGTCGTTTATCGCACGCCTAAGAGAGAAAGGACTGTCTTTTTCAAACTTCTAAGGAAGCACGAGGGTTTTGAGTGGTCAGAAGAGGCTAACACAGCCTTTGAGAATGTTAAGAGATATCTTTCGAGTGCTCCTGTTCTGGTTTCTCTAAGACTAGAAGAGATGCTCTTAATTTATCTAGCTGCCACGCCACAGGCAGTGAGCGCAGTACTGGTCGTAGTATGGGTCACTTATTATAAGTAGCTCGGGGGCTAGGGTGGTCCTGGAATCTCCTACCGGAGAAACCTTAAAATATGCCATACAATTAAACTTTTAGGCCACTAACAACGTGGCAGAGTACGAAGGTTTGCTAGCTGGCATACGAGCCGCGAAAGCGCTCTCGATTCATTGACTACTCGTGAGAGGAGACTCTTAACTAGTCGTGAATCAAGTCGGAAAAGAGTACTAGTGCTCTAATCCGACTATGCCTCGATACTTATCGGAAGTCCGAAAGTTAGAAAAGCATTTTCTGGGCTTTGAGGTACAATTTATCCCTCGAAAGGATAATTTCCTCGCAGACCAACTTGCTCGTATAGCTTCTTCCCAATTCGTAGTACCAAAAGGAGTTTTTCTGGAGCAACTCCAGAAACTGTCCTTGGTCGAAGAACCAGAGATACCTCCTATTGAAACAACCACTCTAGGGTATGAGGATACCTAGATGACTCTCATCTACGAGTATCTTCAAATGGGTTCCGTATCCGACGACGATCTCGAGGCAGATCGATTACCCCGAAAGGCCAAAATGTATATTTTGGTCAAAGGTGTCCTCTACAAAAGAGGCACTCAAGGGGTGCTCATGCGATGCATTCTGCAGAGCGAAGGATTAAAACTCCTTCATGACATACACGAAGGTATCTGTGGGACTCATGCTTCCTACAGAACGTTGGTTGGTAAGGCCTTTCAACAAAGTTTTCATTGGCCAACAGCCTTCTACGATGCTAAAGAGCTGGTTAAAAAAATATGTACAATGCCAGTTTCATAGCAGGCAAATACATCAACCAGCTCAGGCGTTTCAAACAATTCTTTTATCTTGGCCTTTTGCGACCTGGGGTCTCGATATCTTAGGACCGTTACCCAGAGCTCCAGGTGGTTTCGAATTTCTTTTTGTGGCTATTGACACGTTCACAAAATGGATAGAAGCCGAACCTGTGACTGGGATAACAACAGAAGCAGCTAAAAGGTTCATGATGAGATGCGTGATAACTCGATTTGGGGTACCTAGTCGAATAATAACAGATAATGGTAAGCAATTTTCGAGCACAAAATTTCAGGAATTTTGCGACGAGTTGGGTACCAAATTGTGTTACACTTTTGTTGCCCACCCCAAAGCAATGGGGCGGTCGAAGGAGCGAATGGCCAAATAATGAAGGGAATTAAAACTTGAGTCATCGACCAGCTTGTCAAGCGCTCGGAGGCTTAGGTACAAGAATTACCCTCAGTATTATAGGTAATTCGTACGACTGCTAGTCAGGCTACAGGAGAAACACATTTCTTTCTAGTTTTTGGTGTAGAAGCCATGCTTCCACCAGAACTAAAGATCAGGTCTGCACGAGTTGAAAATTTTAACGACTCCGTCCAAGAACAACTTCGAGCGGACGACATCAACCTGCTCGAAGAAAAGAGGAATCGGGCTTTAATCATTCTCTGATCTACCAACAAGCCTGTGGCGATACTACGATCGTAAGATCCAACCCCGCAGCCTAGCTGTAGGTGACTTGGTATTGAGGCTTATCCAATCCCAGTCTAATCGGAATAAACTTTCCTCCAAGTGGGAAGGTCCTTACACTGTGGTCGAAGTTACGCGTCCAGGTTCGGTACGACTAGCAATGGAGGATGGCCGGGTTCTCTCAAACTCTTGAACATCGTTACGCAAATTTTACGTGTAACAAACCACGACAGCAATAAAGTATCAGGTTCTCTTTATCTTTATTGTCTTTCTTTGAGTTGTGCTTTCATAAATTTTTTCGACCATATTTTATACGCTCAATTTTTCTTTACACTGGTCGAAGAAAGGACACAATAACTAGTCGTAGACTCTCCCCTCCATACGTGGTCCTGCCCACTGGAAGGAGCTTCCTAGTATCGCCTTGTTCCTAACTTTTTGCTGCCAATACAAAGGTTTTTGGGCTCAGAAACATGGTCGAAAAGTTTTTGAGCACACTCTTATCACCTTAGTTTATTTCTTCATTTCGAAAAATACTCTAAGAAGAGTGCCCTTTTGAGATTCGTTCGGCCGCTTTTGGTAAACTTGGTCGGTTCTAACTGGTCGGAGGAAGAAACACACCTAGTCGAAGCTTCTCCTCTCTACACATGGTCCTGCCCACTAGAAGAAACTTCCTAGTGTCGTCCCGTTTCCTAGTTTTGCTGCTAGGACAGACTTGTCGAGTACACTAAGAAAAGTTGAACAAATTTTTAAGGTCCTCTAGATGTTTGTTTCACTCAAGTTATCGTTCTTAATTTGAATAATCTAGTCGAAGATGGCAACATTACCTAGTCGAATCATTTCCTCTCAGCACGTGGTTCCGCCCACTAGAAGAAACTTCCTAGTGTCGATTCGTTTCTACTCTTTCGACTAGTGCAAGATAATCGAGATCGAGAACTATAAGTCGAGCAAACTTCTCTATTTTCAGAAACCCTTCTTTTACTATTTCCTTAGTTTATTCCAATAAACTAAGCAAATAGTCGGGGGCTAGGATAAAGTTATAAATATGACTTCAATTCTTAGTCTTGGTTTCTTTTTCCGATTCATTATCTTACGAGTTACTAACTACTCTACAAGATGATTTGTAGGAAGAAGGAAAGAGGAGGGAAGGATCACAGATATTTGGTCTACTTATCTTTTCCCTTCATTATCTTACGAGTTACTAACTACTCTATGAGATGATTTGTAGGAAAAAGGAAAGATCATATATCAACAAAAGGCTTGTCTTTACAGGTTCTTATTACAAACTACTCTGACGAAGGAGATTCTATTCGCATCTCCTCCGCGACCTTCTCGCCTACCGACTGCATCCCTCGATCAACTATTTTGCTTCGGCTTCAGTGCAGTCGAAGTCAGCTTCAACCGAATAAGGTCACAGGCTTTAAGCTTTGCTAAGACATAGCTTACAGCCCGTTTGACCGCTTCCTTTATCGAGTTGGTCTGGTTGGTCTTCAGAGTGATCATCAACTCTTGCAATGTACCAACTTGCTCCCCAATGGCACTCGTGTGAGCAGCTATTGTGTCGTCACGAGGGGTGACCCTTTCAGCATATAGCCCATCAAGTACATTGTTCAAAAGTGAAATATTGTCTTGAAGATTGATCTTCATTGACTTCATCTCCTCTTGGGTGCAAGTCGAAGTCTCATGAAGTCGTTTTATTTCAACTAATCGCTCTGAAGAGAGTAAGGTTAGTTAGATAAAATAATTCTATGAGAAGGAAAATTTTAATAACAGGTAAAGGATTACTTACCCGTTAATTGAGAATCTAATTTCTCAATTTCTTAATCTTTGACTTTCGCGATGCGGGTGATTTCATGGACGAGCAAGGTTTTTTCTTGAACCTCGATCTGAAGGGACCCCACCTCAGCTTGAAGGGCCCTGGTCTCGACTTTTTTTTCTGAAAAGGAACGAGAAGTTAGGAAGGTAAAGATCAAGAAAATAAGCAGTCGTAATCTCAAGGACGTATTGTTTATTTTTTCCTGCAACTCTTGAGTCGCAGAGTTAGCCTCCTGAAGCTTTTTCAGAAGGTTGGTTACCTCATCCTTTAACTTTTCCGTCTCGGCTTTTTCATAGTCGAGTGAATCAGCTAAGGTTTTTTCGTCACTCTTAAACCTGAAAGAGTTAAGGGTAGACATGAATACAAAGACTAATAGTCGTAAGTATTTCTATGACTAACACGTGATCCTAAGATCTTCTACGATCACTCCTGGTCATAAGTTTTTCTACGACCAGTACCAAGTCGTAAGGATTTCTACGACAATCCCCACGAGTATTGAATGAGTAGTCGAAATATAAAACGATTACGAGTGTCAGTTACTCACCACCTCTCTGCTTGCTCGCAGAGTATTATTTTTGTTGTCGTAGCTTGACAAGTTGCCGGTTGTACTCGCAAACCGTAGCAATTTGTTCCAAAGCTTTCTGCAAGAATGAAAGGTAATAAGAAGTGAGGATAAAACCATACTTATAGGTATCGTTAGATACTTACATTCATGGTCGTCCGAGCGAACATGGAGACTATCCTCGTCGGATCTTTCAGCCCATCCATCTCCTCGACACGTCTCCACCAAACCCCTTCGAGACGTTCGTCATCGAAGACTTCCCCATAGTTGGGAATGCCGCTGGGGTGAGGGACTCGGTCGCGAGATCTGTAAGCGGAAGAACCTACGATGGAAGCGGGGCCAAAGAAATCAGAGTATAAGTTAAAGTATTCCTCTTCCTTTGACTCTGTGATGGTAGCACCGCCTTGAGGACCGGAAGGAACGTTCTCGACAAACTCCTTACCAGCGTGGTGGTCGGAGCTCTCATCACCACCTTCTCCTAGCGTCTCCTTCACAGCCTCCCCTGTCTCCGCCTCCATTTCTACGACTACATCGGTGGTCGTAGCAACTTCAGTAGCGACGATTTCTTCCACCATGGGAGTGGTGGCTGCAACTTCAGCTACCACTGCTGTCACACCTTCATTTGCTGAAGAAGTAACAGCGGACTTCTCGATAAAAGCATCCATGGGGGCTAAAGGAGTTGGGTTAAGATCACAAAACGGAGAGCAAGTTAACAAGTGAAAAACAAAAGGTAAGTGCTATTCTTACACTTTTGTTTTTTACATACCTCTGCGTCCGGGACCTAACCATGAACTTGGGAGCAACCTTCCCAACATAAGGTTTCTTCGACTTTTTCTCGACTACTGTTGGTCGAGATTCAATTCGGGGAACAGGAGTCACCGCTTCGTGACCCTCCTGACTCCCCGAGCAGCCGAGATCTGTCTCGACCACTTTAAGAGCACTGCTCCCCTTGACCTCAGGTTCTGCTGTAGTAGCTGTTTCCTTCACAAAAGACATGAAGCTCTTCTAGTTCTCCTTTTTTAGCTGCTTTATAAAGCCACGAGAAGCAGAAACTGCGAAAGTCTTGTTGTCGTAATAGAAGGGTACCTTGGCCTTGGGAGCTTTGCGCTTAAGGGCAAAGGCAGCTTCCTCTGCTCTTTCCCTCGCTGCTGCCTCCATGTCTGCAGCGAATTGAGCAAAAGGAGCAGAAGGAGTCGAACTCGCGCCACCTTTGTCACCAACCTTTACAAGTCGACGCCTTTTGGGTGGAGGAGCTTTTGTTTGCTCCGCTTACACCATT